>JAUIMM010000646.1:2135000-2712500 GCA_031769625.1 Taudactylus pleione
TCCTCATCCACCGATTCCTCACCCTCTTCAGTGTGTACATCCTCATCCTCACAAAGTATTAACTCGTCCCCACTTGAATCCACCACCACAGGTCCCTCTGTACGTTCTGGAGGCTGGTCTCCCTGGAAGAGCTGATAATTCATTTTGATGAACATCATCTTCTCCACATTCTGTGGAAGCAACCTCCTACGCCTTTCGCTGACAAGGTTCCCGGCTGCACTAAACACTCTTTCGGAGTACACACTGGAGGGGGGGCAACTCAGGTAAAATAGAGCCAGTTTGTACAGGGGCCTCCAAATTGCCTCTTTTTCCTGCCAGTACAGGTATGGACTGTCTGACATGCCTACTTGGATGCTGTCACCGATGTAATCCTCCACCATTCTGTCAATGGTGACAGTATCATATGCAGTGACAGTAGACATGTCAGAAATTGTTGCCAGGTCCTTCAGTCCGGACCAGATGTCCAAACTTGGTCCTGCCTGCCCTGCATCACCGCCAGCGGGTTGCTTAGGATACCTAAGTTTTTTCCTGGCAGCCCCAGTTGCGGGAGAAAATGAAGAAGGAGCTTTTGACGTGTCACGTTCCGCTTCAGCTGACAGTGTGTTCACCAGCAGGTCTTTGCACCTCTGCAGGCTTGTGTCGGCCGGAAAGAGAGACACCACATAGGCTTTAAACCTAGGATCGAGCACGGTGGCCAAAATGTAGTGGTCTGATTTCAACAGATTGACCACCCGGGAATCCTGGCAAAGCCCCACATGCCGAGCGGAATCGCTCCGTCTTAGCTCCTCCTTCACTTTCTCCAGCTGCTTCTGCAAAATCCTGATGAGGGGAATGACCTGACTCAAGCTGGCAGTGTCTGAACTGACTTCACGTGTGGCAAGTTCGAAGGGCTGGAGAACCTTGCACAACACGGAAATCATTCTCCACTGCGCTTGAGTCAGGTGCATACCCCCTCCTTTGCCTATGTCATAGGTGGATGTATAGGCTTGAATGGCCTTTTGCTGCTCCTCCATCCTCTGAAGCATATAGAGGGTTGAGTTCCACCGCGTCACAACCTCTTGCTTCAGGTGATGGCGGGGCAGGTTCAAGAGTGTTTGCTGGTGCTCCAGTCTTCGGCACGCAGTCGCTGAATGGCGAAAGTGGCCTGAAATTTTTCGGGACACCCAAAGCGTCTCCTGCACGCCCCTGTCGTTTTTCAGAAAATTCTGCACCACCAAGTTTATTGTGTGCTGGAATTTGCCCAGATGTAATGCCCGCACAATATTGGTGGCGTTGTCAGATATCACAAATCCCCAGGAGAGTCTAAGTGGGGTAAGCCACTGGGCGATGATTTCCCTCAGTTTCTCTAAGAGGTTGTCGGCGGTGTGCCTCTTACTGAAACCGGTGATACACAGCGTAGCCTGCCTTGGAACGAGCTGGCGTTTCTGAGATGCTGCGACTGGTGACGCTGCTGCTGTTGCTGCGTAAGGTGATACATCTACCCAGTGGGCTGTCACAGTCATATAGTCCTTAGTCTGCCCTGTTCCACTTGTCCACATGTCCGTGGTTAAGTGGACATTGGGTACAACGGCATTTTTCAGGACACTGAGGACACTTTTTCTGACGTTTCTGTACAGTCTCGGTATCGCCTGCCTAGTGAAGTGGAATCTAGACGGGATTTGGAAGCGGGGACACACTACCTCCAGCAATTGTCTAAATCCCACTGCACTAATGGCGGATACCGGACTCA
This sequence comes from Taudactylus pleione, assembly GCA_031769625.1. NCBI lineage: Eukaryota > Metazoa > Chordata > Amphibia > Anura > Myobatrachidae > Taudactylus > Taudactylus pleione. The sequence continues at coordinate 2,136,730 of JAUIMM010000646.1, forward strand.
CGTCTAACACCAACATAGCAGTCAAGGCCTCAGTTATACATTTTGCTTCAGGATGACTGCTGTCGTACTTCATCCTCCTCGCTAAGGACTGTTGGAGGGTCAATTGTTTAGTAAAAGTAGTGGTGTTCCTACTTCCTCTCTAGGATGATGAACGACTCCCAGCAGCAGCAACAGCAGCAGCGGCAGCAGGAGGCGTAGCAATGCAGGATCCTCCGGAGGAATCCCGGATAGGAGAGTCAGTCATGCCAGTGACATGGCCTGCAGGACTACTTCCGATCCTGACTAAGGAGGAAATTGACGAGGAGGGAGTTGACGGTGTGGTTAGCAGGCGCTTGGATACAACAGGACAACGGGATTTAGGTGTCCCTGGACTGCTTACGGTCTTAGCCAAAGTTTCTGAACTTGACAGTAACTTATTATGAACACGCTGCAGGTGCCGTATAAGGGAGGATGTTCCTAGGTGGTTAACGTCCCTACCCCTACTTATTCCACCTTTACATAAGGTACATATGGCAAGACAGTTGTTGTCCGGATTTGGATATAAATATTGCCAGACCAAAGAGGTGGAATGTTTGGTCTTCTGCCCAGGCATGACCATGATGGGCTTTTTCATCCCACGGACAAAACAACTGTCTCCCCCGGAGCCTGATTTAAACAAACCACATCACCATCAGAATCCTCCTCGCCAACTTCCTCCTCAGCGCCAGCTACACCAGTATCCTCATCCTGTTGTACTTCAACAGTGACATCTTCAATTTGCATATCAGCAAGTGGACTGTGGGTGCTCCTTTCAGCACTTGCAAGGGGCGTGCAAATGGTGGAAAGAGCCACCTCTTCCCGTCCAGTGCTGGGAAGGTCAGGCATCGCAACCACCACCACACATGGACTCTCCTTGGGGATTTGTGATATCTTCTTAGAAAGCACAGCTCTTCGCTGTGCTTTTGCCAGCTTAACTCTTTTGATTTTTTTAGTGGGAGGAGGGCTTCCATCGTCATGTGAAGCTGAACCACTAGTCATGAACATACTAGGGATCGACCTTAGCCGTTCCTTGCCACTCCGTGTCGTAAATGGCATATTGGCAAGTTTACGTTTCTCTTCAGCTGATTTAAATGTTTTTTTTCAAGGTCATTTTCCTGAACTTTGTCATTTGGGATTGTATGTGCCCTCTATTATGACATTGGGCATCGGCCTTGGCAGACGACGTTGATGGCATGTTATCGTCTATGTCATGACTAGTGGCAGCAGCTTCAGCACTAGGAGGAAGTGGTTCTTGATCTTTCTCTATTTTATTTTTATCGGAGAAAGTTTGGTCCTCCATTTATGTTATATCGATTTGATATATACGTGTGGCTAAACACAGAAAATAATTTTTTTTTTGGTTTGGACTGGAGTGTACTTTGGGGGTTACAGCACCCTTTAACGGTCAAGCCAGCCGGCCCTTTACTTATGACACAGGCGCACGCTTGGCACTACTTTGTTGATGCACGTGCGGCTACTGCGCACACAATTCACAAACACAGAAAATATATTATTTTTTTAGCACTTGGGGGGAGCACCCCTGATGGACAGAGCACCCCCTGGACTACACTACAGCACCCCTTTAGGACTGGGACACTGCACAGGACTTTGGAGTGGACACAACCCCTATGGAGAACTGACTGCACAACACAGTCCAGCCAGCCCCTATGGACTTTGAAGTAGTGGACACAGCCCCTATTAACAACAGCAGCACAGCACAACACAGCCAGCCCCTATGGACTTTGAAGTAGTGGACAACAGCAGCACTACACTACACTACACAGCCCTAACTCCCACCCTCCCTCTTCACTGTCCACAGCCGAGTGAGAAAATGGCGCCGACGCGGGTACCTTATATAGGATCCAAAACCCGCGAGACTCGGAAGGCGGGATGATGACGTTTTGCCTCGATTTCAGATCCGAGTCAGGCGGGAAAAGTCGAGCCTGAGTCGGATCTGACTCGGATCGGGGGGGCTCGGGGGGGTTCGGATTTCAGAAATCCGAACCCGCTCACCCCTAATATATATATATATATACCATTGCATATGGGGTGTAGCCAGGTGCATCTGCAGGACTTTGGAAGTGTCATCAGCTATCCTCTGACCCAGACAAAGGTGACACCGGGGCAGCAGTTTTGTGGCCCCTCAGCCTTGCTCCCTACTACTCACTCACATGCTTTGGTTGCTAGGCGACATTATTGCAGTGCACTCCAGGCCAAGGGCTCCTCCTTTCTGCCTCCTGAGTTACTGGCATACCTCCCAACATGACCCTCTCCAGTTGGGACACAATGCTCTGGTCCTGGACTTCCCCGGTAAGAGGCAGGGCTGCAGCGCAGTTCATAAGTCAAATAGGGGAGTCACACCAACTGTCATTTCACACACTGCCAAACATCACTGGCTGGGACTCACTGGCAGTTGGTGTGACTCCCCTACTTGAATTTTGGACTGTGCTGCAGCCCCGCCCCAGGAGCCGCCATCAATCGTAAGTTACCAGGGAAGTCCAGGACCAGAGCATTGTGTCCCTCCTGGAGAGGGTCTCGTTGGGAGGTATGTACTGGTACTAGCTGGGTGCTGAGGACGAGGCCCCTGCCTGCACAGTACAGCCATCTCACAGCCTGGGCTGAGCCAGCCGGCGTGGGTCCAGGCGCTGGCCTCCAGCAGTAAGTAAATGTATGTTTAATCACACTGTGACTGTCACAGAGTGTAACTGAGTGCCTCTGCCTGCAGCCACTTCACAGTGGTGCTAGACATGTAGTTCTGGTGTGGGCCCAGCTCCCCCCAGTACCTCCATCATCTCTCCTTGCTCTGGACTGCCACCCACTGCCTATCCCTGTCACTCACTGCCTTTCTCTATCACCCACTGCCTCTCCCTATCACCCACTGTATCTCCATGTCACTATCTGCCGCTACCTGCCACGCACCACTGCGTCCACCCACTGCTTCTCACTGTCACTAACTGCCTCCCCCTGTCACCTTCTGCCTCTCCCTATCACCCACTGCCTCCCCCTGCCCCCCACTACTTCTCCTTGCCACCTTCTGCCTCTCCCTATCACCCACTGCCTCCCCCTGCCACCCACCACTTCTCCTTGTCACCTTCTGCCTCTCCCTATCACCCACTGCCTCCCCCTGCCACCCACCACTTCTCCTTGTCACCTTCTGCCTCCCCCTATCACCCACTGCCTCCCCCTGCCCCCCACCACTTCTCCTTGTCACCTTCTGCCTCTCCCTATCACCCACTGCCTCCCCCTGCCCCCCACCACTTCTCCTTGTCACCTGCTGCCTCTCCCTATCACCCACTGCCTCCCCCTGCCCCCCACCACTTCTCCTTGCCACCTTCTGCCTCTCCCTATCACCCACTGCCTCCCCCTGCCACCCACCACTTCTCCTTGTCACCTTCTGCCTCTCCCTATCACCCACTGCCTCCCCCTGCCACCCACCACTTCTCCTTGTCACCTTCTGCCTCCCCCTATCACCCACTGCCTCCCCCTGCCCCCCACCACTTCTCCTTGTCACCTTCTGCCTCTCTCTATCACCCACTGCCTCCCCCTGCCCCCCACCACTTCTCCTTCTCACCTTCTGCCTCTCCCCATCACCCTTTGCCTCCCCCTGCCCCCCACTACTTCTCCTTGTCACCTTCTGCCTCTCCCTGTTACCCACTGCCTCCCCCTGCCCCCCACTACTTCTCCTTGTCACCTTCTGCCTCTCCCTATCACCCACTGCCTCCCCCTGCCCCCCACTACTTCTCCTTGTCACCTTCTGCCTCTCCCTATCACCCACTGCCTCCCCCTGCCCCCCACCACTTCTCCTTGTCACCTTCTGCCTCTCCCTATCACCCACTGCCTCCCCCTGCCCCCCACCACTTCTCCTTGTCACCTGCTGCCTCTCCCTATCACCCACTGCCTCCCCCTGCCACCGACTGCCTTCCCAATCACCACCTTAAAATAATAAAAAAATAACAGTGAGCCACTCATAGTGCTGCATATCGCCAAGGGTTACTGGAAGGGTAATAGGCACTCCAACCCCCATACACCCCTTCACCAAATTCCCACTTTGTCGCTGCACACTTCTTGCTGTGAGTGGAGCAAGCAAAGGGGGCACAACTGGAAGAGTAGGAGAATCTCAATCTCTCTCTGCTGCTTTTGATGCACCATTGTCAGTGACAGGCTGGTGTCCTACTCTGGGGTAGTGGCCGCCAGCATCAGAGCACAATTTAGGAAGCATCCAGGGAGTACTCCAGAAAATTTAAACAATAAAACACACACCCTCTTCTTCCCCATTCTCAGTTAAAAAGAAAAGTGATTGTGTATAATTGAAATCTCCGGACGGCCAGGACTCACTGCTGGAAAAATATGAATACATTCAGGAGAGATTTATTAAGCCTTCTAAAGTGGACAAGCGATTTCCCATAGCAACGAAATAGGTTCTACCTATCATTGTACAGAATATACCAGATACATGATAGCTAGAGTCTGCTGCGAACAACACCTCCACTTACCCTCTTTAAAAGTTTTAGAATCTCCCTCGATATAATAGATAACTATCAGTGTATAGAGTTAAGCTGGGCACACTCTGACGATTGGTAAGTACATATACACTTATCAGTTGTCTGCCCTGACATCACAATTGGACAGGCATTTAAATTTGCCCAACTAGTTGAGCCGTCACTCACCGCGGGGTCTCTGCAGCATGTGTACGGGTGATCGGCAGGTCGTCCATACACACCAGCAGATGCACCGATATATCTGCAGATATAGCGGCCATATGCTGTGCTGTACAGCCAATGCTATATGTCTGTGAATGCAGGGACGGATTATAGGGGGGGCAAAACGTACCCTCTCTGACCAGCTCCGAGTCCCGACATCAGCGGCAGCACAGTCACTGATTGACCGTGGCTGACGATGGAAGCCCCACCCCCTCGCTAACATACTGCCGCGATTTGCGGGTGTATGGGTAGAGGGCGGAGCCTAATGGTGTGAATTGCCTGCCCCCATCAGAAGCCTGCCTGATGCTGCTGCTGCAAAAACAGGTTAGTGTGTGAGTGCTCTGTCCCTTCCTCCCTCGCTCTCTCTCCCTCTGACTCTCTCTCCCTCTGACTCTCTCTCCCTTTTTCTCTCCCCTCCTATCCTCTCTCCCTATCCCCTCGCTCTCTTTCTCACCTTCACTCTCTCTCCCTCTGTCTCTCTCTCCCTCTCCCTTTCCCCGTTTTTTCTCCCGCTCTCTCTCCCTCCCCTTACCTTTCTCTCACCCTCTCTCTCTCTCTCTCTCTCTCTCTCTCTCTCTCTCTCTCTCTCTCTCCCTCATGACCTCTCTATCTCCCTTTCTCTCTCTCTCCCTCTCTGTCCCCTCCTCCCTCCCTCTCCCTTACCTCTCTATTGTTTTTTCTCTCTCCATTATGCTGTCTACCCTCCCTCTCCATGTCTCATTCTCTTCCTCTCTCTCCCTTTCTACCCCCTCTCTCTTTCTGTCTCCCTCCTTGGGCGGGATGCATGACGAAAAGCATTAGGAATGCAATGCATCCCGCCACTCTTGGCATGCATGGCGGCGTTAGCAACGCCGGTATGCATGAGGAACACCGCAAAGGACCGATCTCTCGGTAAGAGCAGCCCTTTGTGCTGGAGGGATGTCCAGGTCTATGTCCCAGTAGCCCCTCCTGGGAAGGTTAGGGGACTTTCTTACCCTAGTCGGGATCTTCATCTGTCGACCTTCCGGCAGGCGGTATTACATACCGATTCCTGTAGTATATGTAATGTCATGATTTTATGCTATAATATCACTTATATCGCTCCTTAACAGATTCCAATAGTGATTTGATCCTGAGTCCATGCACCGTACTTGATTCTCCTATAAACCATGAAAATGACATTTCCCTGCTCTGAAATATTGCAGACAAAGCAAGCCCTGAGAACAGAGACAACAGGTTGCATTTCTTTTTTTCAACATGTTCAAAAACAGGAACTGACATTTCATGTGATTCCAGCATTTTATGTGGAGACAGGGCCAATTTCTGCTCATTGTCCCCGTTTTCCTGTTCTGAAGGAAGTGAATGCTGAGGAACAAGGGGGACGTAACTGATTGCTTTCTTCTGTGTTCTGCCCTAGCCAGGGAGGAATGTGCAGATTACATCAAAACAGGGCACATAAAACCTATACTGTAGTAATACATACCATACACTATCTGTATAAGATACTGTTAACGCTCAAAGTATACAGTAGATACAGTATGTCCAGTACATTACAGTGAAATCTATATACTGTAATAAGTGAGAAAGTGCATCTGTCTATTTGTCTTTTATTCACGGCCAGAGTTTTAGACCTAGCTCCACCAAATTTGACATCGTGGTGTAGTTTGAACAGGATTAGGTTTTTGCCTAGGTTTGAACTTCGTCAGGGCCACACACTGTCACACAATCCCTATAAATGGGGATATTTAAAATACACTGGTTCCATTGCTGGCTCAAGTGGAAATTGGCTGTCTACCAATAACCTGTGTAAAAGCTACAAAAGTATCCTTTTAACCTCACAGTCTGAGCAAGTGTCAAACTGTAATGCTGAGTACTCACTGGTAGATAAATTGGCCGATTAATTGATCGGCCAATATATATTGTGTGCCCTTCGGCCAGTGTGTTTACCAGCGATATGTCTGTGAATGACATTGTTCATAGGCATATCGCGTCAGCTGTGCTGCACAGCCGATGGCAGATATACCTGCTCATCAGGCAGTGTGACCAGGTGCTAAGCAGGACCCGCAGACAGATGACAGATGATGGTTGTTCAGTGTGTATGAACAACCATCATCTGCAGATATATCTGTTAGGTGTGTACTCAGCTTAAGACTCAAGCGACTTCATATTAAAATCAAGAGTTAGTTCTAGTAAAGTTATCATAGTGTTCCCGCTAGGCTGTTTTAGCCGGGCGCCGTGTCATGCCCTACTTCTGAAGGGCAGAAAGCACCCTGCCCTCCAGTGCGGCACCCCGCTGAGACAGGTTGCGGGTTCTGTCTCCACCCGTGGGTCACAGTGTCCCGCGGGTGGTCAAAACAGCGGCGTAGCGGCCTCCGCCGGTGAATGGATGGCTGCTTGGCATGTCCATAAGTGCCGGGCACGCCCTCAGGAGTGACGAAGAGGGGATGCATCATAAAAACACGCCCCTTTTCTTTGGCCATGCCCCCTGTTCGGTCTCGCGCCGAAGTGCCCTAGCTCTAGGTCCAGCGCCCTGCCTGCTGCCGGACCTAGAGTGTACACTTGTTACCATATATATTAGTCAGCCCTGTGTTTGCATGCAAGAGCGTAACTAGAACTTTGGGAGCCACATAGCAAAATCTTAAAGGGCCCCCAACCAGAGGTAAAAAAAAAACCACAGAGCCCATTCAGGTTATGCCACACAGTAGTACCCCTTGTACACATTATGTCACACAGTAGTAGTGCCCCTTATACATAATGCCACACAGTAATGCCCCTTACACATTATACCACATAGTAATGTCCTTTTACAAATTATGTCACGTAGTAGTACCCCATATAGTACATTATTCCAAACAATAGTAGTGCCCCTTACACATTATGCCACACAGTATTGCCCCTAAATTATTCCTCTTTGTGGTGTTTGGCATGAACAACAACTGAACCACTTGACCATGTCTGCATGCTTTTATGCATTGAGGCGCAGCCACATGATTGGTTGATTAGAGATTTGAATTAACGAGCAAGTATACTTAATAAAGTGTTGCCACCAACATGCATTACGATGGCATGCAACCATAATTTCTAAATTATTCAATGACTTTGATGGATCACTTGTGCGCATCCACAAAGGAGCAACATGAGTCAGTGCTTCAATAACCACGGGGGGAACATCGGAAAAACCATCTGAAAAGAAGGTAAGTGATTGTGCAACCATCGCTTACCTAAAATAAAATGGAAAATCCATCACAGCTGGAAAAATATCAGTGATAGTTATGAACGGTCAGATTCATGATGGCCAGGCCTAGATCAAACCCTTAGCTGTAGAGTAGTGTTCTGCCACATACAAAAGCAATTTCCCATGGCATTATAGAAATAATGGCAGAACATTACTTCACTTTCTTGACAATGGTCCTATGTACTGTGGGCCTGATTCAGAGTTGGGAATAGAGAGAGAGATAGCACTTAACTGTGTACCTGGACAAACCATGTTGCAATGCAAGGGGTGTAAATACATAAAAAAAAATTTGCATGTAGGGTAAATACTGGCTGCTATTACATGTAGCCCACAAATACTGCACAGCTTTATTATTACTCTACAATTTAGATGTCAGTTTGGACACCTCCCTCCCAAATCTACATCTCTCTGCACATTTTAAATCTGCCCCACCTGCAGTGCAGCATGGTTTCACCAAGATGATCAGTTGAGAGAGATATCTCTCTCTATTCCCAACTCTGAATCAGGCCCTGTATCTGAATATACCTTACATACAATATAAAACCACAAGTGTCCAGCATGCTGATAAAAAGAGACGCCTTTTGCATGAAAATGAAATCTCCTGGAATGTGAGGGACACTTGGCTGGTTTCCCAGGCAGCGGTTAAAGGTTACATCAAATGTCATAGTCTATTGAAGAGAATGAAGTCCTGATCATTAAGTGCTAACCAACATTCTACTACTGGAGTTGTGTGTTTTCTGGGCACAGTAGCATTGGGGAATGTGGTCAGTATGTAAGTTTTAGTTGATTGTATTAAATAATGAATATGGTTTGGTTTCTGACTTTCTGTACATCAGCAAAGTTTTTACAGTCTACAAAGCCCTTTGCTTAATAAACATAACTATTAGTAACAAATCATTCATTAAATCATTAAAAAAAATAAATGCCAACGTGACCTCCACAGGAAAGCTGAAAGGTTGGCACACAACTAACTACTTCATAACGTAGTTTGCCCTCATTTTGAAACGCGTGTATTCATACAGTACATCTACATGTTGATTGATATCAGTCCGAAATATACATGTGTGAGTCCTATTAGTGCAGATAATGTGATGTACAGTACAGTAGGGGTAAATTTTGCAGACCGGGTTATTTTGGCACTTTGTAGATTGGCACACATGGGCAGTGAATTTCATCCCCAGTCTATTTACTGTCCCATGGCTTGGAGGGTAAATATTCTAAATCCTGGCAATGTGTGATGGTTTAAAAACCCCTAAACCTTTTAGATAAACCGCAGGTGAATTACACCAAACTGCATGGTAAAAGCAGAGGGAAATTATCCAGTTTTATCAAATGAAGTGTTCTCGTTTACGCACATTTAATAAGCTTTTGGATAGATAAAATACCTACCAATCAGCTCCTAACTGTCATTTTTCAAACACAGTCTGTAAAGTGACAGCTAGAACCTGATTGGTTGGTACTTTATCTCTCTCCATTTTATCTCTCTCCAAGCTTTGATAAATCTCCTTCTGGATGCGCCTCTCTCCTCCAGGCTTCATGCTTCTGCAGCTGACGGTGCAGCTCCCAGTAGTCACTGATGACAAGGTTTTAGGAAAATTCATAAATCTTATTTCCCCCTTCAGTGAAATAAAAAATACATCGTACAGACTTTAATAAATTACACTTGGCCCCTTTTTTAAATTACTGTATTTTAATAAATATTGGCGCATGACTGATAAAATTAGTATTATCCACACAATTGTTTTGGCAAGGAGGTGTCCTTACTGAATACTCTTCTTTGTTTCTCAGACCGACATAATAGTTTGAAAAAACACTGATGACATGGGGCGCACACAAGCTCTTCCTGCCACCAAACGAGGTCATGTCTGCTGAGCCCGCCTAGTTACAAGCCAGCCAGTCAATCAGTAGTGTTCTCTTATCTATGATTGGCTGAGACCACCACTGGTTGGCTGCCCATTTAGTAAACAGACGGGCTCATCTGAGATTCAGTTATTTGCGTCTTCAAAGTGTTTTTGTTTTTTAAATGGATTATACTGGGCAAAAAGAAGAAGAGTTCAGAGTTTTATGGAAGGCAGTGGAGCCAGCACTGGGAACGGGATGTAGTTTAAAGGGCCATTTACCCATCTAGGCCCATATTTTTGCAATAACACCAAAAGACTAATTGGAGGACAAGGAATTCCTATTGATATTCTATATGTTTTAATGTAATAAAAGTCTTCTATATCTTATGTGCCTAGATATTACATGATGTTTTAGGCCTCTAGATCAGGGAACTTTTTTACCTTTTACCCCAAAATATATTTAGATACGCCGACTTTACCCCCTTGATTTGAAAGGAAGGAAATCACATAGTAGTGCCCCCATATAATGCCCCTGTAGTAGTGCCCCCATATAATGCCCCTGTAGTAGTGCCCTCATATAATGCTCCTGTAGTGCCACTTGTACAAAAAAACCCTCTTACCTTAATCCCCGCTCCTGCATCCGCCGCCGTCCTGTCCGCCCGGCTGCTCCTCGGAACTATGGGAGAGACGTCATCACATCTCTCCCATAGTGCGCATGGAGAGAGGCGAAAGCTGGAGTTAGGAAGAGAACTCCAGCCTCCGGCTAACACGGCACTGCAGGGAAGGAGCCTGGCGCCCACTGGTAATAACATCTCAGCGGGCGTCCGGCTTAGAGCCTCCCTGCGGAACAGCCGGGCATGCATATGAATCATTCTATATTCATATGCATGCCCGGCTGTTTGTCCATTGCCCCCAGGAATTTAATTTTTACCCCATGTGGGGTAATTTACCCCTGTTCCTAGACCAATGAGTGTTGTATATTCTATTGTATTTATTTTTACAATTTATCAGGCAGAATGAGAATGAGAATGAGAATGAATGAATGAATGAATGAATGAATGAATGAATTGCAGCAAATATTAGTGCCGAGTACCAAAGCCTCTTGGTGTAATGTGACCCCATAACTCTGTGTACCTGTTTCCTGCAGCTTGTTACTGCACAGTACATGCAGTGTCAGCAGCAGCTTTTCCTGGAGCCTGCATGGTAATTTCCTCCATGTGAGAGCCTGTGCTCTTATCACTCTGTAAGTGCATCATCTGCACCGTTATTTTTAGTATGTTTGCTACACGATGGACATGTATAAAATGATGACCACTTGCAATACAGCAGGTGACCTTATTTTCTGAGTAATTCTTTTTTTTTTTTACATTAAGTTCTTAATAAGCAGATTCAGAACTATCTACAAAAAAAAAACCTCATAGAAATTACACAAATTGTAAGAACAAAAATAGAAATGTTTTATCATTTTACAGTGAATAAAGAACCAGCACAGTCTCAGTGTGACGGCAATTCATGACTGTTGCAGTTTACCCAAGGTTACCATTTCCTGCCAAAGTACCAAGAAACTATAATAATGCCTGATTAATGATGCAACAAGGGTTGTTTGCTAAAGCCTGTGCAGACAGCATCGGGGCTATCTCTGAATGTGTTTTAGATGGTGTGCCTCACTTTTCAGAAATAGCACCCCCCACCACTGTCGCCCATGCTGCTTTCACCTTAGCAGGCAGAAGAGAGTGGAGGCATCACCTGGTTCCGGACTGTGAAAATCATAGCCAATCGCCTACCACCACCTCCTTCATACCCAGGGCCATCTCTTCCATTGGGATTGTTGGCCAGTTGCCCAAGGGCCCGAAGCTTGTAGGGCCCCGCCAACCCGCCCCCCTGCAGCCGCGGCCAGTTGGTAAATTCGTGAGATTTTTATAAGCCGGCCACCGGTGCACTGTATTCTGATCTAACCTCCCCCACCCCATCCCCTCCCTGGTGACGAGTACTCAGCTCAGTCCCAGTTTCACTTAATCCGCCGGCTTCAGACCAGTCAGACAGAGTCTCTCTGAATGTGTGGGAGGTCTGATGGGCATGCAGGAGGGTTTAATTTTATTGACCATTTACATTTTTTTCCCATGAATGGGTGGGTAGGGGCTCCAGTGCATTGCTTTGCCCAGGGCCAACACTGCTGTTAAGCCAACCTTGTTCATACCCTGGGGTGATACTTAATATTAGCATGTATCCCTTCAATATGGGGTTTTCAGAGGATATGCCGCAAATATTGAATGGTAAATGGGCCACTCAGTGTTTTATGTGCCCCTTAATCATTGGCACGTTAGACAACCACCTAAGTTTGCCTCCTGTGGGCATGCATATACTGTAAGTGTGTATATACTGCCATTATCCCAGAATTAACTGACTGAATCATTTCAAAATACCTCTCCAAGTCTGTGTGCAACTAAGGGCATGTAATACGCTCCAGATGCTTTCTGTCATGCACAAAATTAAACGGGGAAGAAAGTGGAACTTTTAGGCATATATTCACATTACAGTATACAGAATAAAAGGAGGGTAGACTAGATTCCATTTTGTGAAGTAAGGTACTGTAAGGTAAGAATTCTGTACAGCTGCATTTGTTTCTGTAGGAGGCTAATTCAGTACAGATATTTACTCTTACTTCCTATAGAAAGCCGCATTTGTTCACAAGAAAAAAAATCTAATGCATGAAAAAAAAAATAAAAAAAAATGGAGGTCTCTGAGGTAAAATCTCAGCACAGACCCCCAGCAACACAATGATTGGAAACAGTAAAGAATGTTTCCCATTACTTCCACACAACTAAGGTAGGAGCCATGTTTCTGCGTATAGAATTAGAATACCCCATTCATCTACTTTTTACTTTATATGCAAAGACAATTAGAATCAGCATATTATACAGTGAGTTTGTATTATATTATGGAATCGGGATACGTTTAAGATACCTAGAAAATATATAATTAACCCGCGATCCAATTTCAATGGGGTGCAGCTCGAATAATCTCTGTGACCTACACACGTCACACTGTAACACAAATAGAAAAGAATTGACAAAACGTGCGCTCCTCCACTGAGATCTATAGAATAATTGGAAACAATCATGAACAGAAAACAGTCAAAGAATCCTCTTAAATAAAAAGTCAATCCTGGAAAGTAAAATTGAAGGGACTGATCTCCTCAATTCCCTCAATTTTTCCTCCAATGGTGCACTCCAGATAATGATTAAAACAGTGAGAACTGGTTTCTTTCACTTCTCCTCCAATTGGTAATGGCACACTCCTGGCACACCCCTTCAATATGAATAAGTACCTCAAAAAAACACAGTTTGAGTTCTCCCTTCGTGAAATACTGTATATTTATTTTCAATAAAAAGTAGTTTACACACAATGTGTGACAATATAAAAACAAAGTGGCAGCGTACCAGACATAACCTTTTCAGAAAGGCACAGTGTAATGCAAATGGGGTTAACAATGCTTTCCCAGAGTACTTCACCTATCCTGCAGAATAACAGGATCCCTTCCAATAGGTAGGTTTTGGCAGCTCCCACAGGTAACCAACGCGTTTCAGCCACAAGCCTTTATCAAGGTATACCTGTGTCTCTTTAATGCTTCATATATATAGGGGTATTGGACATGACTCCACCCTCTTTCTGATTTGGGGGTGTGGCAAATGGAAAAACATACTTGCTGACATTGACCATGGTAGTATATTTCCGGTGGTGAAAACAACATTTAAACTTATTCAAACATTAAAGGTGTTTACCTACAGTTTTTCTACTTTCCTCTATTTACGTCCCGTGTTTATTGGAACGCAAGCCGCTCTGCCGGACATGACGTATCGGTCATGGGATTTCCAGTGGAGCGCACTATATCCACATGTTGGAGCACACTATATCTTCCCCGGAAACTCATGTCCTCTCTTTTTAGTTTCGCTGGTTCGGGCACTCAACATTCTATTCATATACTTTCAGCTTAAACCGCTGCTACCGGACATGACGTATCGGGAATGGGGCTTCTGGTGGTGCGCTCCACATGTTGGAGCGCACCATATCTTCCCCGTAAACCCCTGCCTGCTATCTTACATTCCATTGGTTAAGGAGCTCACCATCGTGTCCGTGCGTATAAGGCTTTTTTTAATGATGGTATATTCAGGGGTATTAATGATATAGTAGGATGTAATAAAATAATGAGGATTTTATTAAATCCTACTATATCATTAATACCCCTGAAATATACTATCCGTTGGTTTGATTTGGTTAGAGACTGAGCGGGTTACCATGGAAACCTGTCATCTTGAAAAAGCCTTATACGCACGGACACGATGGTGAGTTCCTTAAATAATGGAACATAAGATAGCAGGCAGGAGTTTCCGGGGGAGATATAGTGCGCTCCAACATGTGGAACGCACCACCGGAAACCCCATGACCGATACGTCATGTCCGGCAGAGCGGCTTGCGTTCCAATAAACATGGGACGTAAATAGAGGAAAGTAGAAAAACTGTAGGTAAACACCTTTAATGTTTGAATAAGTTTAAATGTTGTTTTTCACCACCGGAAATATACTACCATGGTCAATGTCAGCAAGTATGTTTTTCCATTTGCCACACCCCCCAAGTCAGAAAGAGGGTGGAGTCATGTCCAATACCCCTATATATATGAAGCATTAAAGAGACACAGGTATACCTTGATAAAGGCTTGAGGCTGAAACGCGTTGGTTACCTGTGGGAGCTACCAAAACCTACCTATTGGAAGGGATCCTGTTATTCTGCAGGATAGGTGAAGTGCTCTGGGGAAGCATTGTTAACCCCATTTGCTTTTACAATGTGCCTTTCTGAAAAGGTTATGTCTGGTACGCTGCCACTTTGTTTTTATATTGTCACACATTGTGTGTATACTACTTTTTATTGAAAATAAATATACAGTATTTCACGAAGGGAGATCTCAAACTGTGTTTTTTTGAGGTACTTATTCATATGGAAGGGGTGTGCCAGGAGTGTGCCATTACCAATTGGAGGAGAAGTGAAATAAACCAGTTCTCACTGTTTTAATCATTATCTGGAGTGCACCATTGGAGGAAAAATTGAGGGAATTGAGGAGATCAGTGATTTCATTTTTACTTTCCAGGAGTGACTTTTTATTTGAGAGGATTCTTTGACTGTTTTCTGTTCGTGACTGTTTCCAATTATTCTATAGATCTCAGTGGAGGAGCGCACGTTTAAGATACCGGCAGACAAAATCTTGGATGTCGACATACCAACTCCGGAATCCCTTATGCCCGGTATAATGCCGACGCTGCAAAGCCAAACATATAAGGATACCGCAGGCTTGCCTACCCTCCCGATTTGGCCGGAAGCCTCCCGATTATCGGGTGCTGCTCCCGGCCCCCCGGAAAGGCAGGCAACCCTCCCGACCTCCCCCCAAAATAAACTAGATTCCCCCGCAGCCCCGCCCCCTGCTTCACAATGCCGAAAATAATGGCATTGTGAAGAGGGGGCAGGCTTACGAAGACGTAATTGCTGGCCCTGGCCCCAGCTCCGTCCCCAATGTGACACCGATGACCGGGCACGCCCCCCGCTGTTAGCCGACAATCAGCTCCCTCCCGGAAAGAGGGAGCTGATTGTCGGCAAGTATCGGATACCGACGTCCGCTATGCCGAATGTAAAATTGCAGGTAAGTATTACACTTAGCCTGGGATGGGAGGTTAAGGTTTAGGAACCTCCCTGGGTGGGTTAGAGTTAGGCTCCCCAGGGAAGGGTTATGGTTAGGCTGCAGGGAGGGTTGGTTAGGGTTAGGCACCATCGGGGGAGGTTTGGGATAGGCACCCCCCCAGGGAGGGTTAGGTTTATGGTGCGGGCAGGGGGGTTATGGTTAGGCACCATTGGGGGTCTGGTTAGGGTTAGGCACCACCAGGGTTAGGTTGGGTTAGGCACCACCAAAGGAAGGTTAGGGTTATGGAGGGAGAGGGGGAGGGTTAGGGTACTTACTTGACTCTGTTGGGATTCTGCACGATGGAGATGCCGGCGTTGGTATTCAACTGCTGGCATCTCATACACCGGGATATCATACCCGACCCATGGAATCATTAAATATGTATTCATTGCTAGGCTCATTGCTCCAAGAACTGTTATTTGTAGAGTCATGTTTGCATTTATCATGAAGACTAGCAATGCCTTTTGGTACAGTCTACTGCTAGGGCCATGATTCTGAATTGCTCACATTCTGTACTCAGTGCTGATGTTCAGGAAGCAACCACCAACACCTCCCACAGCTGCCCACTTACCGACGGGAATGACGTGATTCGCACTGAATTGCGTTACCATAACTCCTCCCCCACCTTACAATGCCTTTGACCTTGTATATATGGTGGTTCAATGATGACGTGATCCCGCCCCCACGCCCCACCCACCTATGCTTCTTTCACGCCCCTTGCTGTGCTGACATGGGGGCAGCCAGAAAGTCAGCAAGTATGTCAAGGGGCTCTCTTACAATCGGGACAGGCGGTATCAGAAATGTTGTGAAAAAAGTGATGTGCGGTGACTGGGAGGGGGCTAGCAATGAATGCAAAAATGATTTGTTCAATGGGTGTGTTCAATGCAACAGCATTCTGGGGGGCTGGGAGCGGCACTCAATATTCAGGAAGCTCCCGACCAAATCGGGAGGGTAGGCAAGCCTGGTTCACAGATGTACAGGCGCAAGCAAAGGAGGCCATGGTCAGGCACCTGCCATATCTATGGTGCAAGTTTTGATAGTATGACCGATGGTGGCGTAATCGGTTAGTATGACCGATGGTGGCGCAATCGATATTGCAGCGTGTACGGACGCTAAAAGTGGGCGTCTCAGTCCTTGCACATTCGGCTGCATGCATGTACACTAAGGAAGGAGCTTATACCGGCATTTGCATAAAGTCACAAATGGGCGACCACCAATAGACGGTGCTGCGTGTCACTCAGGATCGAATAATTTACAAAAAAACATGCAATTGTATGATCCTTATATGTAGTGTACTGCACATTATAAAGGTATGCACGCATATACTGTATGTCTGTAAGCACTAGAGGCTCATGATTTTATTAATATTTGTAAATGTCTTAGATATAGCATATGTGCGCCACCTAGTGTTTGCAATCATCACTTTCAAGATAGTACTGAATTTAGAAGACACGAGCAGATAAACATACGGACCAAACAAATTGCTAAATATTCGCCTCATGCCGCATTGCCATTAAAATATGCGGAAACTGCTTTTTCCATATATTTAAGGGCAGAATTCCGTATACCTTATATGTAGCACAGAGAAAGCAGGAGATACTGGTGATATATGTCAGCTCTCTGTCAGCTACCTCCTGCAGCAACCGCTAGACCACACAAATGATTCCAAAAGAAAGAGTTAGGGGTGCACAATGGTGAAGAATGTTTTTTATATGCAGTGTAATAAAGGTTAAAATTCCGTACATCAAGATATATTGTTCAGGCTTTCTATAAGTTATCGCTGGAGCTTGGTGCAGTCACAGCCCCAGACTCACATTATTGATGATGAAATGAATTGGTAGCGCTTTGGGGGTTGTACACGTGTAGTAGAAAATGAGGCTGGAGATCTCCGTGATGCAGGTTCGGCGCTGTGACCGATGCGGTGAGACTACACCAAGCCCCAGAGATAAGTCACCATTGTGCACCCCCTAACTCTGGGCCTCATTCAGAGGCGGTCGGAGGATGCAAGCGGTCGCTCAGAAACTGGGCGGCCGCTTGCATCCTGACCGCCCGCCTGTTTCGGTCGTTAGGCTGTGGGTTTACACCCACAGCTCTAACGACTGCTCGGGTGATGGTCGCGATGGTCAGAGACCATCGCGACCATCGGGGCTTACGACGAGGGTCTCACTTGTCGTAAGCCCCGGAGAGCTTCTGGCTCTGTCAGAGCCGGAAGCTCTCCACTGACATCACTAGCGATGTCAGTGGGGTCTCCCCCAAACGGTAGGCGTTCCGTTTGGGCTGCCACCCCCCCGGCCCGCCTTCCAAACGGGGCGAGCTGTCAATCAACATCGACAGCTCGCCCCCTTTGGAAAGAGACCTGCTACGACCGGCGCTGTCGGTCGTAGCGGGTCTCACGCATGCACACGAGGGAGCCGGCTCCCTCGTGCGCATGCGCACTGGCCAAACATCGAGGACCGCACGGCCGCCTCTGAATTAAGCCCTCTGTCTTAAAGAATTAGGGGGTGGGAAACACACTGGTGTGACGTGACATTTGGAGTGCCGCTTTCTTGCAAACATATACTGTATATATTTCATATAGATTCCCATCGCTCATGCACTCAATCCCCCCTTTCTTCTTTGTTTGTGTCTTTGGGGCATAATTATTATAAAATGCGATGTGCCCCCGTATATTAAGAATCCTTGTTGCCGCATACTGCACCAATAAGGATTCTTTATTCACTTGAATGTTTGGGCTCTTATTGGATCCGCGGTCATTTTACTTCTACCTACGAGCCCCTTTGCGGCTAAAGCGCATTTTCAAGCTGCGTTTTTGAAGTGCGGTAACAGCAGTAATGCACAGCAGGACCCCCGTCAATGGGCTACTGCCATCTGAAGATGGCGTTAGCCAACCCAGGCAAGATAGCAAAGGTCTGCGGATATTGTTAAATACCGTCCCCGTAAAAAAATGGGGATGGCTGCTGTGGGATAAGGGACACTTAAGTCTGCCCTTAAACATGTGGACACAGTAGTTTATGTGTATTTTGAGGGCAGAATTGATTAGTAAATAGGTCTCTTTTGCTTTGAGAATATTTGTGGCCGACACCCTGGTAAAACTCTGCTCATATTTTGGATACATAGAATAAAATTTTGTTGTGGAGATATAATTGGTCTTTAAGCATTTCTCCATTCACATGAAAAACTTATTTGTTCAGTTCTAAATAAGCATTTGTTTTTTGGCTACATTACGTGAATTTTACATACTTCTATCTGGCTGTCTATAGTAATGGGCGTCTATCAGAGCAATTCAATTGTTTCTCCGATAGACGCCCATTAGCTGCGACAGTCACATTTTTTCTCGCTGCCTCCGGAGGTGAGAGAAAAAAATGTGTTAAAAAGTCCATAGTTTGGGAGCCCAAAGTGCCCAAAGCTGGACTTTGTACTCCCAATCAAGCGCTTTATACAGGTTTAGCTACTATTTGTGGAACCCAGAGCTGTCAAGCGCATAAACTACTAATGGGCGTCTATCGAAGAAACAATTGAATTGCTCTGATAGATGCCCATTACTATAGATGGCCAGCGAGGGGCGCGTGAATCAATTGAATCGCCCCCTATAAGCCACATTTTTTTTAGTCATTGCCAGGGAGGCAGGGGCAGAACTATGGGAGACAATGGAGGCGCCTGCCGCCGGACTCCAGCTCTGAAGGGGCACCTTGTCCACAACATATTCATCCCACTTAGGGCTGTAACTATGTACCCGGAGTGTACCGTCACGGCCGCCCAATACATGGCACCTCTTCCCGGCACCTGAGAAGCCACCATAAACTGGTGGAGAGCTCCATGTCAGACTATCATCTGCTGCCTTTGTCTATCTATAGCCCGTCTGTATGCGAATTGCTACATTACAGTGTCAGCGACTGGGATGGGGGGGTACCAAATTTTAACTTGCCTCCGGGCGTCTGGGATGAATTTACGCCATTGCGGGGAGGGATCTGTAGGATTCCTCCCCGGCAATGGGCGCTCTCACATGCATGGTCAGCACACTGTGTATGTGAGTAGTGATCACTTACACAGTCTGCTGACCACATTAGTGATATCTTCATGTCATACACATCGCAGGGGTGGGCTCCTATCCTGCATGTGATTCTTAATACATTAGGGTGATAGTCATTTTTTATTGCTGCCATAACTAATTATAATTAACAGGTCAAAACTTGATAACTAATAAATATGCCCCATAAGGGAGGGGACACCAATGCTCTTTATGTACACAGGGCAGCAAAATGTGTGGTAACAGCTTTGCTTTGCTGAGCACAGAAGTGTCCTCCTCTGCATTCGGCACCCCTGTCCTAAAACATTCCTACAGTGAACACTGACTAATCCTCTATAACTGCTAGGCTAGGGCTTGGTCAATTGGGAAAATGCCTTCCCTTTTCTCTGTGTGTGATCTATGTAGTGCCCAGTGGCGTAACTATAAATTTTGCTCCCCCTGCCAAAAATGTTTCTGAGGCCCCCCCCCCCACAGCATTTTGGTAAAATAATTACAGGGCCATTTACACGCAATTTGGCTCCCAGTGCAAAAGTTAAAAACGTGCCCCCACCCCTCCTAGACAGTTTACAGTATTTTTCCTCCTTGTAGTAATGCCCCTTACACATTATACCACACACTGTAATGCCCCTTACACATTATTCCACACACCATAATGCCCATTACACATTATGCCACACACTGCAATGCCTATTACCAAAGCGCCACTTACATTTTTGCCCCCTGACACCATTGTATGCCCCACAGTAAGGCTTCTAATTACTTTTAAATTACTTGCTCGTTGTCATGGGTCTTATATAGTGCCCCCAGTAGTTCCCCTTATACAGTGCCCCCTGTTGTGGTCCACCTATACAGTGCCCCTTATATAGTGCCCCAGGTAGTGGTCCCCCTATGCAGTGCCCCTTATATAATGCCCACAGTAGTAGTCCCCCTTATATAGTGCCCCCAGTACTAACCCCCCAGCAGAGCCTCCAGTAGTAGTCCTCCCCCAGCAATGCCCCCAACCTATGCAGTGCCCCCAGTAGTGGTCCCCCACCTATGCAGTGCCCCCAGCAGTACTCCCCACCTATGCAGTACCCCCAGCAGTAATCCCCACCTATGCAGTACCCCCAGCAGTAATCCCCACCTATGCAGTGCCCCCAGCAGTAATCCCCACTTATGCAGTGCCCTCAGTTGTGGTCCCACCAGTGCAGTGCCCTCAGTAGTGGTCCCACCAGTGCAGTGCCTAAAGTAGTAGTCCCCCCCAGCAATGCCCCCTGTAGTAGCCCCCCCAGCAGTGCCCCCAGTAGTAGTGTCCCCCAGTAATAGTCCCCCCAGCAGTGCCCCCAGTAGTAGACCCCCCAGCAGTGCCCTCAAGCAGTCCCCCCAGCAGTGTCCCCAGTAGTAGTCATCATCCCCCCCAGCAATGCCCCCCAGTAGCAGTCCCACCCAGCAGTGCCCCCAGTAGTAGTCGTCCCCCCTGGCCAGGCAGACACACACAACAAAAACAAGAAAACACTTACCTTGATCCCCGCTTCGGAATCTGCTCCTCTGTCCGGCGTCCTCCCGGGCTGGCCCGCTCTGCATGATGGGAGAGACGTCATGACGTTTGCCCATCACCCACTGCGGGAGCCGGAAGATGGCAGCCCGGCTCCCGCAGTGGGCACAGCAGCCGATGAGAGTCTGTCTGACTCTCAGCGGCTGCTAAAACAAACACACAGCTGCCGTCGCCGGCAGCTGTCTGTTTGTTATACTAATAGTGTAGTGCGGGCTGCACTTATGTGCGGTCCACACTACCGCCCTGCCTGGGTGACTAACAGATGCTAGAGGTCCAGTAGGACCTCTAGCATATGTCTCCTCCTAGGCGGCGGCCATTTTTGGAGGGCCATTTTCTGCAGATTTCATGCGGAATCTGCAGCCACTGCGCCCCACAAGCCTCCACGCCCCCAAGCCACCAAGGGGACTGCGGGGGCGGTAGTTACGCCACTGGTAGTGCCAGCTTTACCTAAACGAAGCCAACCAAATACTAAATGTCTGACTATGACACATGTTTGAATCCCCTACAGCAGGGGTGGGGAACCTTTTTTCTGCCGAGGGCCATTTTGATATATATAACCTTATTCGCGGGCCCAGTGCATGCCACGCCCCCTCCGTGTGATGTCACATGGGGGCGAGGGCCACAATCGCCGGTGATTAATGCAATGCCCGAAGCATACCGAGGATGCTCCGGGGAGCTGTAACGGCAGTGGTGTGACCGTCTGAAGCATCTTAAGCATGCTCGTGGTGGCACTGCTGCATAGATTCTGGCCGCAGAGTGCTATTCTAGGCACCCTGATAGCCAGATGAGGCTAGCAGAAAAAAGCTCAGAGGGCCAGACCAAATGATTCTGGGGGCCTTATACGGCCCCTGGGCCTGAGGTTCCCTATCCCTGCCCTACAGGATTTATATCCTTCCACAAATACTTTAATATGAATAAATAAAAATCAAAGAAAAATAAAAAAGTGGAATCCTGATTATAAGGTCCACAGGAAATCATTCTGGGATTGTTTTCAGCATCCAGGTGTTACTGTTGTTTTTGCTGTCTATACAAAATGTTTACCTGTAATTATCATGAGGCAGTGGCTGACTACAGATATATTTACATTGCCTCCATACAACATTGTGTCCAGTTACTCCAGGCAGCTACTGTATGTCGGCAGATCATATATATATTTTATTTCTGATAATACAAGCACATTTACTCTTCTGTATAAATCCCATAATTCAGTATTAAAGTCCAAGAGGTTTTACATTCCATGTACTCCTGAGGGGTTTAAGAGTCCAGAGTACGATCTGATCCCAAGAACTGACGTATATTGCACCGATGTCCTGCTTTTTTCCATATGTCAGTGTAATATCTCGGCTGTGGATCTCCGTGAAGAGCATTAAACATGTCTGCTGGGTTAAAGAACAAGAAAATAATACATTAAACATGTCTAGAACACAAATATCTCCCCCAAGGTTATATAAGAGTCTGAGCCTGTCTCATAGTGAGACTGGAGCTTTAACTGCTCAGTTACATCTCATTTACTTCTTACCATAATTATCAGAATGAGGAGACATTAAGCTGTTGTTAGAGATGTTTCACTTCATGGTGGGATGCACTATGCTGAAAAATGCGGTCAGACCTCTGAAAATTAAATTTTTATAAGCTTGACCACAATTACCATATGCACCAAGCTCCTTCTGGAGATGGCGTTGCCTAACAAAAGCCTATCTTATAGGAGTTTTACCTGAGAGGGAACCAAAAGGATCCCTCCCAGGGTCTCTCGCGGCTCAGGCATGCGCTGGTTGATGGCTGTGCATGCACAGATGCACTCCCAGGGGACTTCTGGGTCATAAATGCAGAAGTCCTCACACTGCAAAGCACAGCTCTTATTGGCAGAGCTGTCCTTTGTTAAATTGTGCATGCATACGGCATTACCATACGCCGGTATGCATGCATGGCGGGATCCATTGCATACAAAAAGCATTGTTTTGTACTGACGGAGAGGCGCTTAGAGATACAGAATGTTATTTACAAACCCTGTAATCTGTTTCCCTAATCCATCACATTGTTTTATATAACATAAAGTAAGAAATTATCTTTCTCAGTGGTAATCTGTCATGTAGCAGTGACTGTGTCACTATTGCCTGCCCAAGGGAAACATGGAGAGAGAAACACAGCGAGAGAAACACGGCGAGAGAAACACGGAGAGGGAAACACGGAGAGGGAAACACGGAGAGAGAAACACGGCGAGAGAAACACGGCGAGAGAAACACGGAGAGGGAAACACGGAGAAGGAAACACGGAGAGAGAAACACGGAGAGAGAAACACGCCGAGAGAAACACAGAGAGAGAAACACGGCGAGAGAAACACGGCGAGAGAAGCACGGCGAGAGAAACACAGAGAGAGAAACACGGTGAGAGAGAAACACGGCGAGAGAGAAACACGGCGAGAGAGAAACACAGAGAGAGAAACACAGAGAGAGAAACACGGAGAGAGAAACACAACGAGATAAACATAGAGAAACATGGAGAGAGAAACGCAGAGAGAGAAACACGGCGAGTGAAATACAGAGAGAGAAACACAGAGAGAGAAACACAGAGAGAGAAACACAGAGAGAGAAACACAGAGAGAGAAACATGGCGAGAGAAACACAGAGAGAGAAACACAGACAGAGAAACACGGCGAGAGAGAAACACAGAGAGAGAAACACAGAGAGAAACACGGCGAGAGAGAAACACGGTGAGAGAATCGCAGAGAGAGAAACGCAGAGAGAGAAACGCAGAGAGAGAAACACAGAGAGAGAAACACAGAGAGAGAAACACAGAGAGAAACACGGCAAGAGAGAAATGCAGAGAGAGAAACACAGAGAGAGAAACACGGAGAGAGAAACACGGAGAGAGAAACACAGAGAGAGAAACACAGAGAGAAACACGGCGAGAGAGAAATGCAGAGAGAGAAACACAGAGAGAGAAACACGGAGAGAGAAACACGGAGAGAGAAACACGGAGAGAGAGAAACACGGTGAGAGAAACGCAGAGAGAGAAACGCAGAGAGAGAAACGCAGAGAGAGAAACACGGCGAGAGAGAAACGCAGAGAGAGAAACACAGAGAGAGAAACACAGAGAGAGAAACACAGAGAGAAACACGGCGAGAGAGAAACGCAGAGAGAGAAACTCGGAGAGAGAAACACGGAGAGAGAAACACGGAGAGAGAAACACGGAGAGAGAAACACGGCGAGAGAAACGCAGAGAGAGAAACGCAGAGAGAGAAACGCAGAGAGAGAAACGCAGAGAGAGAAACACAGAGAGAAACACGGCGAGAGAGAAACACGGTGAGAGAAACAGAGAGAGAAACACAGAGAGAGAAACACGGAGAGAGAACCACAACGAGATAAACATAGAGAAACATGGAGAGAGAAACGCAGAGAGAAAAACACGGAGAGAGAAACACGCGAGAGAAACACGGCGAGAGACACACGCCGACAGAAACACAGAGAGAGAAACACGGAGAGAGAAACACGGAGAGAGAAACACAGAGAGAGAAACACAGAGAGAAACACAGAGAGAGAAACACAGAGAGAGAAACACAGAGAGAGAAACAAGCCGAGAGAAACACGCCGAGAGAAACACAGAGAGAGAAACACGGCGAGAGAGAAACGCGGCGAGAGAGAAACACAGAGAGAGAAACGCAGAGAGAGAAACACAGAGAGAGAAACGCAGAGAGAGAAACACAGAGAGAGAAACACAGAGAGAAACACGGCGAGAGAGAAACACAGTGAGAGAAACGCAGAGAGAAACACAGCGAGAGAGAAACACGGTGAGAGAAACGCAGAGAGAAACACGGCGAGAGAGAAACACGGTGAGAGAAACGCAGAGAGAGAAGGCAGAGAGAGCAACGCAGAGAGAGAAACACGCCGAGAGAAACACAGAGAGAGAAATGCAGAGAGAGAAACGCACAGAGAGAAACGCAGAGAGAGAAACACAGAGAGAGAAACACAGAGAGAGAAACACAGTGAGAGAAACACGGAGAAAGAAACATGGAGAGAGAAACACGGCAAGAGAGAAACACGGAGAGAGAAACACGGCGAGAGAAACACGGCGAGAGAAACACGGCGAGAGAAACACGGCGAGAGAAACACGGCGAGAGAAACGCAGAGAGAGAAACGCAGAGAGAGAAACACAGAGAGAGAAACACAGAGAGAAACACGGCGAGAGAGAAACACGGTGAGAGAAACGCAGAGAGAGAAACACAGAGAGAGAAACACGGCGAGAGAGAAACACGGTGAGAGAAACGCAGAGAGAGAAACGCAGAGAGAGAAACACAGAGAGAGAAACACAGAGAGAAACACAGAGAGAGAAACACAAAGAGAGAAACACAGAGAGAGAAACACAGAGAGAGAAACACAGAGAGAGAAACACAGAGAGAAACACAGAGAGAGAAACGCAGAGAGAGAAACGCAGAGAGAGAAACACAGAGAGAGAAACACGGAGAGAGAAACACGGCGAGAGAGAAACACGGTGAGAGAAACGCAGAGAGAAACACGGCGAGAGAGAAACACGGTGAGAGAAACGCAGAGAGAAAAACGCAGAGAGAGAAACGCAGAGAGAGAAATGCAGAGAGAGAAACACAGCGAGAGAGAAACGCAGAGAGAGAAACACACTGAGAGAAACACAGAGAGAGAAACACAGAGAGAGAAACACAGAGAGAAACACGGCGAGAGAGAAACGCAGAGAGAGAAACACAGAGAGAGAAACACGGAGAGAGAAACACGGAGAGAGAAACATGGCGAGAGAAACGGAGAGAGAGAAACGCAGAGAGAGAAACGCAGAGAGAGAAACACAGAGAGAAACACGGCGAGAGAGAAACACGGTGAGAGAAACAGAGAGAGAAACACAGAGAGAGAAACACGGAGAGAGAAACACAACGAGATAAACATAGAGAAACATGGAGAGAGAAACGCAGAGAGATAAACACGGAGAGAGAAACATGGTGAGAGAAACACGGCGAGAGAAATACGCCGACAGAAACACAGAGAGAGAAACACGGAGAGAGAAACACGGAGAGAGAAACACAGAGAGAGAAACACTGAGAGAGAAACACAGAGAGAGAAACACGCCGAGAGAAACACGCCGAGAGAAACACGCCGAGAGAGAAATGCGGCGAGAGAGAAACGCGGCGAGAGAGAAACACAGAGAGAGAAACACAGAGAGAGAAACACAGAGAGAGAAACGCAGAGAGAGAAACGCAGAGAGAGAAACGCAGAGAGAGAAACGCAGAGAGAAACACAGAGAGAGAAACACAGAGAGAAACACGGCGAGAGAGAAACACAGTGAGAGAAACGCAGAGAGAGAAACACAGAGAGAGAAACACAGAGAGAAACACGGAGAGAGAAACACGGCGAGAGAGAAACACGGTGAGAGAAACGCAGAGAGAGAAACGCAGAGAGAGAAACGCAGAGAGAGAAACACGGCGAGAGAAACACAGAGAGAGATATGTAGAGAGAGAAACGCAGAGAGAGAAACGCAGAGAGAGAAACACAGAGAGAGAAACACAGAGAGACACACGGCGAGAGAGAAACACGGTGAGAGAAACGCAGAGAGAGAAAAACAGAGAGAGAAGCACAGAGAGAGAAACACAGAGAGAAACACGGAGAGAGAAACACGGCGAGAGAGAAACACGGTGAGAGAAACGCAGAGAGAAACACGGCGAGAGAGAAACACGGTGAGAGAAACGCAGAGAGAGAAACGCAGAGAGAGAAACACGGCGAGAGAGAAACACAGAGAGAGAAACACGGAGAGAGAAACACAGAGAGAGAAACACAGAGAGAGAAACGCAGAGAGAGAAACACAGAGAGAGAAACGCAGAGAGAGAAACACAGAGAGAAACACGGCGAGAGAGAAACACGGTGAGAGAAACAGAGAGAGAAACACAGAGAGAGAAACACGGAGAGAGAAACACAACGAGATAAACATAGAGAAACATGGAGAGAGAAACGCAGAGAGAGAAACACGGCGAGAGAAACACGGCGAGAGAAACACGGCGAGAGAAACACAGAGAGAGAAACACAGAGAGAGAAACACGGAGAGAGAAACACGGAGAGAGAAACACAGAGAGAGAAACACAGAGAGAGAAACACAGAGAGAGAAACACAGAGAGAGAAACACAGAAAGAGAAACACAGAGAGAGAAACACGGCGAGAGAGAAACGCAGAGATAGAAACACAGAGAGAGAAACACAGAGAGAGAAACGCAGAGAGAGAAACGCAGAGAGAAAAACACGGAGAGAGAAACACGGCGAGAGAAACACGGCGAGAGAAACACGGCGAGAGAAACACGGCGAGAGAAACACAGAGAGAGAAACACGGAGAGAGAAACACAGAGAGAGAAACACAGAGAGAGAAACACAGAGAGAGACACACACCGAGAGAAACACAGAGAGAGAAACACAGAGAGAGAAACACGGCGAGAGAGAAACGCAGAGAGACAAACACAGAGAGACAAACGCAGAGAGAGAAAGGCAGAGAGAGAAACGCAGAGAGAGAAACGCAGAGAGAGAAACGCAGAGAGAGAAACGCAGAGAGAGAAACACAGAGAGAGAAACACGGCGAGAGAAACGCAGAGAGAGAAACGCAGAGAGAGAAACGCAGAGAGAGAAACGCAGAGAGAGAAACACAGAGAGAGAAACACAGAGAGAGAAACACAGAGAGAAACACGGCGAGAGAGAAACACGGTGAGAGAAACGCAGAGAGAGAAACACAGAGAGAGAAACACAGAGAGAAACACGGAGAGAGAAACACGGTGAGAGAAACGCAGAGAGAAACACGGCGAGAGAGAAACACGGTGAGAGAAACACAGAGAGAGAAACGCAGAGAGAGAAACGCAGAGAGAGAAACACAGAGAGAGAAACACAGAGAGAAACACGGCGAGAGATAAACACAGAGAGAGAAACACAGAGAGAGAAACACAGAGAGAGAAACACAGAGAGAAACACGGAGAGAGAAACACGGCGAGAGAGAAACACGGTGAGAGAAACGCAGAGAGAAAAACGGCGAGAGAGAAACACGGTGAGAGAAACGCAGAGAGAGAAACGCAGAGAGAGAAACACGGCGAGAGAGAAACACGGCGAGAGAGAAACACGCCGAGAGAAACACGGAGAGAGAAACACGGAGAGAGAAACACGGAGAGAGAAACACAGAGAGAGAAACACAGAGAGAGAAACACAGAGAGAGAAACACGCCGAGAGAAACACAGAAAGAGAAACACGGCGAGAGAAATACGGCGAGAGAGAAACGCAGAGAGAGAAACACAGAGAGAGAAACGCAGAGAGAGAAACGCAGAGAGAGAAACGCAGAGAGATAAACACGGAGAGAGAAACACGGCGAGAGAAACACGGCGAGAGAAACACGGCGAGAGAAACACAGAGAGAGAAACACGGAGAGAGAAACACGGAGAGAGAAACACAGATAGAGAAACACAGAGAGAGACACACACCGAGAGAAACACAGAGAGAGAAACACAGAGAGAGAAACACGGCGAGAGAGAAACGCAGAGAGAGAAACGCAGAGAGAGAAACGCAGAGAGAGAAACGCAGAGAGAGAAATGCAGAGAGAGAAACACAGAGAGAGAAACACAGAGAGAAACACGGCGAGAGAGAAACACGGTGAGAGAAACGCAGAGAGAGAAACACAGAGAGAGAAACACAGAGAGAAACACGGAGAGAGAAACACGGCGAGAGAGAAACACGGTGAGAGAAACGCAGAGAGAAACACGGCGAGAGAGAAACACGGTGAGAGAAACGCAGAGAGAGAAACGCAGAGAGAGAAACGCAGAGAGAGAAACGCAGAGAGAGAAACGCAGAGAGAGAAACACGGCGAGAGAAACACAGAGAGAGAAACGCAGAGAGAGAAACGCAGAGAGAGAAACACAGAGAGAGAAACACAGAGAGAAACACGGCGAGAGAGAAACACAGAGAGAGTAACACAGAGAGAGAAACACAGAGAGAAACACGGAGAGAGAAACACGGCGAGAGAGAAACACGGTGAGAGAAACGCAGAGAGAAACACGGCGAGAGAGAAACACGGTGAGAGAAACGCAGAGAGAGAAACGCAGAGAGAGAAACGCAGAGAGAGAAACACGGCGAGAGAGAAACACGGATAGAGAAACACGGAGAGAGAAACACAGAGAGAGAAACGCAGAGAGAGAAACACAGAGAGAGAAACACAGAGAGAGAAACACAGAGAGAAACACGGCGAGAGAGAAACACGGTGAGAGAAACGCAGAGAGAGAAACGCAGAGAGAGAAACGCAGAGAGAGAAATGCAGAAAGAGAAACACAGAGAGAGAAACACGGCGAGAGAAACGCAGAGAGAGAAACGCAGAGAGAGAAACGCAGAGAGAGAAATGCAGAGAGAGAAACACAGAGAGAGAAACACAGAGAGAGAAACACAGAGAGAAACACGGCGAGAGAGAAACACTGTGAGAGAAACGCAGAGAGAGAAACACAGAGAGAGAAACACAGAGAGAAACACGGAGAGAAAAACACGGCGAGAGAAACACAGAGAGAGAAACACTGAGAGAAACACAGAGAGAGAAACACAGAGAGAAACACAGAGAGAGAAACACGGCGAGAGAGAAACACGGTGAGAGAAACACAGAGAGAGAAACACAGAGAGAGAAACACTGAGAGAAACGCAGAGAGAGAAACACAGAGAGAGAAACACAGAGAGAGAAACACAGAGAGGGAAATACAGAGAGAAACACTGAGAGAAACACAGAGAGAGAAATACAGAGAGAAACACTGAGAGAGAGAAACGCAGAGAAAGAAACACAGAGAGAGAAACACAGAGAGAGAAACGCAGAGAGAGAAACACAGAGAGAGAAATACAGAGAGAGAAACACTGAGAGAGAAACACTGAGAGAGAAACACAGAGAGAGAAACACGGTGAGAGAAACACAGAGAGAGAAACACAGAGAGAGAAACACTGAGAGAGAAACACGGTGAGAGAAACACAGAGAAAGAAACACAGAGAGAGAAATACAGAGAGAGAAACACAGAGAGAGAAACACAGAGAGAGAAACACAGAGAGAGAAATACAGAGAGAGAAACGCAGAGAGAGAAATACAGAGAGAGAAACACTGAGAGAAACACAGAGAGAGAAACACTGAGAGAGAAACACAGAGAGAGAAAAATAGAGAGAGAAACACAGAGAGAGAAATACAGAGAGAGAAACACAGAGAGAGAAACACAGAGAGAGAAACACAGAGAGAGAAACACGGCGAGAGAGAAACACAGAGAGAAACACAGAGAGAAACACAGAGAGAGAAACACAGAGAGAGAAACGCAGAGAGAGAAACACAGAGAGAAACACAGAGAGAAACACAGAGAGAGAAACACAGAGAGAGAAACACAGAGAGAGAAACACTGAGAGAGAAACACAGAGAGAAACACAGAGAGAAACACAGAGAGAGAAACACAGAGAGAGAAACGCAGAGAGAGAAACGCAGAGAGAGAAACACGGCGAGAGAGAAACACGGCGAGAGAAACACGCCGAGAGAAACACGGAGAGAGAAACACGGAGAGAGAAACACGGAGAGAGAAACACAGAGAGAGAAACACAGAGAGAGAAACACAGAGAGAGAAACACGCCGAGAGAAACACAGAAAGAGAAACACGGCGAGAGAAATACGGCGAGAGAGAAACGCAGAGAGAGAAACACAGAGAGAGAAACGCAGAGAGAGAAACGCAGAGAGAGAAACGTAGAGAGATAAACACGGAGAGAGAAACACGGCGAGAGAAACACGGCGAGAGAAACACGGCGAGAGAAACACAGAGAGAGAAACACGGAGAGAGAAACACGGAGAGAGAAACACAGATAGAGAAACACAGAGAGAGACACACACCGAGAGAAACACAGAGAGAGAAACACAGAGAGAGAAACACGGCGAGAGAGAAACGCAGAGAGAGAAACGCAGAGAGAGAAACGCAGAGAGAGAAACGCAGAGAGAGAAATGCAGAGAGAGAAACACAGAGAGAGAAACACAGAGAGAAACACGGCGAGAGAGAAACACGGTGAGAGAAACGCAGAGAGAGAAACACAGAGAGAGAAACACAGAGAGAAACACGGAGAGAGAAACACGGCGAGAGAGAAACACGGTGAGAGAAACGCAGAGAGAAACACGGCGAGAGAGAAACACGGTGAGAGAAACGCAGAGAGAGAAACGCAGAGAGAGAAACGCAGAGAGAGAAACGCAGAGAGAGAAACGCAGAGAGAGAAACACGGCGAGAGAAACACAGAGAGAGAAACGCAGAGAGAGAAACGCAGAGAGAGAAACACAGAGAGAGAAACACAGAGAGAAACACGGCGAGAGAGAAACACAGAGAGAGTAACACAGAGAGAGAAACACAGAGAGAAACACGGAGAGAGAAACACGGCGAGAGAGAAACACGGTGAGAGAAACGCAGAGAGAAACACGGCGAGAGAGAAACACGGTGAGAGAAACGCAGAGAGAGAAACGCAGAGAGAGAAACGCAGAGAGAGAAACACGGCGAGAGAGAAACACGGATAGAGAAACACGGAGAGAGAAACACAGAGAGAGAAACGCAGAGAGAGAAACACAGAGAGAGAAACACAGAGAGAGAAACACAGAGAGAAACACGGCGAGAGAGAAACACGGTGAGAGAAACGCAGAGAGAGAAACGCAGAGAGAGAAACGCAGAGAGAGAAACGCAGAAAGAGAAACACAGAGAGAGAAACACGGCGAGAGAAACGCAGAGAGAGAAACGCAGAGAGAGAAACGCAGAGAGAGAAATGCAGAGAGAGAAACACAGAGAGAGAAACACAGAGAGAGAAACACAGAGAGAAACACGGCGAGAGAGAAACACTGTGAGAGAAACGCAGAGAGAGAAACACAGAGAGAGAAACACAGAGAGAAACACGGAGAGAAAAACACGGCGAGAGAAACACAGAGAGAGAAACACTGAGAGAAACACAGAGAGAGAAACACAGAGAGAAACACAGAGAGAGAAACACGGCGAGAGAGAAACACGGTGAGAGAAACACAGAGAGAGAAACACAGAGAGAGAAACACTGAGAGAAACGCAGAGAGAGAAACACAGAGAGAGAAACACAGAGAGGGAAATACAGAGAGAAACACTGAGAGAAACACAGAGAGAGAAATACAGAGAGAAACACTGAGAGAGAGAAACGCAGAGAAAGAAACACAGAGAGAGAAACACAGAGAGAGAAACGCAGAGAGAGAAACACAGAGAGAGAAATACAGAGAGAGAAACACTGAGAGAGAAACACTGAGAGAGAAACACAGAGAGAGAAACACGGTGAGAGAAACACAGAGAGAGAAACACAGAGAGAGAAACACTGAGAGAGAAACACGGTGAGAGAAACACAGAGAAAGAAACACAGAGAGAGAAATACAGAGAGAGAAACACAGAGAGAGAAACACAGAGAGAGAAACACAGAGAGAGAAATACAGAGAGAGAAACGCAGAGAGAGAAATACAGAGAGAGAAACACTGAGAGAAACACAGAGAGAGAAACACTGAGAGAGAAACACAGAGAGAGAAAAATAGAGAGAGAAACACAGAGAGAGAAATACAGAGAGAGAAACACAGAGAGAGAAACACAGAGAGAGAAACACAGAGAGAGAAACACGGCGAGAGAGAAACACAGAGAGAAACACAGAGAGAAACACAGAGAGAGAAACACAGAGAGAGAAACGCAGAGAGAGAAACACAGAGAGAAACACAGAGAGAGAAACACAGAGAGAGAAACACTGAGAGAAACACAGAGAGAGAAACACAGAGAGAGAAATACAGAGAGAGAAACACAGAGAGAGAAATACAGAGAGAGAAACACTGAGAGAGAAACACAGAGAGAGAAACACAGAGAGAAACACAGAGAGAGAAACACAGAGAGAAACACAGAGAGAGAAACGCAGAGAGAGAAACACAGAGAGAGAAACACAGAGAGAGAAACGCAGAGAGAGAAACACAGAGAGAGAAACACAGAGAGAGAAACACAGAGAGAGAAACACTGAGAGAAACACAGAGAGAGAAACACAGAGAGAGAAATACAGAGAGAGAAACACAGAGAGAGAAATACAGAGAGAGAAACACTGAGAGAGAAACACAGAGAGAGAAACACAGAGAGAAACACAGAGAGAGAAACACAGAGGGCTCTATTTATTAACATTTTTTTTACTAAAATATAGTGAAAAAGGGTGTTTTCACACCCTTTTCACATTATTTAGTATTACAGGGCAATTGGAGTAGAATTCGTAAAATTCTACTCCAACCCCTAAGTATCACTTATTTTTAGTAATCAGATCGCATTTCCCATAATTGTAATGGTAAATGTGATCTGTCTGGTAGTTCCTAAAAACAAATTGTGACAAAAATACCTGGGGAGGCCCTGTCAGTGGCAAACGCAGGATTTCCAGAGGGGGGTTTCCAAATGCTTAATTATAGAGTGACTGTGGCCTGTCAATGAAGAGGGCAGAAATAGTACTTAACCAGCTTTATTATGCATCATACAAAGTGTATTGTGTGTCATAATCCAGCATATTCAAGACCAGTGATCACAGTAAGCCATTAGATGTGTCAGTAGGGCCATCCTGCCTGAGCTGAACATATTTATTTTAGATGTGGGCACCATTCCAGACTATTGGAGCAAGTCTGGGATCCTGTAGGAGCAGCAGAAGAACCTAGCACTACCCTGGACATAGATGTACATATTGGGCTCTATAGCAGTGCATCTCTAACAGTGCATGTTTTCCAGATCTTCTAGTTGGTCCACAGGTTATTTAGTACTGACTGAAACATGTTAAATTATCCACAGGTGGTGCTAATTATTTCATTTGTGATACTGAGAAGAACATGCAGCACTAGTAACAATTATATTACTATTTCTATTGTGGTCATGGTGTGGACGGGGGGGGGGGTTTCCAGGCAGACGGAACCCCCCCTGCGTTTGCCTATGCCTGTGATAATAACGCCACCTGGGGTTGTCTTATCCAGGGTCTCCCCCGATTACCGGACTCCTACTCTGCTCTAACTAGGAGAGCAGAGCCGGGAGTCGGTCCCAGTAATCAGCTGTGTGGTCTAAATAGACCACACGCTGATTACTGTAAAAAAAAAATAAACTAGTAAAAAAAAAAATTAACTTACCTGAGTCCAGGGACCGGTGATCGGGGCATTGGGTGATGTCCTCCCTCCGGTCAGCTGGTCTCCCATGCTGCACTGCGGCCCGGTCATCAGGTGCTCGGGTCCCTGTGCAGTATGGGATATCACCTGACCGGAGGACATGGAAGACATCACCGGAGGCCTGGATCGTGCAGGATAGTGTAAGGAGGGGGGGTGGCGAGGGGTCCGCAATCGTGGGGCTTAGTGCCAGGGGGCGGGGCTTAGTGCTGGGGGGGTAGCAGCGACGGCCGGTCGGCGCACGTGCGGGCACTTTGTCATGGTATTTTTCCGAAAATACTGTGACTAGTATATAGATGGGATTCGCAGGGACAGAGCTTTATCGCAAGCTCTGTCCCTGCAAGGGATTTGTAGTAAATCCCTGTGATATTGCCTGAATTCGCAATGCGAATTCAGTTGTTAATATCACACTACAATCTGCATTCAATATGCGGATTGTAGTAAATAGAGCCCAGAGAGAGAAATACAGAGAGAGAAATACAGAGAGAGAAACACCAGATCTCCCCTAGAATTATTATAATTCAGGCAACCAAGCACCTTGGAAATGTCAGGGTTCAGGTTACTGAACAGGGAGACAGAAAACTCCCAATGGATGACGTGATGAAATGATTAATATATGACACTAATTTTTATTTAAGACGGATCCTACGTCACAGTAAGAAGTTTTACATGAGAACATGATTTGTTGTTGAATTCAGTGGCATATCTGTGATAGGTACAGGGGGTTCTACATCAGAAAAGAAAGGGGGAGGAGCAGGTGCACACTACTGTATAAGCATTAAGAATTATAGTGATCAAAAAGTCTATAATAAACTGCAACAATTAACGTAGTTTTAAAAGTAAGGTTTCTTAGTACATGTTTGGCCAAAGATGTTTACTCACCTACCACGTCACGGTGAACCTTATACAGGTGGGTCCCTAACATCTCTAATACTGACACACTAATTTATCTAGGACTTACCTTTCTTAGGGCCCATTAGATGTGTGTACTGTAATGCAAGGACCCATACCAATTAAAATCACCTCAGGCAGGTAGGTGGAGTGCTAGCCCAAGAGAAGGGGTCTCACCTTCAAATGTACTTTAAATACACACGCATAGGAAAAAGGAGGCGCTGGGCTGCACATCCTAATATTAAACATGATAATAGGTGCTACCATGCTGAGACCTGTAGTTCTACAGCAGAAAAGAAAAGGGGGAGGAGCAGGTGCACACTATAAGCACTAAGAATTCTAGTGATTAAAAAGTCTATAATAACTGCAACAATTAACATTGTTTTAAAAGTAAGGTTTCTTAGTTCATGTTTGGCCACCTACCACGTCACGGTGAACCTTATACAGGTGGGTCCTTAACATTCCTAATACTGACACACTAATTAATTTATCTAGGACTTACCTTTCATAGGGCTATTAGATGGGCAGAGAATTACACCACATGGAAATGCAATGGAGATGCAATTAAAGTGTGAAAAGTTGTAAAAAACAGTGGATCCTGGTGACAGTCCTAGCCCATATGATGAAGAGAGAGCAATGGCTATGATTGGATTGAGTAGTGAGCAACACGTGTACTCTATCATACATGGGAAAGTATCAGCAAGTGACATGTAGACAGCACTGCAGGCAGCACATCAAGATGGGGGTCCAATGAGAATAATTAGTCTGAGACATGTATAATAACAAGTTATGTGAATGCAGCAGTGTGAGTGACCATTGACAAAATGATGTCTATTTCTCATCAACTAATATCTGTAGGAGTACAAGTAGATGAGGAAGAGATCGCTACAGCCATGCTACAAAACTTGCATTATGATGTCATTAGTCTAACTCAGTGGTTCTCAAACTCGGTCCTCAGGAGCCCACACAGGTCACGTTTTCCAGGTCACCCAGCAGGTGCACAGGTGTGTTCTTTACTCATTGACATATTTTAAAAGATCCACAGGTGGAGCTAATTTCACTTGTGATTCTGTCAGGAGACCTGCAAAACATCAACTGTTTGGGATCCCGAGGACCGAGTTTGAGAACCTGTGGTCTAACTGATAAAATCATTTGATTGTTCATTATAAATTTTTGTTGGGTCTTCCCTTATTTGCCAATTGCAGCCCATATTTCATGTTTACATTATATGTTTGACCATTTATATCTTAAGTATTGACACTAGCTTTAACAGTCCTATAGTGCTCAGCTCCCATTTATGGAGAGTAAAGGATTAGTTTTACATAGTCACAATGAAGTTTTAATCTATAAAGGACCCATCTCAGAGCCAAAAGTACTCTCCTGTTTTTAATTCTATTTCCTTTGGGATAAGTTGGGAAACCCACTAGTTCTCCTTAGGTCGCAGAGATTGGGCACATTTTGGCACTGCCCCTACATTCATGTTTACACAGCGGGGGACTGGGCCATTGTAGAGATATAGGTATATTAGAACATATTGAGGTTGATGTACTAAGCCTTGAAAAGTGATAAAGTGGAGAGTGATAAAGTACCAACCAATCAGCTCATAACTCCCATTTTTCAAACACTTCCTGTAAAGTGACAGGAGCTGATTGGTTGGTACTTTATAACTATCCCCTTTATCACTTTTCAAGGCTTAGTACATCTCCTTCACTGCAAGTTATGTTTTTCTTTTTGATGTTAGGCTATAAGTCTGCCACACACAGATCAGTAGAATGTTAATCACACTCTGGAAACCGGAAGTGGCCTAGTTTAGGTTCAATTAAAATGTACATCCTGTATATCCTGTAACCAGGAAAACCATTAACTGAACATGGATTTGTAAACAAAGCCTTTTGACTGCAGTATGCATATAAATGACTGGAGGATGTGTTCTATCCCAGGAAGAAGTAAACACTCTGAATACTGAATACCTATATAGACAGGTATTCAGACTTAAGTAGAGATCAAAACTTCTCCATATTTTGTCTGGTTTTGATGTAAAATTAATTTTTCTATAATAGCTAGGGATTCCCAAAATCCTAGAAGTCTATACGCAGTTTAGATGCTATTTGCAGTTTAGATGCTATTTGCAGTTTATATAGATGATATAACTTATGGTTATATCATATCACAGTTGCTTTTGCACTCAAATTATTGCTTAAATAGTGGAGACCAATGTGATTATACTATATATTGTATAGTTATTACAAAGGGGACATTATGTACAGTTATTTGTACTTAAGTTAAAAATTACTTGGGAAGTTCTAGGATGGACCCTGATTAAATTAATTATGCAATTATGCAGCCAATCATCAGAGACTTGGTCATAACATCACTAGAGGAAGTGGGAACAGGTGATAAAAGGTATGGGAGATTTTTGTTCGATGTCAGGCTTTGGGATTACATTTATTGAGAGACTTTTCCGTGATTTCCCAGCTGAGCCCCATCACAAAATAGGCTAAGTGCTATATTCTGTAAAAAAAATGTTTCCTTATAACTTCAAATTGCAACACATTTGTCTATGTATTCTGTAACCTTCTTCATTGATATAATTTCAGTAACTAAGCATTCTACTTATTTTATAAATAAAGTATTCATTTATTAGCCTATTGCTTACAGTATATGCTCTAGAATCCAGTCTTTGAGGATGTTTTTAGATCACTAATGTTATACTATTACTGTTATTCATTGTTAGAAGCAGGGGCTAGCTGGCAACTTTTAGCCTGGGGGGCAAATGCATGCAGGCGGCCCTGGCAGAGGAGTAGCGTGTAGCCAGGGTGCCTGAAGAACGTGCCTGCTATGGCACGCCCCCCCCCCCCTCAAGTGTTCCAGGGAGGAGGCTGGCCATATGGGATTAATGTAAAGTAAAAATAAAGATTAGGGACAGCCCCGTCGTGGTGCCCATATGCAGTGCCCCTCTGTGCCCCAGGAGAGGACCCCCTTATGCAGGCCTCCAGTAGTGCCCCTAGTAGTGATACCCCCTATGCAGTGCCACTTATACAGTGCCCCCAGTAGTGGTTCCCCCTGTGCAGTGACCCTTGTGCCCCCAGTAGTAAGCCCCTTATATAGTGCCCCCCATAGTGGTACCCCCTATGCAGTGCTCCTTATATAGTGCCCCCAGTAGCAGTCCACACCCCATGCAGTGCCCCCAATAGTGGTAACCCTTATGCAGTGCCCCTTAAATAGTGGCCCCAGTTGTAATCTCCCCCCTATGCAGTACCCCCAGTATTGCCCTTTTTATAGAGCCCCCAGCAGTGGTCCCTCGATGCAGTGCCCCCAGTGGTAGTCCCCTCCCCCCTATGTAGTGCCCCTAGTAGTAGTCCCCTCCCCCCTATGCAGTGCCCCTAGTAGTTGTCCCCTCCCCTTGTAGTGCCCATAGTAGTAGAAGTCCCCCCCTTGTAGTAGTCCCCCCCTTGTAGTGCCCCCAGTAGTAGTCCCCCCCCTTGAAGTGCCCCCAGTTGTAATCCCCAGTAGTGGTCCCCCCTTGTAGTGCCCCCAGTAGTGATCTCCCCATTGTAGTACCCCCAGTAGTGGTCTCCCTCTTGTAGTGCCCCCAGTAGTAGTCCCTCCCTCTTGTAGTGCCCCCAGTAGTGGTTCCCCCTTTGTAGTGCCCCCAGTAGTCCCCCCCTTGTAGTGCCCCCATTAGTAGTAGCCCCCCCCTTACAGTGCCTCCAGTAGTGGTTCCCTCCTTGTGGTGCCCCCAGTAGTGGTCTCCCCCCTTGTAGTGCCAGCCTCCCCCTGAGTAGACAAACAGTAAAAAAAAACAAAAAACACTTACCTGAATCCCCGCTCCTCCATCTGTCCTTCCCGGGCTGGGCCGCTCTGCATTATGGGAGAGAAGTCATATGACGCAGCAGCAGCTAATGAGAGTCTGACAGACTCTCATTGGCTGCTGCTTACAACAAACACACAGCTGCCGGAGCCAGCGGCTGTGTGTTTGTCACTTGTGTAGCGCTGACCGAACTCTGTCCGGTCAGCGCTACACACGCGGTGCAGTCTGTGCAGTCACAGTGACACAGACTGCCCGCGGCCCGCATGACGCAGCAGCCCGGGGGGCACATGGCACCCTGCGCCCCGGCCCAGCCCGCCACTGGTTAGAAGCCGGAAGCGACCAACTAACTGCATGGTAGTTTGTATCACTGAGCCTGAGATAGAGTGTTTTAGGACCTGTGGCTCCTTTGAGTACTACGGATGGTGGCAGAAGAGAGGTGTAGAGTATAAAAGGCAGAGTGATAGAATATTCATTGTGAGCTATTATTATTGATGGATGGACCTGCAGAATCGTTTTCATTCTTAAAATATGTTTGGGATTCACAGCTATAGATCCAAAGTCCAATCTTTTTTTCTGGTAATGATAGAGTATATAGATTAGAATGTAAGCTCTCACGAGCAGGAACCTCTTCCCTCATGTGCCTCTCTTTACATTTTCTTCCACTCTCTACTCCCCATTAGGGCACCTAACACGGGACTGCCAACTCCCGGCAGCTTATTGTGAGTGCTTTAATCACTATTTCAGCAATGTATATAAGTTGTGTCCTTGTGCTGCACTGTAATGTACTGTAAGTTACTTGTTTCTTGTTCACCTATTAGTTCTATGTACGATGTAAGGCGCTGCGGAACACTTGTGGCGCCATATAAATAAAGGATAATAATAATAATAATAATAATAATAATTAGCCTCTTGACTGATGAATTTGGCATGTAGTATATGTGATAATGTAATAGAGGTGCTGAGGATAAATACATGTTGAAGGTGATTAATGCCTGTCAGCCCGCAGTTGTGACTTTTTTTCCATATTCTCTTCTATATCTTCTTTTTTATTATTTCTATCAGTGAGAGGTGCCTACTGACAAGGAGGTTCACTAAATTATACTGTAGTACTTTGGGCAATCATCCAGATACCCGGATAGTGGTGATCACGGGCTCTACAGTCACATTGTATGGTGACCAGCTGAGATCATTAGAAAATGTCACTGTGCTGTTTTCCATACATGGGTAACCATATAGTTACTGGCCTATACACATGTGAGGCACACTTGCAGGGCACTGGGGAGGGGCATGTGAGTTGTGCTGTTGCACAGGGTGCAGGGCCCTGGGGGCGGCACCATCGCTGCCCCTGCATCTGGCTAGAAGGGTGCATGGAACGGCACATGACTGAATCGGCACCCTGCAAAAGACACTCCAGGCACATACGCTGCACTCTGTAGAGTCATCTGGAGCATCCGGGCAGCTCTACACTTCCTCCTGCTGGCAACCCCGCTCCTTCACAAGATGTCACACATCTGGGGGCAGGGCCAGCAGAGGGCACTAGGAAGCCCTGTTCCAACGCTGCACATTAGCTTGAAAGAGGTTAGTGCTGTCACGCTCCGGACCCTAAAAATCACCTTCTTACCTCTCCGGTATCTTTCCATCTCTCACTGTGCATCTCTCCCAGATAGCACAGAGGTTCACTCACGCTGCACATCATTCCCAGCTGGTACTGAAGTTTGTCTGTGCTGCTACTGCCCAGTCTGCTCAGTGTCCTGTCACTGAGCATGGAGACGGCTCTCCACAGTCCCTTGCTCACAGCATGTCTCCCCAGCATGATGGTACACAAGCTGCATGTCAGTGGGCCTGATTCAGAGCTGAACACTCTGACCAGAGCGCTCGCTCTGAATCAGGGCCCTCCTACCTTTTTTTGGAGCGTCCTCATGGACGCTCGCATAGCTGTGGGTTACCACCCACAGCTATAGCGAGCGTCCATGATGATGGTCGCGATGGTCTTGACCATCGCGACCATCGGGCTTGCGACGGAGACCCTGCGGTAGGGTCTCGCTGCTGCAAGCCCTGGAGTGATTTTGGCTCTATCAGAGCCAAAATCACTCCCACTGACATCACTAGTGATGTCAGTGGGGTCGGCTTCAGATGGTAGGCGTTCCCATGGGAACGTCTCCGTCTGGCAGGCACGCCCCCGGCACGCTCACCAAAGGGGGCGTGCTGTCAATCAACATCGACAGCACGCCTCCTTTGGTGCGAGACCCAGAGCGACAGCTAGGCTGTCGCAGTCCGGGTCTCGCGCATGTGCACGACAGAGCTCCCTCCATCGTGCGCATGCGCAGTGGGGCAACATCGACCCGTTTGCGAGCGTCCTTTGCTCGCGAACGGGTCTGAATGACCCCCAGAGTTCCCTCCAAAACCACAGTATGGGCACAGCCATGATGGACTCTGTCACCTGACACTCTTCCTCCACTCAGAGCACTGCTTCCAGACCAGCTGATCGACCCCTATAAATTCCATTTCCTGACTGGCTCCTGTTGCCAGTACAATGTCGCTTCCGCTGAATTTACAGCTCTGTGCTGAGCTCCCAGGTACTCTGTATCTGAACAGTCCCAGTTTGTTGCGTCCAGAAAATAGGGGTGGCTATTCAAATGAACCGTTCGCTCTTTGCGGTCTGTTCACGCCTCTATGTCTGAACGAGCGAACCAAACTTGCGGTCGTTTTTTTGAAAAATACGCTACCTGGCCGCTCGCATCCTACGTCATGTCCGCTATTTATTAGATTAATCGAGTACATCGACCAGCGTATGAACTGCTCGCTATTCTTAGGGTTGGTTTTTGCTACCACAAATTTGCGAGCAGTTCTGGCTATAAAATAACCCAGTGACGTGGTCAGTGACGCTGCTGTATTAATTATGCACACCCATAAAACGCCCGTTTTGACCTTTAAGCACGCCTGCGTTCTGATCTCCACTCCCCGTTTTCAAGCACCTTCCCCTGTTACCACCCACATACGCCTCCTCCTGTCACTAATATTAGCAGGCATTCGCTATTTAGCGAACAAACGATTTTCAGCCGCACTGACTGGTTCGCGCATGCGTATTACGATCCGTACGCATGCGCAGTTGGGCAAACATCGCTCGGAGCGAACGAGCGGCCGCTTACGAGCAGCTCTGAATCAGGCCCATAGACTTGTTATTATCTGCCTCCATCGGTTCCAGCCGATACTGTACCTCCAATCATCGGTCCCATCCGATATCTCCTATCATCGCTCTCAAACTGATCCAGTACTTCAATTCATCATCATCAGTCTCAAACCGATCCAGTACTACAAATCATCATCATTGGTCTCAAACTGATCCAGTACTTCAAATCATCATCATCGGCTTCAAACCGATCCAGAACTTCAAATCATCATCATTGGTCTTAAACCGATCCAGTACTTCAATTTATCATCATCAGTCTCAAACCGATCCAGTATTTTAATTCATCATCATCAGTCTCAAACCGATCCTGTACTTTAATTCATCATCATCAGTCTCAAACCGATCCAGTACTTTAATTCATCATCATCAGTCTCAAACCGATCCAGTACTTTAATTCATCATCATTGGTCTCAAGGCCTGATTCAGACCTGGGTGCAAGGCTGTGTTCGCAGCCAAAGTGTGCAAATCCCGCGATCGCTAGCAAGACATTAGCACGCCCACTATGGTTTGCTCTGCAATAGTGATATGAAATTAGAATGACCACCAGCCTGACACAAGACACCCACTTTCCCTTAGTAACGCAGATCATCTCCAGGAATGTATGAAACAATCAGTAACATCGGCTGACATTGGACCCATACGCAGCACTTGTGGCTGACCATACCCTACCGCAAGCACTGCGAGTGCTGCTGTGTTTAATTCAGCCATGTGACGTGTATGCTGACGATGCGTCTTACTTATGCATGCTGCTGAAATGGCGTTCCAACGCACAGACACACCTGTGTTCACTCCACCACACCCCATTACCATTGACCACCCCGTCACCACCCACAAATGCCACGTCTTGTCACTCATGCTTGCAGAGCATCTATGTACAGGCTGCGAACACTTTCCAAATGCATTGACTGATTCACGCACATGCACTGCGTCTTGTACGCATGCGCAGATTGCAAACAT
Organism: Taudactylus pleione; assembly: GCA_031769625.1. Taxonomy (NCBI): domain Eukaryota; kingdom Metazoa; phylum Chordata; class Amphibia; order Anura; family Myobatrachidae; genus Taudactylus; species Taudactylus pleione. The sequence goes on from JAUIMM010000646.1 coordinate 2,179,825, forward strand.
CGGCAGGCTACGTGCGAACGCAGCCTTGCGCCTGGGTCTTAATCAGGCCCTCAAAACGAACCAGTTCTTAACTTTCATCAACATTGGACTGAAACAGACCCAGTTCTTCAATTCATCAACAACGATCTCAAACCAATCTAGTTCTTCAATTCATCAACACTGGTCTCAAGCCGAACCAGATCTTCAATTCAGCATCCCCAGTCTCATACCGGCTCTACTCAGTAATCCAGCATCATCGGTCCCAATCTGATTCTGCTCGTCTTTCCAGTATCAGCATCTCCAGCTCTCATTTCAACCTACTGTTTAATAAAACATTGCGGTACAGTCCTCGCCTTCGGGCCAATCATCCTCTACAGTTCATCTACCTCCTCATAGTAATACATGAGGAGGTCCTGGCTCAAGCCACCCAGTTTCATCCATGCCTCCCAAGTCTCCTCTTCATCCTCCCACACCAGTTCTGACCCATCCCAAACCTTAGGCGTGACAAGTGCCCTTTTTCAAACAAGGTGCCCCTTTAGTAGTTATCTAAGAGTACACAAAAATTTCCAATCCACTGATGGAGGGATCTAAAGCTTAGGTCTCCCCGATGCTGGTTTCAAAACCTCCCCAAAAAAACAGACTTCAAAAATGTGTTTTTAACTTTAGTAAAGTTTGCTCTTAAAGGTTACCTGGGCTAGAAAAAAGAAAACTATTTTAACGTGAAACCCTTTTAGTGTGGCGCCCTCCTGATACCTTACCATGCTTTCCAGGCTTACCAGCATTCCGTGTTCTGCCGCCCATGTTTATGACAGAGTAATAGCTTTTGTTTGCCTGATGCATTGCAGGCTAGCTTCATAAATCACAGTTACTGTACAGTATATTACTGTTTTAGCAACTTTCAATTTTGTGAAAGGTAGTAATTTATCGGTTAGTATAATAAGCTATTTCGGTTAAAAAAAACTTACATTATACCTCCAAAAAATATTTACAAAATATAATTTAAGACAATATAATTTCGGTTATTTAGTCATTTCATGTAATACAGTGCATGATAAATCCTCACCACAAGGTGTCAGTGTATTACAACAAATTTCTTGGAGGCTTGGCTGTTTGATGCTCTTAACTGAGGAGCATCATGTGGTTTGGTCCCTCTCACAATGCTGTGTTTATCTGCTGAAGAGAGATAGCACTTGACATTCATTATGTTAAAAGCCACAACTCATGTTGGGCATGATTCCGACTAGCAAGCCTGACATCATTGCTTTATCCTATGTATAAACGAAGTCTATAAAAAAAAATATCCATTATTTACATATGCTGACAGATTTTTGATACAATGCTACATTTTGCATTTGTTTATTATCTGTTAGTCGTGCCCGGTTTATTGTCAGGTTAGTCTGAAAATGTAGAACTTTGAAAACAATTCTTAAAAACAAAATTATTGCAATATCATATGGCTTGAAATTAACATTATGTAATAATTAGAGTAGTTGTAATTTATGTCCTAAATAATAATGTGTCATGTAATAATAATAATCATAAGTATGATAATGAAAAGAGGAAATGTTTGGCACAGTAGCCAACCCATATAAATGTGTCTGTAAGCTTCTTGCTGGTTTTCCATGACAATTAGCCAAAATCCTGAAGTTGTTTATACAGTTACTACCATTATTAGTATTGGGGAAATTAGGGGGGTAGGTAGAGATGGATGGGGGAGGGTGATATGTTTCTAATACATTTCATAAGAATTAAAATTATATTGTGCTTTGAGGGAATAGTAAATAATTGTCAATAATGTAGTTAGCTTATAATTATATTTCTGATATTAAAAAGAAATATAGAAGGGAAAATAGTTATTAATATTTATCAAATAGAAAATGACCCAAACTAAAGCCACGATTATACATTGATACTCCCAGCATTTCTGATTGAAAAATCAGGACACATCTGTGATCCAACGGGTAATACAGTACAACAAATACTATATTTGCAGAATGTCCAAAACACCCGGCCATGTCCCTATGACTATGTCTAAGCATCTACAGGTATCTGATTTAACTGTGTTTTACAGAATGTATCCTATATGCTTTTCTATAAAAAGAAACTTAATGGTATAATGTGATGTATGGACCTTGTGATATGGAATACTGTATGGTGGGTTGCTCTGAATTTAATGAAACTCCACAAATAAAACTGAACAACAGGCCCAGAGGGGGGCACACTGCACACCCAGCACCCATATTTTTAATACTTACCTCTCCAGAGTCCCATGTCGGCGGTATCAGCGATACACAAATCGCCATTTTCCCGGTGACCTGCACGTGCGCTGTAGACTCTGGGCACATACTAGTGCCCAGAGTCCACTGCTGCGGCGCTGGACTCAGTGTGCTGCCGACCGCCGGAGAGGGAGGAGGGGACCCCGGATGGAGACTGCACAAGGGCCCCCTCCTCCCTTAATAAGCCCCTGGTGAATGTGCAATGTGCATGGACATGGTCGGAGCACCTGATTCAGAGATGGCTGGTAATGCAGCTGAATTCGCAGCCACTCTCACAACAGAGGTTGCGGGAATATGCAAACATTACTCTCAGCCTTCCCTTTGTGCCCGCCGGTGCAAAGAGTGTGCAGGTGGTGAGACACCCACTTTCGGGCTGCACGGTCTGTGTATTTGCGATGGAGATTGCAAGCACACCAACATTGATGCAACGTGTGTCACACCATTGATATTTGCAGTAGCCTAGGGTCTACACCATCTACTCTCCTCACCTCCAACTAAACATGACCTCTGAAGCTGTGGATTTGCTATTGAGAATGCAGCAGAATTCCTAGACACGCCTGTGACACTCTCATGGTCACTTTAGGTCACAGTCTGCACCATAAAACCGCAAACCCCTTTTTTAAGTGTTGGTGATGCTGTACACAACTGCGAATGGCATAGGACGGTTGGATTTGTGTGCTTGCACTAAGAGGTATCTGCGAAGTAGCAAAACATCTCTCAACTGCGTAAACATCTTGCGCTGCGGCCGTCTTTGAATCAGGGCCGGAATCTGCTATTAGTGGCTGTTGTCCATGTAACCGGATGTACTTGATATCCCGCAGCACTTTTACTAAATGGATTATTATCAGTGACGTATCTGTAATGGGGGCACACCCTGCACCCATATATAGTTATACTTACCTTTCCGCAGTCTTCACAGTGCTGCTCTGCATCGCTGGGCCGACGCTGCAGAGCAGCAGAAATCACAGGGAAATGGCGGCGGCAAAAATGTCCCTGGGAAGAAGGCGGTGGCGGAAAAGATGTCCCCGGGAATGAGTCGAGGGCACCATTTTCTCGGAGAACGGCGCTTGCGCAGTAGATTCTGGCATTAAGCCTGAATCTAATGCACTGCCAGAGAGGACCCAAACAGAGGCTGCACACGGGCCTCCTCCTCTCTTAAAATGCCCCTGGTGTGACCATTGTAATGCTGTGTGATGTTCTTATGGTCTTGTCAACTTATCTATCACTGGATCTGTGTGGTATGGTCCTCTACACTGGTACCTGCATAGTTGTTGCCGGTTGTGTGCTGTCTGTGTGGCGTATGGTGCTAGTGTTACACTGACTTTGTCTGTTGCTTTCTAACCTTTAGTTATTTTTACACATTATTTTGCTGCATCTAGCTTTAATTAATCTCTCTCTCTCTCTCTCTCTCTCTCTCTGTCTCTCTCTCTCTCTCTCTCTCTCTCTCTCTGTCTCTCTCTCTCTCTCTCTGTCTCTCTCTCTCTCTCTCTATTTCTTTCTTTCTTTCTCATCAATAAATAAACTCTAGTGCGAGGTCTTATGGGTGTGAGAACGCGGTAGTGGACGTCTCCATGCTGGTTGAGCGGTTGCAAACATTACCATATTTTCACAGCAGAACTGCGTGCGATTACGCAGTCGCAATCGCGATAGCAATCCGTGCTGAATCAGGTCCATAGATCAGTGTAACTGCGCTCGGTGCCCGATGGCCATTTCAATTATACAGTATATAGGAAAGTAGTGTTTTATTATTTGATGTAGTAGTATGTACATTTCTTCCATTCTGGTTTAATAATTCCATATTACAATACTACTTGCCTGTAAGGTATAACTGACACAATTAAAAGCTGTGACTAGTATTTTGTATATTGTACTTATTTAAAATACTGTATTTGAGATATACTCTCAAAATATTGTTAGACTGCTATATAACATTGTGCATACATTTGTATTATTGCCTAGTATATTTGGGATTTTATTATAGACCTGATAAGTCTCCTGTTTATTCCCTCAATAATATAATCCATGAAAAATCCCAATGCCCCATGTCTGGCAACATCTCAGTTTCCGTGAGCAGAAATAGCTTTAATGCAAAGGCTGTTGTTATAGATGTGTATATATATATATATATATATATATATATATATGTGTGTATCACATGCATATGGTGTTATAATTTCTCACATTACAGTGATTGCAGGGGACTTATCTCATGAAGTGTTCCATCTGTCATCAATTACTGCAGAGACCAGTGATGGGACCGCAGGGGAAGGTGGAGGGGGCGTGGCCGGGGGTGGTGCCTAATGAGATGAAGTTCCTCATGGGAGGAACAGTCTTGAATATACTTGTTTTCAGTAATACAGCCATAAAAAAAGCCTAAACACAATGTAAAGTTATTTTTTTTTGCATACAAACCGTTCCTGGGAAAATCAGTTATAAAACTGTACTCTTAAATCTCCTACATCAGACATTAGTTCACTTAGCAGCTGGTGTAAATGTACCTGTGCAGTGAAATCCAGTGGGACTAATTTCATGCCATCATTCTAATATAATGTGAGGAGAGCTGGCAGAGTTCCTACAGTGTGAAGTTATCACAGGGAATTCTCAGCCAGTCATGGATCATGCTCCTGCCAGCAATGGGGGGCACACGCTCTCATTAATCCTCATGAATAGACTTAGCTGTCTGACCTCATCCGGCATGGACAAAGACACTAGAAGTAACGCACAGCAAATATACATTTATTTGCCTTCTGCCTGTCTGTATAATCAGTGTGTAGTTGGGTGACGATGATGGGTTCACTTTATTTCATTCAGTTAATGAGCAAACAACTGACCTGCAAATGTCATCTGTGTTCTAAGGCCAAGTTTATAAATCCAGAACGGGTGACAATTCATAAATAAACTTGTTTGCTTTGTTCATTTTTAAACTGAATTGTCTCCTGACCATTGCTGGTGGGGCTCATATACTGTAATTCATACAGTTGTGTCCTCATACACTTTTACTATAGGTGCACCACATAGCCCAGCTTGGCGTGTCATCGTCCTTGCAACTTAGTCGCACAAACCGTCGTTTTTTTCCTCAAAATTTTCCTTATTCTCACTGCTAATGCTAACACAACAAGAAGAGACAAAACTACTTTGCTAACATACACTGACCACTGGGGCTTGTGTTACACATCAGTGTACAACTAAATCGCACATCCGTGTAAAAAAAGTTTCTTATACGAGCGGCCACTGCTATCCCTCCCGCCACATTACGTTATGCTTAATCTGCAACTTTGTACATATGCTGGACCAATTCCTTTGCGACAAAAGTGGCAAGCTAGTGTCTCCTGTACACTGTGAGCAGCTTTGTATGTGGCTACAATGTAACTAAGGTGCAATATTTAGGAATAAGTGCGCCATACTTGCCTACCTTTGTTGTCTCTTCCCCGGGAGATGCCCGGTTAAGGGATGGACATCGATGGTCGATGTTTGCCGACCATCGATGTTTTTCTTACGATGTTAGTGTTTTCACCATTCAATGTCAGCATTCCGATGTTTGCTGCCATCGAATGGTAATCATTCAATGGTGTTGCGATGGTGGCTTCTTTTCTTTAAATACTAAAAGCTATGCCTCCCCTGGCTGCTGTGTGCTGTGTCTCTGCATGTGATGATCTCCATGGCTCTTGCAGCTGGGATCGTTGGAGGCTGTCTCTCACTGGTCCTCTGTCCCTCCTTTACCCCCCTCTATGCTAGCTCTGATTGGCTCTCTGAGACAGTGAGAGCCAATCAGTGTGCAGCCCTCAGCAGCAGGGGAAGTGACAGTGTTTCTCTCTCCTCCTAGTCCTCACCTCTGCCCGACTGGCCTCAGGTGCTTTTTTTTCTGCTTCGGCTCTGAGCCCCACCCCCAAGCCCCGCCCCTTAACTAGTCATATAAATAATTTTTGCCGTCAAATTCTTTTGATGCGATGGTTAGTTACCATTGCATCGAAAGATTTGTTGGTGGAAGCACTGCCATCATATAATGGTGGGCTTCCGATATCCATCCCTAGGGAGGAGAGGCAGGTGGGTTGCGACGGGGGCTGGGCCTGATGGGGCGTGTCATTAAGCCCCGCCCCTTCATGATAAATTACCACAATTGGTGCTAATTTAAATAGGGGGCGTGGCTAAATGACACGATTCATGGAGAATCACGTCATTAAGCCCCGCCCCCTTCCTGCTTTATCTGGTTGCCAGGCTCTTTTATACACCGCACTTTGCCGGGCCAAGGCTGAGAAAGTCTGTGTTGGTGAGCTGCTGGGTTCCTACCGCAAGGTGCGAAGTATGTGCCTCAAGCCCAGCACACCCATGTGATCTTTTCTAACCCCTTCCCCCCCGGAAACCTTTTGTCAACATTCTAATCATGTCAACATTTCATCATTCAACATAATGAATGTCCACGTGATCAATGCTGCATGTTGACAACCCTGTGTGTGTATTTGTAATGTGTGCTGCAACCATGTGTTGCCTTCCTCCCACAACCAGTCAGAAATCAGTACAATTCATGTGCGCTACTTTAAATTAGAGATGTGCGGGTTCGGTTTTATTCGGTTCTTTTCGCAAAACTATCGCAAGTTCGGATGAGTTCGGATTTATCTTATTGGCTATCCAAAATACGTGGCAGCCGGATAGCTAATATGATGGCGTTTTTTGAGATCCGAACATATCCAACTAAATCCGAGTAAAACCGGACCGCACATCACTACTTTAAATTATCCAACTATTTGAAGACAATAAATAAATCACTTGAAAAAAAAGCTGCCAGGACAGTTTAGACCAGTGCTGGGGCGTTTTACGAGAGGAAGGGGACCATGTGTAGACTCAGGGCCTGATTCAGCAAGGAACGCAGTTGCTTATATGCACTCAATCGGCCAATTGTTGCGTACTGCTCATGCATCGCAGTACGCAAACTAGCCACTGTGAACAGGACTGCGATCACATAGGATTCACAGGCCCATGGCAGAGTGATTGACAGAAAGTGCTGTTTGTGGGTAGTGATGGGGGGTGGTCGAGCAAACGCAGGTGTGCCAGTGCGTTTCAACGGCATTGCAGGGGCGTGCATAAATTAGCCACTGCGATACCATGCACAGCCTGAGGTCTCATAGCGTGCGCTGAGGTAAGCAATTCCTGAGTGAGGTCTGACTTGTCTTAACTGTGCATATGGATCCGATGTTACTCGATGTTACCGATTGTTTCACTATGTTGGCAATGTATACTGAAGTGTGTAAGGGAAAGTGAGCGTCCTTATGTTAGGCTGCGATCGCAGTGTGAATCCAAACATTTACATATCCCTGCTGATATTTGCAATTGCGTTTTGTGCGTATAAGCAGAATAGTGATCCGTAGTAAATCAGGCCCTCAGTGCGGGCCCTCTCCTCTCTCTGGCGATGCCATGGTGCAGTAGATCCTGGCTTAGTGCCAAAATCTACTGCGTCTACGCAGGTCTCCAGTAAAATGTCACCCACGTGACTTTCTCCGGGGACAGCAGTACTGTGCATGCGCGAGTCACAGAGAAAATGACCATCGCCATTTTCCCAGTGATTTTTGCTGCTCTGCAGACTAAGGACAGATGTTGCTCATAGCAACCAATCAGATTCTACTTAACATTTAACTAGCACCTTCTAGAAGATAATAGCTAGAATCTGATTGGTTGCTATGGGCAACATCTCCACTTCTAAAAATTCCCACTTTAGTAATTTTACTCCTTACTGTACAAAATAGTAGACATATGCTGTTCGATTCTCCAGAATTTCAAATCCACCTCGTGATTTCGGGCAGATCCAATTTCCTAAGGAGATCTGAGTCGTAGTTCAGAATTTGTATATTAAATACAAATTTCAGGTTTTGGATTGAAAAAAATTACAAGATTGTAGCTGTTTTTAAAAACTTTTAATCAATGAAAAAAAATAAAAAATCCCAGATCCAAAACTACTTATCAGACTGGCGGACGGCATGCCGCCGGTCTGAATCCTGACACTGAAAGTTCGACATGGGACTTAAGCTAGGCATTAAAATACAGACGCTTATCTAAATCCTGATGCCGGAATCCAGAAGGACGGCAGCCCGAACGAGGTAAGTCTGGGGTACCCTTAGCGATAGCCGCAGGGGGGGGGGGTGTTAGGTTTAGGCAGCATAGCGGGGTTAGGGTTAGGTTTTGGGGGAGGTTAGGGTTAGGCATCCCTAGAGGGGAGGGTTATGGCTAGGCACCACTGGGGGGGGGTTAGGATTAGGAATGAAGGGGGAGACTTAGGGTTAGGCACTAATGGGGAGGGTTAGGGTTATGGTGCAGGGTGGGGAGGGTTGGGGTTAGGCTACAAGAAGAGAGGGTTAGGGGGAGAAGGGTAAATATACTTTCCCGACCCCTGTCGGGATACCAGCCATCAGGATGCAGCTGTCGGTATTTTGGCAGGGGGCATCCAGACAGCCGGCATTATATACCCATTCCCTTGAGGATGGTTTTGCAAAACACAAAAATGAATCCAGATCTAAACCCAAAACATGGGGATCAGGGCTAGAGATGCGCGGGTTCGGATTTCTGAAATCCGAACACACTGGATTTTAGTCCTTGTTTGGATCTGTTGCCTGTTCAGAACTCGGATTTAAAAATTGAACTCGGGTTTTGGATTCGGACATTTTAGCTGTTTTTATCAATTTTTTATCAATTGTTATACGATTTTTATCTGAATCCAAAACCAAAACATGGGGTATGCGCACATCTCTAGTCAACGCACATCTCTACAAAACACCCAAACTTTTTATTATTGCAAAAGTTCACACCTAGGTAACACAATACTAAAATATATATATTTGTATTTCCAAAAACACTGTACTTCTGCACTGATATTCGCTGGAGCCTGCTGATGGCGATGTTTCCACTTCTATCAGAAGAAGCTTCTCCCAGGTTGCAGGTGTTAATAGCAATCAGCCACAGCTATTTGCTATCAAGGATTCTAAGCAGGAAAAGGTCTGTTAACCACAGCAGCTAATGAGAACTAAGAACAGCTTTCATGTTACCACACCTGCAATCATGGGAATGGACCGGGTTTCTATATCAATGAGAAGCTCAATATTTTCTTTACTAATGGTGCTAAGGGTTAGTCTTACACCAGTGAAATGAATGGGGATTTACGTATGTGAATTAACACTACACTTACTTTTGCAAATACGGTTGAAAGCATTTAACTGAGAGGACAGTCCACAGGTCTAATCCCATCAGGCTGAACAGTATACCTCTGTCATAGCATAGAGGCACATATTACGGTCACAGGTACAATATAACACTCTAAATAATTGTGTAGTATTAGTTGTTTACTAAATCCCTGCATGTCTCCTATCTGAATGTTTACCTTGTGCGTCCCCTTTTATGTCTTAACATGATTTTTACAGTGACGTGTGACGAGGTCAATGGCTGGGGAGGCACACATAGAGATGGGTCTAAGTGTTGGAAGCCTGTCTCACCCCCTACTCACTGTAACTCTCCCCTCACTACACTAGGCTTCAGTGTCCATTGATTCTCCTACCTGCATCACTGTGTCTTCTGCTGCTGCTGACTGAGCTCCGATTTCTAAACACTGCAGAGCACTTCCTAGTCACATGACATATCCAAGGGGTCCATCAGTGCTCAAGGCACATCCCTCATGCTTAGGCATGCTACTGTCAGCTGTGCAGCTTACTGCCCATGGTGTGGCCCAGTCCCCAGCTCTGCAAGCAGTGCCTGACTATACAGAAGGGAGGCTGAGCTGTTGCTGCCTCATCTCTCCTCACAGGGAGCTCCACATAGCTGGTGGGTTTTAACTATAAAAATTATTACAATAAACAAAGAAGATGTTTATAAATTAAAAATATATTTTTTGTATTATTCCAATAATTTTTACATCAAATATCTGCCTCCCCAGTCTGCATGTCCCGGGATTTTTGTGTGTGTGTTATGCGCTATTGTTAATGCCTGCACCACGACCCTGCGATCCTGCATATTGTATTCCTGTTTTGCTATCATACCTCACTCTGGGCCTGATTCAGACCCGCTCGCTAAGATGCATACTCTCGCTGCTGCCGATGGTATGCAGTGTGTACGCATTGTGCACATGCATCGCAGTGCATTAGCGCATACCTTAGTGAAAGTTCACAATATATTCGCTCACTGTGTATAGACAGCCCAGCAGAGTGAGTGACAGGGGAAGCCGTTGTAGATAGTAACAGGGGCTGGCCATTAAAAACGGGGGAGTGGAGGTGCAAACGCAAGCGTGCCTGAGCATCTCAACGGCGTTTTAGAGGTGTGCATAATTATAGGACAGCGTCATAGTACACGTCACCTGGCTGGTTTTTACACTGAAGTGCTCGCAGTGCTTGCGGCAGGGTATGGTCAACCTCAAGCGCTGCGATAGCATCCGATGTACCGATGGTTGCATACCCTTCCTGGACATGACGTGACAAGTGGGCATCTTAAAACAGACTGGTGGGTGTCTGCATACACTATGTGATCGCTCGCTAAGAAATGCTGGGCGTGCTAATGCATTGTTGTGCGGTAGCAATGCGTACACAATTTGCATACACATCGTGTGAGCGATCGCATCTAGCGAGTGACTCTGAATCAGGCCCTCTATTCACCGTTAGGAACCACTAATTTGGTTAGAGGTTTTGTGATATTGTCAGCTCGGTTTGGTGCAACTTCTGGGCCGGATTAAGGTCTGTGGGGGCCCCTGGGCAACAAACATGTGGGGGCCCCTATTAAATATGGAAGAAATGGGGGTATGCGCAATGGAGACCGTATCACACGTAAGCAGTACATTGACAAACAGCAATAAGCTAAGCTTAGCGCTGCTTGTTAAATGCTGAAAGGAGGACATTTAGCGAGTGACATAACCTCTTTAGCACTGTCCCCCCAGATAAATCAAACTTGAAATATTACTCACCAGTTGCACAATCTTAACCACACTACACCGCACATAGTGCCCCTGATTCACATTACACCACATAGAACTAGTGCCCCTTTGTCATGCTATGTTACACAGTAGTGCCCCTTTTACACGATGCCCACAGTAGTGCCCCTTATACACAATGCCCACGGTAGCAGTCCCCCTAATACACATAATGCCCACAGTAGTAGTGCCTCTTACAAAATGCCCACAGCAGTAGTGCCCCTTATGCAATGCCCCCAATAGTGGTAGTGCCCCTTATGCAGTGCCCCCAGTAGTGGTAGTGCCCCTTATGCAGGCCCTCAGTAGTGGTGCCCCTTGTACAATGTCCCCAGTAGTGGTGCCCCTTATGCAGTGCCCCCAGTAGTGGTAGTGCCCCTTATGCAGTGCCCCCAGTGGTGGTGCCCTAATGCAGTGGCCCCAGTAGTGGTAGTGCCCCATATGCAGTGCCTCCAGTACTGACAGTGACCACAGTGGTAGCGCCCTCTTTGCATAGTCCACAGGAGTGGTGCCCTTTATGCAGTGCTCCCAGTAGTTGTGCCCCCAGGAGTGGTGCTCCTTATACAGTGCCCCCTATGCAATGCTCCCAATAGTAGTGCCACCCGTAGTAATGCCCCCAGTAGTAATGCCCCCTGCAGTAGTGCGACCTATATAAATGCCCCCACTAGTAATGCCCTCAGTAGTAGAGCCCCCAACAGTAATGCCCCCTGTAGTAGTGCCCCTAAGTAATGCCCCCAATAGTAGTGCCCCCAGAATATTACCCCTGGTAGTACTGCCCCCTATAAGCCGCTTACACACACAAAAAAAACCTCTAATACTTAGCTTAAGCCCCGCTTTTGTGTCCGCTGATGTCATAACGTCTCTCCCATAGTGCACTGTGGGAGCTGGAGCCTCCAGCTCTGGCTGCCGCTGGGGGGAGGGAGCCGGGTACCCACTCAGTTGCGTAACTTCATCACAGGTGTACGGAGGCAAGATAAATGTTAGTGCCCCTCCCCAAATTAAAATGTACCAACCCCAGCACCTCTGTCAGCCCCAGCTGCAGCAGCCCCTTCTATGCAGTTCCTTTTATACAATGCCCCCAGTAGTGGTCCCCCTATGCAGTGCCCACCTATGTAGTGCCCCCCAGTAATGGTCCCCCTATGTAGTGCCTTCAATAGTGGTCCCCCTATGTAGTACCCCCAGTAGTGAGCCCCCTGTAGTTACCTCCAGTAGTGAGCCCCCTGTAGTTGCCCCCAGTAGTTGCCCCATGTAGTTGCCCCCTGTAGTTGCCTCCAGTAGTGAGCTCCCAGTAGTTGCCCCCTGTAGTTGCCCACAGTAGTGAGCCCCCAGTAGTTGCCCCCAGTAGTGAGCCCTCTGTAGTTGCCCCCAGTAGTGAGCCCTCTGTAGTTGCCCCCAGTAGTGAGCCCCCTCCCGCGCGCGCACACACACACAAATAATAATAAAAAAAAACATTTACCTTTATCCCCGCTCCAGTGCTGCTGCCGTCCATACCCAGGCGTCTGCTCCTCGGCACTATGGGAGTGATGTCATGACGTCACTCGCATAGTGCACTGCGGGACCCGGAAGACGGAGCTCACTCCTGAGCTCCGTCCCCGGCGTCCGCTCCTCGGCACTATGGGAGTGACATCACGACATCACTCCCATGGTGCACTGCAGGACACGGAAGACGGAGGGAGCTCCATCCTCCGGCTACCGCCGGGGGTTTGATTAGGAGCCGGGCGCCTGCTGGTAACACACTCAGCGGGCGCCCCCTGCACCCTCCGTAGTTACGCCAATGGAGATGGAGCACCGATCAGCGGCGCTCCTACTCCATGCAGTTGCCGGGGACAATGGAGCCAGGTGCCCCCTTCAGGGCTGGCGCCCGGCGGCAAATGACTCCATTGTCTCCGGGACTTCCGCCACTGTACCCACTGGTAACAAAATCTCAGTGGGTGCCCGGCAAATAGAGCCTCCCTGCGGCGCCGGTGTTAGGTGGGCCAGAGGAGACTGGTACCATCTCCCGTTCCGGCCCGCTTTAACCCCGGTGGGTGTGGGGGCCCAGGGACGACGGCCCTGTTCAACTTATCCTCAGAGTGCAGTCTTATGCAGCACAGGTGTTCAAGAGTGTCTGGTAGAGATGGGTGAGACACCAGTATTCTATGATACAAGCTGGGCTCTGGGCAGGTAGCAAGGTACAATAGTTAAGGCTCAGTCTGAGGTCAAGGATGCAGGGGATTGGCTGTGGACAGAAAGAGGACAGAGAGAAGGGACAGCTCAGAAAGTTCAAGAATTTCCAAAGAAGTGTCTGATGAAACAACCACTGATGTGACTTAGGGGGGGATGTACTATGCGTGGAGAGAGATAAAGTGCAGAGAGATAAAGTGGAGAGAGATAAAGTACCAACCAATTGGCTACTAACTGTCATTTTACAGGCTGTGTTTAAAAAATGATAGGCCTTTTATTTGTTTTCTATCTTGTACTATGGTAGTCATTCATGGCGGAACTTGTGCAGCTTTTTATATATACATTGATGATAGTGATGATCAATATACCCACCTGTTGGAGGCGCCCATTACTCTAATGACGCATACACACTAGACGATAAGTTGGACGATATGAACGATATCGTTATCGTGCGAGTTCAATATCGCCCAGTGTGTATGCAAGACATCGTTAACAATGTGCGCAATGTCTTTCATCGCCCGTACTTGCAGGGCAACCTGTCGATATCGTCAGGTTCTACAAGTACAGGAATGAGGGAGGGTGCAATATATAAATAAATATATAAATATCGTTCATGACATTGAGCCCAGCAGTGCAGGTGAAACACTTAACGATATCGCTCATGGAGCATGGAGCTGCTTCTGCATGTAGCCCACAATGCTGGGCAGCTTTATATTTACACTGCAATTTAGATGTCAGTTTGGACACTACACCTCCCAAATCTAAATCTCTCTGCATGTTACATCTGGCCCACCTGCAGTGCAGCATGGTTTTCCCAAGGTGCACAGTTACTTGCTCTTTCTTACTCTGAAGCATACTTGCGTACTCTCCTGGGATGGTCGGGAGCCTCCCAAAAATTCGGTGGCGATCTCGGCTCCCGGGCAAGTCTCCCGGCCAGCGACACCTACTCGCACCCCCTGCCGTTCACTCTGCCCTGGATTGGCTGTCCGAGCTTTGCAATTCTGTACCAAGCTGAATCATCCCCTCTATTCCTAAAGCTGAATAAGGCTCTTAGTGCTGAGTTTTATAGTGAAACCCCCAACACAGCAGAGTAATGATGTTACGCTTCTGTCATGTGCAGGAAGATTGTGGTGAAACACATTTCTATATTTATCAATGGTCATGTATCCAGTCTATTTTATTCTCTATCAATTATGTATAAATTCTACAGAAAATGCTGTCTCAAGTTATTCTATTTGTTGCTACACTGTAGGACTAAACAGATCTTTGGAGCCTTGTTCCCATATGTCTCGTCTACTGGAACAAAGTGGATGAGACAAAGGAATATGAAGTACACTGAGGAAAAAACTGCTTAAAGTGTGTGCAGAAGTTGCTGAGGAATGGCAGCAGGCAGGTGTGAGTGCATCTTCACGCACAGTGAGGCCAAGACTTTTGGAGGATGCCCTGATGTCAGGAAGGGCAGCAAAGAAGCCACTTTTTTCTCCAGGAAAAACATCAGGGACAGACTGATATTCTGCAAAAGGTACAGGGGCTGGACTGCTGAGGACTGGGGTAAAGATATTTTCTCTGATGAATCCCCTTTCAGATTGTGTGGGGCATCTGGAAAATGCTTGTCCGGAGAAGGAAAGGTGAGTGTTACCATCAGTCCGGTGTCATGCCAACAGTAAAGCATCCTGAGACCATTCTTGTGTGGGGTTGCTTCTCAGCCAAGAGAGTGGGCTCACTCACAATTTTGCCTAAGAACACAGCCCTGAATAAAGAATGGTACCAAGACATCTTCCAAGAGCAACTTCTGCCAACCATCCAAGCACAGTTTAGTGACAAATAATGCCTTTTACAGCATGATGGAGCACATTGCCATAAGGCAAAAGTGAAGTGGCTCAGGGAACAAAACATCAAAATTTTGGGTCCATAGCCAGGAAACTCCCCAGACCTTAATCCCATTGAGAACTTGTGGTCAATCCTCAAGAGGCAGGTGGACAAACAAAAACCCACAAATTCTGACAAGCTCCATGAATGGGCGGCCATCAGACAGTATGTGGCCCAGAAGTTGATTGACAGCATGCAAGGGTGAATTGCAGAGGTCTTGAAAAAGAAGGGTCAACACTGCAAATATTGACTCTTTGCATAAACTTAATGTAATTGTCAATAAAAGCCTTTGACTCTTATGAAATGCTTGTAATTTTACATCAGTATACCATAGTAACATCTGACAAAGGTCTAAAAACGCTGAAGCAGCAAACTTTGTGAAATCCAATACTTGTGTCATTCTCAAAACTTTTGGCCATGGCTGTATGCACCTGCGATGTTGGCACCCCACCGGGTCCTGTTGCTAATGAGTTCGTGCACACTAGACATTGTCTGGTGTAGTGCTTCTCAAACTTGGTCCTCAGGACCCCACACAGTTCACATTTTCCAGGTCACCCAGTAGGTGCACAGGTGTAGTCATTACTCACTGGCACATTTTAAAAGATCCATAGGTGGAGCTAATTATCTCACTTGTGATTCTGTGAGGAGACCTGGAAAACATGCACTGTTTGGGGTCCTCAGGACCGAGTTTGAGAACCTTTGGTCGGAATCGGTGTGTAATACCGCCAGACCTAAGCCTGGCGGATGAAATCCTGTTGCCGGAAGGCTGGCAGATGAAGATCCTGACTAGGGTAAGTAAGTCCCCTAACCCTCCCTTAGTGGTGCCTAACCTCCCCCCCCTAGTGCCTAACCCGAACCTCCCCTCAGGGGTGCCTAAACCTAACCCCCCCTCCCCGCACCCTAAACCTAACCCTCCCGGGGGGGGTGCCTAACCCTAACCTCCCCCCCCGGTTGTGCCTAACCTGAATCCCCCCTTTCCCTAGCCTAACCCTAACCCTCCCAGGGGGTGCCTATCTCTAAGTTCCCGTGGGAGTCCCTAAGCCCAACCCTCACCCCCCAGGCTAAGAGCTCCCGACTCCTGGCTTACCTACGACCGGTATGCCGGGCGTCGGGATTTTGGCGTGGGGCTAATGATAGGCATCGGTATTTAGACAGCTATCTTTAGTCCCATGCCGGGCTGTCACTGTTGGGATTTCGGCGGTCAGCATTTCGACTGCCGGCATCCTGACTACATCCCCCTGTGGTCTAGTGTATACCGGCCTTAAGAAAGACCAAGTAATTGTGCACCTTGGTGAAACCATGCTGCACTGCAGGCAGGGGCTGGCTGGCAACTTTTAGCCTGGGGGGCAAATGCATGCAGGCGGTCCTGGCAGAGGAGTAGCGTGTAGCCAGGGTGCCCGAAGAATGTGCATGCGCGAAAGGACCCCCTTATGCAGGCCTCCAGTAGTGCCCCCAGTAGTGATCCCCCCCTATGCAGTGCCCCTTATACAGTGCCCCCAGTAGTGGTCCCCCCTGTGCAATGCCCCTTGTGCCCCCAGTAGTAAGCCCCTTATACAGTGCCCCCAGTAGTGGTACCCCTATGCAGTGCCCCTTATATAGTGCCTCCAGTAGCAGTCCACCCCCCCATGCAGTGCCCCCAATAGTGGTAACCCTTATGCAGTGCCCCTTAAATAGTGGCACCAGTTGTAGTCTCCCCCATGCAGTACCCCCAGTATTGCCCTTTTTATAGAGCCCCCAGCAGTGGTCCCCCGATGCAGTGCCCCCAGTGGTAGTCCTCTCCCCCTTATGTAGTGCCCCTAGTAGTAGTCCCCTCCCCCCTATGTAGTGCCCCTAGTAGTAGTCCCCTCCCCGCTATGCAGTGCCCCTAGTAGTTGTCCCCTCCCCTTGTAGTGCCCCTAGTAGTAGTAGTCCACCCTTGTAGTGCCCCTAGTAGTAGTAGTCCCCCCTTGTAGTGCCCCCAGTAGTAGTCCCCCCCTTGTAGTGCCCCCAGTAGTAGTCCCCCCAGTTGTAGTCCCCCCCTTGAAGTGCCCCCAGTAACAATCCCCAGTAGTGGTCTCCACCTTGCAGTGCCACCAGTAGTGGTCCCCCCTTGTAGTGCCCCCCCTGTAGTCACCCCCCCTTGTAGTGCCC
The DNA here is from genome assembly GCA_031769625.1 of Taudactylus pleione. NCBI lineage: Eukaryota > Metazoa > Chordata > Amphibia > Anura > Myobatrachidae > Taudactylus > Taudactylus pleione. The sequence goes on from JAUIMM010000646.1 coordinate 2,197,174, forward strand.
CCAGTAGTGATATCCCCCTTGTAGTGCCACCAGTAGTGGTCTCCCTCTTGTAGTGCCCCCATAGTAATCCCTCCCTCTTATAGTGCCCCCTGTACTGGTTCCCCCTTTGTAGTGCCCCCAGTAGTAGTAGCCCCCCCCTTGTAGTGCCTCCAGTAATGGTTCCCCCCTTGTAGTGCCCCCAGTAGTAGTAGTCCCCCCCTTGTAATGCCTCCAGTAGTGGTTCCCCCATTGTAGTGCCCCCAGTAGTAGTAGTCCCCCCTTGTAGTGCCCCCAGTAGTAGTAGTCCTCCCCTTGTATTGCCCCCAGTAGTAGTAGTCCCCCACTTGTATTGCCCCCAGTAGTAGTAGTCCCCCCTTGTAGTGCCCCCAGTAGTAGTAGTCCCCCCTTTGTAGTGCCCGCCCCTCCCCCAGTAGACACACGTAATAAAAAAAAAAAAACACTTACCACAATCCCCGCTCCCGTCGTCGCCATCCGCTCCTCTGTCTGTCCTTCCCGGGCCGGGCCGCTCTGCATTATGGGAGAGACGTCATGACGTTATGACATCATGACGCCTCTCCCATTGCCCACTGCGGGAGCCGGAAAATGGATTCGCTCCCGCAGTGGGCGCAGCAGCAGCTAATGAGAGTCTGACAGACTCTCATTGGCTGCTGATCAAAACAAACACACAGCTGCCGGTGCCGGCGGCTGTGTGTTTGTCACTTGTGTAGCGCTGACCGAACTCCGTCCGGTCAGCGCTACACACGCGGTGCAGTCAGTGTCACAGTGACACAGACTGCCCGGATGACGCTGCGGCCCGGGGGCCACATGGCACCATGCCCCCCGGCCCAGCCTGCCACTGACTGCAGGTAGGGCAGATGTATAATGTGCAGAGAGAGTTAGATTTGGGAGGGGTGTGTTCACACTGACATCTAAATTGCAGTGTAAAAATAAAGCTATCGAGCATTTGTGGGCTACAGGCAAAAGCAGCCGGTATTTACCCCACATGAAAAACAAATGTATGTACAGTATTTGCACTACTTGCATTGCAACATGGTTTATCCAGGTACACAGTTAGTTGTTATTTCTTACTTTATTCTTAACTCGGAATCAGGCCCATAGTTTTGAAAGGAGAAATAAAAATGCTGAACTCTAAGCATACTTGCCAACTTTTAATTTTTCCTTCCCGGGAGAAGCCCGGGGAGGAGAAGCAGGTGGGCAGTGATAGGGGCGGGGCCTCATGGGTTGCATCATTAAGCTCCCGGTAAATTGCCGCTAATAGCTAATAAATAGGAGTTGGGGCCAAATGAAGCAATTCTTGTAGAATCGCATCATTAAGCTCTGCCCCCTACTCGTGGACCCCCGATCTCCTTGAAAATTCTCCCCATTCTGCCTACTTCACTATTAAGGGGGCAGGAATGTGGGAGAAGTGCCTACTCTAATAACGGGGGTGCGGGGGGCTACCCGACAACTCGGGAGGCTCCCACGACTTCCAGGAGAGTAGACATGTGTGACTCTAAGGCTATATTTCTGGAACGCTGTATCCGGCCCTGTAATAGCATGTGCAAATTACATTTTGGAGATACACAGTGGCGTTTCTCAGTGCACACAATCATGGCCAGAAGGGCCATTTGGCAATTCTGGCAAATGCTAGAAGAGCTAATGGACTGATGGGCCGGTCCGACCATTTGCTGTTTGTCTGATTCGCGGACACAATGCCATGTCATGACATCACTTTTGCACAGTCGCATACTGGGGGAGCAGTTCAAAGATGGGACGTAAAATGAGGGACACCCACGTGACTCGTGACCACACCCCCTTTTTCCGTGGAATGAATGCTGGGCACGATTGTTAGCCACAGTCTATCCCTGAGTATTGCTAGAGTATTAGTTTTGTGTCTTGACCTGTTACCTATCTTATTTTTTTTTAACCTTTTTGCCATGTTTATGTAACTGCTTTGCTCTAATAGTGTTTCCTAAACCTGGTCCTCACGTTGCACTCACAGTACAGACATTAGGAATATTGCTGCTTCAGCACGAGTGGGTAAAACCAAACACATCCAAAGTAAACTGAAACAAATCCGAGTCTCGGCTTGGGTCTTCCCGCCAAGTTCGGAGCCCAAAATGAGGCAAGACGTCATCTTCCCGGTGTCGGAACTAGTGTGTTTTGCATATAAAAGTCCCTCCTTCATGATCAGGCGCCACACAGGAGACCAGAGGGACAGGGTGTGGGACTGTGGGCTGGGGCAGTAAAGTCTTGTATTAAAAAAACTGCTTTGGCAACTGCAAACCATCAGGGCACCATTAGGATGCCTAAGAGTTTAATAGTTAGGTTTCGAGAGTGGAAACAGGAGTACGTGTCTGTGAACTGTGACTGCAGGCATCATTGTCACTTGTCACTGTTGCAAATAAACAGGTTAGCTATTGCCTGTACTACTGACTGCTGTTGAAATAGTTGTTTGTTTCTGAGGGGCCCATTTATTAATGATCGCATTTTGCAATGCGATCAGGGCATGCAGTACCGCCCCTGATCGCATTGCAAAATGCGATCCTATCTGCCGGATGTATTATCCGGGACATGCAGGGAGACGGGCTCCGAAAAGAGCCCGTCCCTGCGATGTCTCCGGAGGGCAGTCAGGGCTTCTGCGCATGCGCAGTCCCGCGGACTGCACATGAGCGGCGCCCATTGCCGGCGGAGGGATCTGGCAGATCCCTCCGCCGGCTGATATGCGGTAAGTCCCCATAGGCTACAGCGGCTAACGCTATCTTTAGATAGCGTTAGCTGCTGGGGTCAATATCGGGAATGCTTCGCATTCCCGATATTGATACATTTTGCAGCATCGCATCCCCCATAGAAATCTATGGGGGAGGCGGCTGCCGGCGGCAATGGAGGGATCGCAGCAAGTATCGGAGATACCTGCTGCGGTCCCTCCTTCATACATTCGGGGGATACTTAGTATTTGAGGTAAACCCCCGTAAACAGGTGTTTTCGGAGAATTTACCTCAAATTCCCTTTGATAAATGGGCCCCTTAAAGTGAGTTTGTATAGTGTGTTATCCTTCCAGTGTAAGTGAGGGTGTGTAATCTGCACCCCAAAACAATTCTCACAAAGACCTATTCTTCTAAGTGCTTGCAAACAATTGGCAGTGTTTTTTTGTGTGTAAAAGTCATTAATGTAAAGAAATTAGCATAGTGTATTACCCTTGTAATGTAAGTGGCGGCTGTGTGTGCGGTGGTGACGGTGTGTGCGGTGGTGACGGTGTGTGCGGTGGTGACGATGTGTGTAGTGGTGAAGATGCGTGCAGTGGTGACGGTGTGTGTGGTGGTGACGGTGTGTGCGGTGGTGACGGTGCGTGCGGTGGTGACGGTGCGTGCGGTGGTGACGGTGTGTGCGGTGGTGACGATGTGTGCAGTGGTGAAGATGCGTGCAGTGGTGACGGTGCGTGCGGTGGTGACGGTGCGTGCGGTGGTGACGGTGTGTGCGGTGGTGACGGTGCGTGCAGTGGTGACGGTGTGTGCGGTGGTAATAGAAGAGCCACCTCCGTAGTGGCAAATTAAAAGAGGAGGGCCCCGTGTGCAGCCTCTGTGCGGGCTCCTTAAAGTCTGTGATGCAATCAGGGTGGTAACTATGGGTGTGCGATTGGTGCCGTTGCACAGCTCGCAGTGCTCTGTGGGCGATACTGTCACTTCCCCAACGGCCCTCGCTTCTGGCTAGCATGGTGGCTGTAATGGCATCCTACAACCTGTATCACTGCTGCGTCACTGCTTGGAGCATTCTATGATGTTTCATACATTGCACACTGCAGCCTGTACAGCCTTCTGAGGACGCTCCGGGCAGTGCTGTACTTCCTAGCGCCGGTGGTCCCGCCCCCTCAGCATAACATCATAGTGTCATCCAGTTAGGGGGAGTGGTTGGCACAGGGCGCAGTGTTGCTATGTTATGGGCGGCAATGGGTGCAGTTGTGAGTAATCATGTTCACTGGGATTTCTGTACTGCTCATGTGCAAATCTTTCGGGAAAATGGCGGCTGCTCCATTTTCCTCATGATTTCTACAACACCGACGTGGCTTTCCGGGATAGATAAGTATACTAAATGGGTGCACCCATTACCAATATGCCACTGCAGCTGCGCCAAAGCATGGATATCCTTAGTACTTGGACTGTGAGTGGGTCATGAGGAGTAATACATTGATTTTGCAGTATAAAGTGCAACTATAAAAATTTCCACACTGCAATCATTTTACCTCTTAATCTAGCGGATGTTACAAGTCCAGTCCAGGACTTGTCTCCTGCCAGTATTCCTCCTGCTCCTGACCATGCTTCTAGGTTGCCGGTTGCTAGGAGACCCAGACGTCAGAGGATTTCACATGTTTCCTCCTAGTGTTGCCTGATTGACAGCTGATCCTATTTGTCTTCCTGGACTGTCGCCGCCCTGTCGGCTATAGCGTTTTCATGTGGAACATTTGGTTATGCAATTTGCTCTCTGTGCATCCAGACTTCCAGCTATATTTTCTACATGCTGCGTGTATTCTGCTCACCGGCTTTTAAGTGACCAAAGTACCCTGGGTCCAAGCAACGCTGTCTCCAGGGCCCTCCAGGCCATACAACTATCCTGCTTCTATACCACGTTTCAAGTAACGCTGTCTGCAGGCCATCCAGCTATCCTGCTTCCATACCACGGTTCAAGCATCGCTGTCTACAGAGACTCCAGGCCATACAGCTATCCTGCTTCTATTCCACGGTTCAAGCATTGCTGTCTACAGAGCCCTCCAGGTCATACAGCTATCCTGCTTCTATACCACGGTTCAAGCATCGCTGTCTACAAAGCCCTGCAGGCTTTACAGCTATCCTGCTTCCATAACACGGTTCAAGCATCGCTGTCTACAGAGCCTCCAGGCCATACAGCTATTCTGCTTCTATACCACGTTTCCAGCTGCGCTGTCTACTAGGCCCTCCTGGCCATACAGCAATCCTGCTTCTATGCTTCTACACCAGGTTTCAAGCATCGCTGTCTGCTAGGCCCTCCAGGCCATACTGCAATCCTGCTTCTATACCAGGTTTCAAGCATCGCTGTCTGCTAGGCCCTAAAGGCCATCCAGCCATCCTGCTTCTTCACCACATTTCAAGCATTGCTGTCTATTAGGCCTCCTGGCCATTTAACAACTTTAGTTTGGACTGTAAACCTACAGTATATTCTATTGACTGTCCTATGGTTTCAGCTCCTTGCACCAATTACATGTTGTGTTTTCCAGAGTCCATCATATAATTTATTTAGTAAACTGCCATGATTTAACTATACTTCTTGTGTTTGTTCTTCGATGTGCCATGTATCTCCAACACCTCCATCTCGGTCCTAGCAATTGCTAGAGGATCATAACAGCGGCACTAACTTGCCCGGGCTCATTGGAGAGGCAGGCAGAGTCTCTGCTCAGCTGCTGAGTGCGGCAAATGTCCCCCTTTGTAGCATACGGCGATGCACATAATATTTTCCAATGTTTTTTTCTGTAGGGGGTGTGGTCACGCCTCTGATATATTTGGCAGCACCCAAATCAGTACCTGGGCCCCGTGGCTGTCTCAACTGTCCTGTATGTGCACTTCCACTGGTCGTAGTAGTAAATAATGGCTGTATTTGTCTCTTCTGAAGACCAGCTCTGGTTAGCATATAGACCCTGATTCAGACCCGCTCGCTAGATGCGGCCGCTCGCTCCCAGCGTATGCAAATTCAGCTAAGTGACGTCAAGGCAGGCGATCACATGGCAAGGCATAAGCACGCCCACTATGTCTTGGCGTACAATCACTTTGTGTATGCAGATGCCCACCAGCCTGTCTTTAGCCGCCCACTAGCGTACGTCATCTCCAGGAAGTATATACAACCATCGGTACATCGAGTTCCATCGGATCTGACTGCAGCGCTTGCGGTTGACTGTACCCTACTGCAAGCGCTGCGAGCACTTCAGTGTATAATTCAACCAGGTGACATGGTTGCTTTATACACTGTGCGCATGCGTGAGACCCGGCTAGCGACGGGCAATCAGTCGCTCCGGGTCTCGCAAACGAGCTGTCGATGTTGAGTGACAGCTTGCCCCCTTTGGTGGGTGGGCTGGGGGGGGTGGCTGCCCAAACGGAGGCGTTCCCATGTGAACACCTGTCGTTTGGGGGCGGCCCCACTGACATCTCGAGTGATGTCAGTGGAGAGATTCCGGCTCTGTTAGAGCCGAAATCTCTCTGGGGCTTGTCTCACAAGAGTCTCGTCGCAAGCCCGATGGTCGCAATGTTTTTGACCATCGCGACCATCATCATGGCCGCTCGTTGTAGCTGTGGGTGGTCACCCACAGCTATGCGAGCGGCCAGTAGGCCGTTCTAAAAAAAACCCCCAAAAACCCGGCCCTGATTCAGAGCGAGCGTTCTGTCAGAGCGACCGGATCTGAATCAGGCCCTATGTCATCTCTATGCTCTGTTTCCATTTGGAGCATCTATCTTCCAGAAGCTTCAATCAGGAGCTAGCTGGAAAATTGTAGCCTGGGGTGCAAGCACACAGCACTGGCCCGAACTTTAAAAATGGTTTTAGATGTACCTTTATCAAAGGGCGCTTTCACTGGTGAAGGAACTTATTTTTGCATCAGCCTCCTGTATATAATATTGGGCTGACCAGCTGACCACAGTAAGGGGTCTATGTACTAAGCCTTTGAGAGAGTTACAGTGGACAAAAATAAAGTACCAAATAATCGGCTCCTAACTATCATTTTTCAAACTCAGCCTGTAAAGTGACAGGAGCTGATTGGTTGGTACTTTATCTCCGTCCACTTTATCTCTCTCTAAGGCTTAGTACATAGGACCTGATTCAGACCCGCTCGCTAGATGCGTATGCAAATTTGGCAAGGGCAAGCGATCGCACGGCAAGGCATTAGCACGCCCACTATGCTTTAGCGTGCAATCACATTGTGTATGCAGATGCCCACCAGCCAGTCTTAAGACGCCCACTTGCGCACGTCATGTCCAGGAAGTGTATGCAACCATCGGTAACATCGAGTATCATCGAATGCGATCGCAGCACTTGTGGCTGACCATACCCTGTCGCAAGCACTGTGAGTGAATACTACCAAGTGACGTGTACAATGACACTGCCTTTTAATTATGCACTCCTCTGAAACGGCATTAAGACACTCAGGCACGCCTGCATTCGCACCTCCACTCCCCCGTTTATAGTGGCCTGCCCCTGTCACCACCAACAAACGGCTTCTCCTGTCACTCACTCATCTGGGCTGTCTATGTGCAGTGAGTGAACGCTTCCCGATCACTCGCACTGGTTTGCGCATGGGCCTTGCGATGTATACGCATGCGCAGAATGCAAACAATCGGCGGGCTGTGTGCAAACGCTTCCTAGCGAGCGGGTCTGAGGGCCTGATTCAGAGCCAGACGCTATTTGCGAACGGTCGTTCAGAAAAAAGGGGCCGGCTATTTAAATTGAGCGCTCGCTCTTTGCAGTCTGTTGACGCCTCTATGTCTGAGCGAGCGAACGAAACATACGCTCGCTATTTTGTAAAGACGCCCCCTGGCCGTTCGCATCATACGTCATCTCCGCTATTTATTAGATTAATCGAGTACATCGAAAGGCGTCTGAACTGCTCGCAGTGCTTGTGTTAGGTTTTACTTCCCGCAATCACTGCGAGCAGTTCAGGCTAAAAGACAACCAAGTGACGTGGTCGATGACGCTGCTTTGTTAATTATGCACTCCCATTAAACGCCCGTTTTGACCGTTTGGCACGCCTGCGTTCAGAATCCTCACTCCCCGTTTTCAAGCACCTTCCCCTGTTACAAACGCCTCATTCTGTCACTCAAATTAGCAGGCCCTACCTGTTTGCGAGCGCACGATTTCCGACCGCAATGACTGGTTGGCGCATGCGCATTACGACCCATGCGCAGATGTACGAACATCGCTCGGAGCGAGCGAGCGGCCGCTTACAAGCGGCTCTGAATCAGGCCCTGAATCAGGTCCATAGATCCCTAAATATAATTGTGTTTCTATTTTCATCACAAAATCATGCACTTTTTTTGTACTGTTATGTACTGTATTTAGGAAGATATTGGGGCTGATAGTGTAGGGGAGTACACAACTACCGGGCACTGGCCACACCCACACAGTGCTGGTCACATCTCCTCCTAGATTCGGACTATTGGGGGGCATAGTAACTTATCTAAGAGTTAATTGGACCTGAGCAGGGCCACCATAGATCATTCAAGACCTGTTTCTGGGGATGTGTGGCCGAAACCCATCGGAGTACGTCACCCGCACTCTTGTCTTCCTTGACCTATGGAAATGAATGAACGTGATTGGACGATAATAACTCAAGCATCTGTAATGATAGTGTCTAGATGCCCTTCACTAAGCGGACCCTGATGTCATCAGTTACTATCCACGAGGACATAGTGGGGGAATGGTAACCTGTGTCGAGCAAAGCGAGCCACCATTCCCGAAGCGCAGTGAGCAAGCAAATTGCTACTATGGTGGCCAGATACTCCAGCTGAGACAAGATAACAGCGCTGTGAGGACATGGAACCGCACTTCTGCCCTCACTCCACGTCACGTCCGGGTCTATAGGATGAAGGGGAAATATAATCAACCTGTCTACAATATATAGTCACTCGTGCTTTGTTCTGCAATTTGAATGCGCAACAGAGTTTCTGCATTATTGTCCCCAATCTGTGAACATTGGATCAGATCACGTAACCACATCCTGACCTCAGCTAGAAAACAAATATTTGGAACTGTATCTAAATGACTGATTTACTGACTTTAATAAATTGACACTTTCCCTAAATGCAGAAGATGTCAGGAAGATAATGAGCTGCATTATGAGATGGTTTGGTGCTTGCTGATCTCTGGGCTAATATCCTGCTTGTAACATCTGCCGGCATCAATTCTAATAGTTTGGTTCAACTGGTGTCAGCAATTACCATGAAAGCGCAGACATGAACTTAACACAAGACAACTTGATTAAACATAATTTGCCATGGAAAGGAACAAGCCAGAGGCTATGACAAAACTACAGCAACAGATCTTCTTAACCTCAGTGTAATAATGGGGAAATAGAAAAGAGAACGCATTTTGCAATTCTTCAGTTGGACATGGCGGTGGAAACTAAGCGCTTAATAAAATGTGTTTCTAAAATAAAGATAACTTTGTGCTGTCAGAGGGTCGGTAGCTATTAGCGAATCTTCTCTATCCTCACTAAACCTGGAGATTAGCAGAAACTTTTAGCCAACTGCTAAATAATGGAGCATGGGAGAGGCTATAAGTCAGTGAGCAACATAGCCAACGGGAAAAGGAAAATACTGGTGTTGCACATACTAATAAGATATTTTATGTCATTTACTAAACAATTTAGAATCTGTTACGTAGGTTGCTATGGGCATTACTGTACCCATTTTATTGCACTGATTTTCATACATGTTCTTTGCACTATAATTATTTTTACTTACTGTACTTTGTAAGATGCGAATATATTATTTGTTGCATAAACTATAACTATTTGGTAGGTAAATGGGGAATCGGTATGTAATGCTACCGGATCTATGCCCGGCGGATGAAATACAGATGCCGGAAGGCCAAAGCACGAAGATCCCGACTGGGGCAGAAGTGACCTAACCCTCCCATCTCCCCCCCCTTATCCCTCCCTTAGTGGTGCCTAACCCTAAAACTACCGGGGTGATGCCTAACCCTAAGACCACCCTGGGGTGCCCAAACCTAACCCCTCCTCCCCGCACCCTAAACCTAACCCTCCCAGGGGGGTGCCTAACCCTAACCTCCCCCCAGTGGTGCCTAACCCCAACCCTCCCTGGGGGGTGCCTAACCCTAAGTCCCCACTTGGGTGCCTAAACCTAACTCTCCCCCCCCCCCCCCCCCCCCGGCTACATGCTACAATTCTCCGCTTACCTTTGTTCAAGATGTCGGCCGCCTGGATTTCGGCATCTGGCTAAAGATAGGCGTCAGGATTTAGACGCCTATCTTTAGTGAAAGGTCGGGCTTCCAGCGTTGGGATTCCGTCCAGTGGCAAATGCAGGATTTTGAAAGGGGGACCCAATGACAAAAACGTCTAACCAGAATAAGCCTGCAACATACACTTTATTGTGTACTTCAAGTGTTTTAATAGGAGGATACTATTTATTAGATTATGCCAGCTGTCTGCTATTCCCAAGGGTTGGGGGGATGGGAGGATAATATTTATTAGATTATGCCAGCTGTCTGCTATTCCCAGGGGTTGGGGGGATGGGAGGATAATATTTATTAGATTATGCCAGCTGTCTGCAGCATGTTATTCCAGGGGTTGGGGGGATGGGAGGATAATATTTATTACATTATGCCAGCTGTCTATTATTCCCAGGGGCTGGGGGGATGGGAGGATAATATTTATTAGATTATGCCAGCTGTCTGCAGTATGTTATTCCAGGAGTGTGGGGGGGTGGGAGGATAATAACATACAGCAGACAGCTGGCATAATCTAATAAATATTATCCTCCCCCCTCCGTCCCCCCACCGCAAATAAATGGAGCAGTCGAATGGAATTATATTAATATATATTATCCCCTCCTGGCTGCCCCCCCCATACACAGAGCAGTAGAAGATGGCCATCATTCAAAAAATATTACTCTCAGACCCTCCCCCCCTGCTGCCCCCGCCCACAAGACCCCCGGCGCTCCCCCGACATACAGCAGTACTCATCAGCCGCTTAAACAATAAATATTATCCTACCCGGGCGGGGTGGCACCCGGCGGAGGCCACCTGCGTCTTGCGGCTGCCAGCTCCGGAACTCCACAGCCGCTGGCAGTGACAGTGTGTCCAGGGTGGCATGAAGCTCTGAGTCATCTGGATCACCGTGCCCGGCCTGGGGACTGACTGGGAGGAGCTTGCGTGCTGCAGCTCCCCCTACAGCCAGCCCAGACAGTGTTAATCTTTGAAAAAAATAAAAATAAATAAAAAATAAATATTTTTTTTAGCGGCGCTGTTCGCCTGGTCGGTCAGGGGGGGTTTCTAGATACTCGGAAACCCCCCCTGCATGCGCGGGTGCCGTCAGGCCGTATTCTGGACGCCGGTAATTGAACTGCATCCCGGCAAATGGTACTGTAGGTTTCATGCAAGAAGTGGGAGATAATGCTGTGGGATATATGATAATTACCTTAGATACAGGCTGGGGTAATAAATTATACATTAATGAGAAATATATCAGAAACTCCTTTGCAATGCATCGATTATTGAAATAAATGGGAAAACCTCATCCAATCACAAGCAAATTTTACATGCTGGCTGCTTGTGATAGGCTGAACAGGCAATGACATGCAATCCTTTGAAAACAATGACTTTTCAGCAAGGAAATACAATACTATTGTGGAAGTGTTCCAGTTTGTACCATGCTTGTGCTTATAGCTCCACAATCAGTTCCAGCAAGTCTAATTAGCTTCGGTCCGAATTTGCGTCCACCCAGTGGCGTCTCAAGGGGATTCGGACCACACCGTGTGTCTCCTTCCAAGGGGGACACCGAAAAGCTGGCTCCTTCTCAGTGACAGGGAGCTGGGTACTATACTGTGATGTTATTGTGCAGAGCCCGGCTCCCGCTCTTTGTGGAGGAGCCGGCGTTGTGTGGAGGGTCTCTGGGGGCGGCCCGGCATCTCTGGGAGTGTTAGGCACGCCCCCTGAGTGATGAAACCAGGGGTGTGCTACAAGGCCATGCCCCTTCCCCATGAGGCCACCCACCCCTTTTCTGGCATGCTTGACGGGGGGACGTGCAGGGAGTCTATCTGCCGCACTAGGTGTCACCCATCCCAGTGATTCCACTGCATCCACCCACAGCAGCCTACGGACTAAGATATGTTATATAAGCCATCTTTGTTCTTATTTATATGATTTTATGTTTTCTGGTCACACGGCCTACAATATTATTGCGTCCGTGCTTCAGCCGCCATCATTAGTATCTGGACTTGTACCAGTCCCATGCTGAATGTAAAAAATCCATCTGAAACAGTCGCCCCATGTGCGCATGAACACCTACATGAAGCACAGAATCGTGCGGTACATGTGCACGCCATATTTTCAGATTCATATGCATGCGCAGTCAGCTTGAAATCGGGAAGTGCGTCCATTTCTCAAGATGCTTCTAAATAAGACCCTGAGATGTTAACATTGCTTATGTAAAAAGAATGTTTACTTTACATTTCAGGATTACTCACCATCTTCCCATCATCCTGTGGTGGTTGTCGGCATTTTGCTGGGACCTTTTGTCTGGGTGATGCAGATGTGGAAAAGTGGAAAGCATCATTACAATAAAAGCCTTGTTTGACCTTTGAAGATAAAACATAAGAAAACATTAACTACTCCACCTGTGATAATTCTCTTATTTTATTGTCACCCCCTAGCTATGTTGCTATTGGGTGATACTAAGGGGATCCCCAGGGGCTCTTTGTTTTGAACACACATTAATAGAGATGAATTCACTCTCTATTGATGGAGAAGCAAAACAATGTTCAGTCCTGTGCTGCTCCCTTAATGGGTCATTCATTTCTATGGCCCATTCATTTCAATTGAGTTTTTACAAGTATTGCAGAATACATTAATAGAATATAGAATATAACCAATGCTTTCAGCGCTTAAGCTGGGTCCACACTAGATGATATATTAGACGATTTGTCGTTTTGAGCCAAATTGGGACAACATATCATCCACAACGTCTCGTGTGTACAGTATGCACTCTTGCGTACTCCCATTCATTGTATAGTCTCGTGTGCTATGCAGCGCAGCACATGGGACGATGTGATGAGCGATGCTATGCTGCTAAACGCAGCGTGGAACTGCGCATCAGGCCCTCGTCCGCTGCATCGTGCAGTATGTATATGTACAGGCAGCGTGATGTATCGTGACGTCGCATCGTACCGTCGCTGGGTATACACATCATGTAGTGTGTATTATTATTATTGTTATTGTTATTATCCTATATTTATATGGCACCACAAAAGGTTCCGCAGCGCCTTACACAGTACATAAATGAGCACACAAGAAAAACAGTTATTAGCCGTACAAAACAATGCAGGACAAGGACATGGTTTATACACATAGCTGCATAACACAAGCAACAGGGTGTCAGCAACCAAGTGTTAGGTGCCAATTGGGGAGTTAGGAGTAAATGATAATATAAGTAGGGGGAGGAGAAGCACGTGAGGGACGAGGGCCCTGCTCGTGAGAGCTTACCAAGCACTAGGACAGTGTAACCGAACTGTAGTCCTCAGGGACCCCCTAACAGTGCATGTTTTACAGATCTCCTAGTTGTTGCTCAGGACCAGGGCGTAGGAACCAGGGGGGCAGTTGCCCCCCCTCATGATTTCTGTTGGGTGATCAAAGACTGTGTGTTCTCCATGAACTTCTACACAAAAGCGAATGGGGATGAATGAAATGAAAATGGGGATGAAGCGGTAATAGCTTTATTTGAACTCGCCAACTGTCGTTTCTGTTCATGTTCATGATTGTTCTGCGTACATTTTCTTCTTGCACTTTTGTTTTCTTTCTTAGAAGCCCCATTCATGTTACTATCACAATTTGCAGTAACCATAAGTAGACACACGAGACCGGATAGCTGTACTTCCCATTAACTGTTCTTGTAAGTTTTACAACAATGGAACAGAGAGAGCGAATGATTGCGGCCTGCGGACGGTTTAAAATGTTAGCAGCCTTCTCACTGTCACCAGATCATAGCACATACCATATATTATAGCACATACCATATATTATAGCACATACCATAACGGCGGACCTAATCCCAACAGCCGGCTTCCCGACTGCTTAATCCCGGAGAGGGTTAAATGACAGGCGTCTAAATCTAGACGCCTGTCATTTTACCGACCCCGGCATCCCGATCGAAGGGACCCTGGGCGCCGAGCGGGGTTAGTCGTGCGCGGGGGGGATGGGTGGGGGTTAGGTTTAGGGTTCCCAGGGGGCACTTAGGGTTAGGCAACCCCCCTGTGAGGTTAGGTTTAGGCTAGGGGAAGAGGGGGTTAGGCACCCCCGGGGGGAGGTTAGGGTTAGGCACCCCTACAGGGGACTTAGGTATAGGCGGCGGGGAAGGGGGGGGTTAGGTTTAGGCACTTAGAGGGGGTATTAGGGTTAGGCACTTAGGGGGGAGGTTAGGGTTAGGCACCCCTAAGGGAGGCTTAGGGTTAGGGGGTAGAATAGGTTAGTGAATACTTACCTGGGGACGATCAGGATTTTCATCCTTGTCGGGCTGCCGCTGTCAGGATTTGAACCACCGGGCATGGGTCCGGCGGTAAATCGTACTGATTCCCCATAACCAGTGAGGCAGTGACTATAGATTTAAAAATACTGCCAATCAAATGAGACGAAATCTGAATAAAAACTAGGTTACTGACTATGAAAAATGTACATTTTTAAGATGAACAATTGAATTTATTTTTCTTACAGCTATTGTACTCATTTATAGTTGACATTAATAAGAATATTTATTTAATTATGTATTAATAAATTTTTATAGTAAAATAAACACTGACGAAAATGAACATAGGATTGGAAGTCTTGGTATAACTACAGTCACTGTTACAACTGTCATAAACTGAGATACAAAATGCGAGAAAAAGGGGCTCCAGGCCCTATAGTAGTTGGGCCTTTTGCCCCCCGAACCATGAACATTTTCATTCGTGCGCCGTATTCATTATTGGCTGACACATTTTAAAAGGACATCTGTAAAACATGCACTGTTAGAGGTTTCCTGAGAACTGCAGTTTGGAAACACAAACATAGAAGTTAGAACAATCCACTTTTATTGGCAGAGGACCCAACAAGTCTTAATTTAACCCTGTCTCTAAATAACTTCCAAACAAAACACTAATTTAAAAAAATATATGGTAAAACGGTGTAATGTTATAGGACACATTGTATCTGAATCATGGTTTCCCTTTAATCAATGAACTGTTTTTGTTACCAAGCTGACTAATGCTGTAACTTTTTGTGCACCAGTTGTAACCAGATATCCTGTTCAATTTGAGACTAAAGACTTTGTATATAAGGGGATGATTTATATACAGGGCACTGCGCTTTAACCAGAATACAGCTGCTGTCTCATAATCAGACAGGATGTTAGAGAATGTATCTATTGGAGAAATATGATTAATTAGGGGACCAGCCCACTGTGTAAACAATTAGTGCAGTTTACAAACAAAAAGAGAACCAGAGACACATGCTATTAGTTATGAAACAAGCCTGGCATCCATTGATTGAGAAATAAAGTAAGTACACATTTCCAAGTTCTTTAAACATTGTAATATTCAGAGCTGTTGTTAACCACACAGCTGTTTATATCCATTTGTATGAGCAGCTCATTCATTTCACTACAAAGATTTCAGACTGGCAGGAATTAAAAGAGCTACTTCCCAGTAATTGCTGCAGATGTGTGACTGCTCAATGACACATATGAAGTTATGCAATGATTTATCCTGTCCGTACTTTTATTGTGCACCCGTCGCCCACTCACAGTAGAGCAGGCTTGCATTAAGGGGGGGGGGGGGAGTTCTGTTGCCCCAATCCACTCAGAAGATTCCTGACTGCTGATTGGTCAATAGGACAGAATTTTGGAAGGGGCTGTTACTTGCCTACTCTTCCAGAATGAATGGGGGACAATTTTAGATAACCCCATCGCACATCCTACCTACTTAATAGTGAAATGGGTCAGATGGTGGCCATCTTGGTCCTACCCCATATTTGCAGACCCGTGATTTGCAGCTTTACATGCATGGGGACAGGCCTAATGACAAGCCCAGCTCCACCCCCCACAGTGATCAGCTACATCTCCCCTCTGAGTTGGAAAGTATGGGCTGTTAGCTCCTCTCCACTAGACTATACAGTGTTCAGAGCTGAAGAAATCACAACATTATCTGCAGGCATCTCCTGCGATTAGCTAAGATAAAGAGGGGAGAAGCAAGGGGACTCTTACTGTGACTGAATATGGGGCTTCCACAGCAGAAATTGTTTCTTTTTCAATAAACATTATTTAAAATTGCACCTGTTTCTTTTCCAAAATGGACTTACTTTATAGGGATATCGCATAAGTGCCTGAAACACATAAACACATTATCTTTTTAATTTAATATTTGTGACAAACATCTAACAGCTGTCTATCTAAACCATGTGGCCCATTGGTTTTCATGTATGCATACCATCCAACCGTCCTGATTTCAGCTGGACAGTCCGGCTTTTCGTGCACTGCCCTGCTGTCCTACCTGTGGCCCACCATGTCTCGCAGGGGGTTGGAAGGTTGGGGGGCAATGTCATCGCCGCTACTCTGCTCTGGTGTTCAAAGAGCAGCGATGTTGGTGAAGGTGAATGGAAGGTGCGCCGTGCGCGCATGTGCGCAGCATCAATTTAGTGCAGGCGGGGGCCTGTAATTTTACAAAATGTGAACTTGTCCCCACAAGAATCATGGACAGGTACCTTGCCAGCGGTGTACATTTCATAAATGCCCTAAAGGTCCAGGCAGTAACCGCTAGTGTAAAATTGGGACAAGTTTCTCAATCTGCCAACTTCATCTGTGGTAAAATTATTTGAGGAGGCTCAGGCCATGCTCTTTACTAGACTGCTTTGGAAGATTATGAGGCTAAAGTTAGCTGTTCATTTCAAAGTATATATGTTTATTCTGCTAAATATATCAAATAGGCCCAAATCATAGTTAAATTTTTAATATTCAATTTGAACTAATATCTAATTTCTATAAGCTCCCACCATCACTTACAGCAAATAAAATTGTTAAATATATTTTTCCATAATTTTTTAAGCTTAGAAAACAAAATAACTTGCATAAAAATGTCATTGGCCATTGATTTAGAATTAAAAAAAAATAAAATAAAAAATCATTCTGCCCACCACCTTTATACATTTTGTACAATGTGAAGACAAAACAACAGCAGTTTGATGCTTATTAAAGTGTTATATATAATTTTCCATTATTTTTTAAGCTTAGAAAACAAAATAACTTGCATACAAAGGTCATTGGCCATTGATTTTGAATTTTTTATTTTTTTTAAAAAAAAGATCATTCTGCCCATCACCTTTATACATTTTACACAATGTGAAGCCAAAACCACCAACAACAGTTTGATGCTTATTAAAGTTAAATTAAAACAATAATCCCTCTGAAGTGTTAAAATGGACATAAATGTGTGTTACAGTTGTGAGTTATTTTTAAACTATGTAGTGCAATAGTACAGGAGAAACTTTTGCATCATAAAGTTAGATAAATGACTGTAATAGAATTGTGTCTCTTAATATAAAAAAAATTATGATAGGAGATTTAATTTATAGATATGGTGTTGTTAATGGCCAGTATGGTCAAAATAGCAATACAACTCTCTATTGTAAAGGTTACCAAAGATATTTTTTTACTATATTTCTGGAGCATCCAATGTGTGATTTCGCTACTTTTCCACCATGTATGTGTTGTCCTTTAGCTAAATAATACATTTCAGGAAAATAAAATAAAAACAATACATTTTGCAACATGAAGAGAATGCCTCACACTGGCCCAACCAGAGGAGGCCTAACAGGAGGAGGAGGAGGATACCCTTACAAACTTTCCAAACCTCACATGCATATGCTCAACTTCTGGCAAAACTGGCCAACAGCTGTATGCCACAGCCAGTATTGAGTAGAAGAAAGATGTCTCTTTCAAAAACATTTTTGTACTATACAGCCGAAGGGGCACACCCAAATGCTGGTGCCCTTGGCACATGCCTAGACATAGTACTGCCCCTGAAGATCCAGAGGAGAAATAGGCCCAACCAGAAGGGATGCTAGAATAGGAGGAGAAGATAAGAAAAGTAGAATCTTACCGTAACTGATAATCATGTTTGCTTTTGTCACTCACTAGAGGCAATTGAATTATTGGAGAATTGCTGTTGTAATGTGCGACTCCACACCACCCGATACTTGCAGTACAGGTACATTGCAGATTTTCCTGAGCACCACTATGAAGACCTTTTAGTTGCAAGTAATCATAGTTGAGAAATGTGGCATATACTTCACTGTAATTCCTGAAATGAGTGTACTCTACGTTATCTGCAAGTGCTCATTCTTGGTTGATATGGGTGTAAGTATATCTGTTGTGCCCCGGGTGTAAACCTAGCGCATTTGCTAATGTTGCTGACCTTGATATATCTTGATTTGCGCCCAATTCAAATATACATGAAAATACATTTTTTGTGTATATGTCTTTTTTTTTTCTTGTATCATATCCAACCTCAGGCACAATGTGAATTGTGATCCAAAGTAATTCTAACTGGCAAAAAGTGATCGTAACTACCTTCTGCATCGCAGTGATTTGTGTTGGAGAAGGGAAATACTGTTAATAACAAGCTGTAAATAATTAAGTTGTTATAATTTATTTATCATTCTTTTCGTCAATAGTGACACAGGGCATCATGACTCTACTCCAGCTAATCTATTCTCCGGAAAGCAAACCTGCACGTGCTGGTACACCTGTCAAATTTAACTTGCTCGATCCTAAGGTTGAAGAAACTGAGGTCCTGGTAAACGCAGAGCTGATGTTTGCACAGTTAGGCCATTATTTGATCCCATTTGAGATGACAGCGGAAAGCTGTGGGCATTCCTTGGAGGTGTCTGGGAGGTGGCCTGAAGTTAAGCGCAAAAAAAAGGCCATCTCATAAACGTGTTATGGAAGTATCATGGGCGTGTCAGTAAACACGGCTGTGTTCTCAAACGCAGAGCCGCAGCCACAGAGGCCATATTTAGAGAAAGTTTGGAAGAAGACACTGTGCCAGCCATAGGGCATCATAAGGGTCGTTGGTCAGCGTGATGGTGCGCCAACTGTGAAGTGTTTAAGTTCACTGGCGGATTTGCACTGACATTGAAAGTCGGTGTCTTAAGGCTTGCAATCTCTGCCGCTCTATACTGGTAATCTTCTATGGACATATGTTCTGCTCATGAGTAAGCTGGCTTGTTCTGCATTAATCAGAAAATGAACACAGGGCCTGATTCAGACCCGCTCGAGAGCGCTCACAAGCGGGTCGATGGTCCCCCACTGCGCATGCGCACGCTGGAACGCCGTCGTTTCGGGTCTCGCACCAAAATGGGTCAGTTGTCGATTGTGATTGACAGCTCGCCCCGTTTTGGAGGCGGGCAGCGGGGGTGGCTGGCCAAACGGAGTAGTTCCCGAAGGAACGCCTGCCATTTGGGGGCAGCCTCAGTAGTGAGCTTCCAGCTCTATTAGAGCCGGAAGCTCACTGGGGCTTGCGATGGACGAGACCCTACCACAAGGGTCTCGTCGCAAGTGCGATGGTCGCGACCATCGCGACCATCACCTGTCCACTCGCAGAAGCTGTGGGTGGTCACCCACAGCTTAGCGAGTGGCCAGGAAGCCGATTTAAAAAAAAAAAATGCCGCCCTGATTCAGAGTGAGCGCTCTGAAAGAGCGTCCGGCTCTGAATCAGGCCCACAGTGTAGTCAAACTTCTAAACGGTGACCTGTTAATCACTACAAAGAACACTCTGTCAATTCTGCACACTGGGCAGATGGAAAAGAGAAAAGACAGCAATCAGGGTCCATCCACAGATTGGAGAACCAGATATACAATACCTTGCATTCTGTGTCCATCCGTCATTTGGAGAAAAGGTATTGAACTGTTCTTCATAGTGATCAATAGATTGCTCATTGGAGGTCTGCTTTGGTTACTGTCACACTCCAGTTAATGACACGGAGCACAATGACTCATGTACAGCTATCACAGTGCCATAAGTACAAAACTTAGCTTTAAACTGGCAGATAGACAGAGCCTTTATCATCTGCTGTAAAACAGCTATTTGATTTTGTGCTAATATACAACAGAATCTGATATGTGAATTACAAATGTTTTTAATTTATGGATTCATCAAACTACATAGCAGCCAGCTGCTGTATAAAAACACAATTAAAATGTATATGAAATATGAATATAAATAACCAAAATCAATTATACAACATACATAACAGATAATTGTAAAATGCTATACATATCTGTTGCTTGAACCATGGATTAAAACCACACCACTACTTCAGGTGTTGCTACGTATTGTTACCAACGTTGCTTAGTGTATCTAGAGAGATGTACAGTCATCTTTAATATTGCACATGCATGTGTCTTTCATATGGGTGTCTTACTCCTCCTTTGCGAAATGTCCAACTTGAATGGTGTTAACTCAGGGTGTGACCATATATTTTTAAAGGTCCATGCTCCCGGGTTACTGTGCACCCTTTATTTTCAAAGTGCCAGGGCCAAATGAGATATGTTTGTTAGGCAGCTGCGGCCACACACCGCTGATCGCTCTCCCACTGCACACCGCTAGCAAAGTGTGCGCCGTCTACTGTTAGCCAGCAAATTCACCGCTCTCCCGGCTGATGGAGTATTCGCGGCGCAGTTGGGGTCCAATCTCCTCCAAATGGCAGATATCTCTCCGGGGCAAATTGGAGATCATATGGGGTCCTTCACGGGCAATATATGGGTAACAGGCTCTTTCGCTAATGCGTTTCACTTCTTTATCTCTCTCCAAGGGTTAGTACATGGACCTGTTGTTCTCTTTTGTGTTTGATTATATTTTGTATGTTTTGTAATACTGACTGTCTGTCACTGAGGAATTTTGTTGCGCCTTGCAAATAAACAATGCTGATGTATCACTACTATAAGAACATACCGATACCGTATAATATTCATGACCTAGATGGGGACTTCAGTCTGCAGTATCTGTCAGGTTGTGGCCTAGGATCGGTCGTTACTCACCTCAGCACAGGCTTCCCCTGACCTCCCGTACGGTCAGACGCCAGGTGCGGCGGCGAGTGATTCGCTGAGGATTATTCCTGGGGTCTGCTAGGACATCCATGTATTGCTTCGTGATTTGTTTCCTGCGGTTACCATCATGGATGCAGCCATGACAGTCTACATCACATGATTAGCCCTTTACCCAATGGTAGCATTTGTTGCTGTCAGCTGATGCCATCCTGCTGTACAACTTCGCTACTTCCAGGGATTACTTGTTGCTGCAGCGATCCAGGTTCCACGCTCCTTTCTTTTAGAGTATTATTCCAAGTGTTATTCAACAGTGTGTGTACTCAGTACGTCACCCGACTACTGATTCCTAGTGCCATTCTCCTGTACCAGTTCTGCGTCTGGATCAACAGTATGTGTACTCAGGGCCTGATTCAGAGCCGGATGCTATTTGTGGACGCTCGTTCAGAAAAAGGGGCCGGATATTTAAATTGAGCGCTCGCTCTTTGCAGTCTGTGGACGCCTCTATATCAGAGCGAGCGTCCGAAACATGCGCTCGCTATTTTGTAAAGACGCCCCTTGGCCGTTCGCATCATACGTCATCTCTGCTATTTATTAGATTAATCGAATACATCGAAAGGCGTCTGAACTGCTCTCAGTGCTTGTGGTAGGTTTTACTTCCCGCAATCACTGCGAGCAGTTCAGGCTAAAAGACAACAAGTGACGTGGTCGATGACGCTGCTTTGTTAATTATGCACACCCATTAAACGCCCGTTTTGACCGTTTGGCACCTGCATTCGGATCTCCACTCCCCGTTTTCAAGCACCTTCCCCTGTTACCACCCACAAACACCTCATTCTGTCACTCAAATTAGCAGGCCCTCGCTGTTTTGCGAGCGCACGATTTCCGACCGCAATGACTGGTTGGCGCATGCGCATTATGACCCATACGCATGCGCAGATGTGCGAACATCGCTCAGAGCGAGCGAGCGGCCGCTTACGAGCGGCTCTGAATCAGGCCCTCAGTACGTCACCTAAGTACTGACTCCTAGTGCCATTCTTCTGTACCAGTTCTGCGTCTGGATCAACTGTGTGTGTACTCAGTACGGCACCCAAGTATTGACTCCTAGTACCATTCTCCTGTGCTTTCCGCGTGATTGTGATTGTGTACCTTATACCTGACCAAAGGGCCATGACCTGCCTGCTGGGTGCAGCTAAAACCCATATCCCGATTGGAGGGGTCACTGGTGAACACATCCCAGTAGGTTAGACTTCGCACCTTTGGTCAGGTCTCGCCAACGTCTGGTATTCGTGGATGAGGAAGACATATGTATATCCAGGCCCCTCACCTTTGTTCTTTCCCCAACCTAGCACCTCAACTTCTAAACCATCTGTGGAAGATCTCCTGAGCCTAAACGTCCTTGTTACCATGTCACCTTAATGCCATCTGTGTCATCAGACCTGTGGCCACTCATCTGTATATGGGCTGTTCTGCATTCTGCATTCTGGGCACTGCCATCTTGAACAGTATCACATTATCTACCCTAACTAACCAGTCTCCAGCAACTCTGGTCACATGATATCAGCCAGCCTATCAATTACACGGGCGCCCTATTTGAACCAGAAGCCGCTGACAGCACATTGCCAGTACAACATCTCTCTCAAAGGATCGGGACCTTAGCTCCTTGCTCTGTGGGAGTGCCATGGGAGTACCGTGGGCGTGCAGCCAGACTTCCATGCTCACTTGCAGCGTGCAGATGTTGACGTGACGCGTTTCAGACGGACCACAGCATGGGGTGGGTTAATGTCCTGGTATAATTGATGATGGCTGGAAAAACGGAGGGTGCGGCTTGGCCATCCACATGAAGATGGAGTTACACAGACAGGCAGATACTCATGTTAGCATAAGGAAGTAAGTAGACTGCCACTGCCGCTTCAGGGGCAACTGACTCAGAAAAAGGCCCATAGTTTTCATACATAGTATTTCCAACCTTAGGAACATATATGGTGCACTCACACAGGAGCGCATTTCGGGAAAATATTTTGCTGTTATAATCATGGTATTTGGATGATGCCTGTTCCGGTAACCTTGAATATTTATGTGGGAAAGTCAGGCTTTGTACACTCACATAGACTCACATTTAATTATACAAATATATCAGATGTGAGTCAGTTTTGTTTAAGCTTGGAATTTGATAAGTAGATAAGATTATATAACTAGTAAGAGAATGGAAACCTCCATCCACTTTACATATTTTCTTTCCAGTCTTGTCTATGTCTGATATATACATATATGGCTGAGGAGGTAGGAGTTATCAGGCGTAGGTCCAAGCAAGTACTTCATTTCAGGAAGAGTTGAGTCGCTGTTTTATGTCATGTGTCACCTCGATATCCCGCTGAATAAAGTCATAAATACGGGAAATGAAAAATAAATAAATCCCATTCCGTATAAGTATCTAAAGAAGAAAATGCATACTAAATAATATTTCATGGTATAGTATTATATGCCAGTAATACTAAAGTATGTAAAACATCCTATAAAATATATACTATTATATTGTGAGTACTGGTTATCATCACTTATACTGTAGTGATGTAACATTAGTAAAATATATATTTAGAGAATAGTTGTCCCAGTTTATACTTTTCATTTATATTTCATATTCATACATTTCATGTGTTTACATTTTTTTTATTGAGACAATGTGTACAGAAAATAAGGAATATATTTTTTGTTTCAAACATTATTCAATATATAATCATACATAATAAAATGTAATACAGAAACAAATTCTATTCATATACAGCATTCAATTATACGGTTTGAAATATATCTTGCAAATTTAAGAACAGATATATTGTCTTGTCTTTTACGTGTATCTATTTATCAAAATAAATCAGTACAAAATTATTGTTTGATTTGTGATTGTTTGAGCAACGTTTTTTCCTGGGGTCCTGGAGTGAAAATCAGCCTGACTCGTGTTTACTTTTAATCCTTTCTCATTAATTTTATTGACACCTCATGCGCCTCATTCAGAGGTGAAGGCTGCTGCGTCCCCTCTTGCATCTGTTTCCGGAGTCGAGGGCGCAATTATATGCAAATGTTAGTATCAGCCCCTCCCCTGTATCAGCGTCTCAGTGTCATATGACTGAGACGCATTTCTGCACGCTGTAATACCGCCGGAGTTCTCTGATTGCAAACAGGTACAGTAGTTTCAGCGTTTGCAGCTGCATTTATGAAGAGCCTATACTGTAGCTTAATCTGGATACAGTAAAAGACGGCAAAGACTTTCTTTCAAAGCACAGGATGGGTCTTATCAGTACCATGTCCCACCTTTCAGGCGCTAATGTGCCAGGAGTTTCCAGAACTTTGTTAATTAAATATTTCATGACCTCCTGTATCATTGTCTAGTACTACGCTAATCTGTAGCTAATTGGAAAATGTACTTGTATTATCCTCAGCCTGCAAGTCTCAAAATTATCCAAAGATTTCTTGGCTCTTCTAATCATTGCAAAGCCATTAAGAACTGCTCACCACCAAACAAGGGGTCTCCTGAGTATTACCCCCAGATCCTTCCCACGAATGTTGCATCATTCATAGTTGGAACTGTCCCAGTGCAATTGTCAGGAGAAGCGGACTATGTGATGCCTCTCAATTACTATTCCTATCCAAGTGGTTGGATGGGTAGTTTAAATTCAGTTAATGACAGCAGTTCAGCTGAATTGGCTTGAAGGGCCTGGATATTGGGGAGCATTCTTATTGGCTGCATGCACTTTTATAGTCCAGACCAGGGCCGCCATCAGAAATTGTGGGGCCCGGGACTGACAAAATAGGCAGGGCCCCTCCCCCCTGCTATTAGATACAGTCTGTGCACCCAGCCTTTTTTTATCACCCCAGCCCATCATTATTACATACAGTATGTGCACCCATCCTCTTTCTTATCACCTCAGCCCCCCATTATTACATACAGTATGTGCACCCATCCTCTTTCTTATCACCCCAGCCCATCATTATTACATACAGTATGTGCACCCATCCTCTTTCTTATCACCTCAGCCCCCCATTATTACATACAGTATGTGCACCCAGCCTTTTTTTTTATCACCTCAGCCACCCCATTATTAGATACAGTATGTACACCCAGCCGTTTTTTTATCACCTTAGCCCCCCCATTATTAGATACAGTATGTGTGCCCAGCCTTTTTTATCACCTCAGCCCCCCATTATTACATACAGTATGTGCGCCCAGCCTTTTTTATCACCTCAGCCCCCCCCATTATTACATACAGTATGTGCACCCAGCCTTTTTTTATCACCTTAGCCCCCCCATTATTACATACAGTTTGTGTACCCAGCCTTTTTTATCACCTCAGCCCCCCCATTATTACATACAGTTTGTGTGCCCAGCCTTTTTTTATCATCTTAGCCCCCCCATTATTACATACAGTTTGTGTGCCCAGCCTTTTTTTATCCCCTTAGCCCCCCATTATTACATACAGTATGTGTGCCCAGCCTTTTTTATCACCTTAGCCCCCCATTATTACATACAGTATGTGCGCCCATCCTCTTTTTTATCACCTCAGCCCCCCATTATTACATACAGTATGTGCACCCAGCATTTTTTTTATCACCTTAGCCCCCCATTATTAGATACAGTATGTGTGCCCAGCCTTTTTAATCACCTTAGCCCACCCATTATTAGATACAGTATGTGTGCCCAGCCTTTTTTATCACCTTAGCCCCCCCATTATTAGATACAGTATGTGCGCCCAGCCTTTTTTATCACCTTAGCGCCCCCACTATTAGATACAGTATGTGTGCCCAGCCTTTTTTATCACCTTAGCCCCCCATTATTAGATACAGTATGTGTGCCCAGCCTTTTTTATCACCTTAGCCCCCCCAATATTAGATACAGTATGTGTGCCCAGCCTTTTTGTTATCACCTTAGCCCCCCCATTATTAGATACAGTATGTGTGCCCAGCCTTTTGTTTTATCACCTTAGCCCCCCCATTATTACATACAGTATGTACACCCAGCCTTTTTTTTTATCACCTTAGCCCCCCCATTATTAGATACAGTATGTGTGCCCAGCCTTTTTTATCACCTTAGCCCCCCCATTATTAGATACAGTATGTGCGCCCAGCCTTTTTTATCACCTTAGCGCCCCCACTATTAGATACAGTATGTGTGCCCAGCCTTTTTTATCACCTTAGCCCCCCCATTATTAGATACAGTATGTGTGCCTAGCCTTTTTTATCACCTTAGCCCCCCCAATATTAGATACAGTATGTGTGCCCAGCCTTTTTGTTATCACCTTAGCCCCCCCATTATTAGATACAGTATGTGTGCCCAGCCTTTTTTTTTATCACCTTAGCCCCCCCATTATTACATACAGTATGTACACCCAGCCTTTTTTTTATCACCTTAGCCCCCCCCATTATTAGATACAGTATGTGCGCCCAGCCTTTTTTATCACCTTACCCCCCCCATTATTAGATACAGTATGTGTGCCCAGCCTTTTTTTATCACCTTAGCCCCCCATTATTAGATACAGTATGTGTGCCCAGCCTTTTTTTTTATCACCTTAGCCCCCCCATTATTAGATACAGTATGTACACCCAACCTTTTTTTTATCACCTTAGCCCCCCCCATTATTAGATACAGTATGTGCACCCAGCCTTTTTTATCACCTTAGCCCCCCCCATTATTAGATACAGTATGTGTGCCCAGCCTTTTTTTATCACCTTAGCCCCCCCATTATTAGATACAGTATGTGTGCCCAGCCTTTTTTATCACCTCAGCTCCCTCCATTATTACATACAGTATGTGTGCCCAGCCTTTTTTTATCACCTCAGCTCCCCCATTATTAGATACAGTATGTGTGCCCAGCCTTTTTTATCACCTTAGCCCCCCCCATTATTACATACAGTATGTGTGCCCATCCTCTTTCTTATCACCTCAGCCCCCCATTATTACATACAGTATGTGCACCCATCCTCTTTCTTATCACCCCAGCCCATCATTATTACATACAGTATGTGCACCCATCCTCTTTCTTATCACCTCAGCCCCCCATTATTACATACAGTATGTGCACCCAGCCTTTTTTTTTATCACCTCAGCCACCCCATTATTAGATACAGTATGTACACCCAGCCGTTTTTTTATCACCTTAGCCCCCCATTATTAGATACAGTATGTGTGCCCAGCCTTTTTTATCACCTCAGCCCCCCATTATTACATACAGTATGTGCGCCCAGCCTTTTTTATCACCTCAGCCCCCCCCATTATTACATACAGTATGTGCACCCAGCCTTTTTTTATCACCTTAGCCCCCCCATTATTACATACAGTTTGTGTACCCAGCCTTTTTTTATCACCTCAGCCCCCCCATTATTACATACAGTTTGTGTGCCCAGCCTTTTTTTATCATCTTAGCCCCCCCATTATTACATACAGTTTGTGTGCCCAGCCTTTTTTTATCCCCTTAGCCCCCCATTATTACATACAGTATGTGTGCCCAGCCTTTTTTATCACCTTAGCCCCCCATTATTACATACAGTATGTGCGCCCATCCTCTTTTTTATCACCTCAGCCCCCCATTATTACATACAGTATGTGCACCCAGCATTTTTTTTATCACCTTAGCCCCCCATTATTAGATACAGTATGTGTGCCCAGCCTTTTTTATCACCTTAGCCCCCCCAATATTAGATACAGTATGTGTGCCCAGCCTTTTTGTTATCACCTTAGCCCCCCCATTATTAGATACAGTATGTGTGCCCAGCCTTTTGTTTTATCACCTTAGCCCCCCCATTATTACATACAGTATGTACACCCAGCCTTTTTTTTTATCACCTTAGCCCCCCCATTATTAGATACAGTATGTGTGCCCAGCCTTTTTTATCACCTTAGCCCCCCCATTATTAGATACAGTATGTGCGCCCAGCCTTTTTTATCACCTTAGCGCCCCCACTATTAGATACAGTATGTGTGCCCAGCCTTTTTTATCACCTTAGCCCCCCCATTATTAGATACAGTATGTGTGCCTAGCCTTTTTTATCACCTTAGCCCCCCCAATATTAGATACAGTATGTGTGCCCAGCCTTTTTGTTATCACCTTAGCCCCCCCATTATTAGATACAGTATGTGTGCCCAGCCTTTTTTTTTATCACCTTAGCCCCCCCATTATTACATACAGTATGTACACCCAGCCTTTTTTTTTATCACCTTAGCCCCCCCCATTATTAGATACAGTATGTGCGCCCAGCCTTTTTTATCACCTTACCCCCCCCATTATTAGATACAGTATGTGTGCCCAGCCTTTTTTTATCACCTTAGCCCCCCATTATTAGATACAGTATGTGTGCCCAGCCTTTTTTTTTATCACCTTAGCCCCCCCATTATTAGATACAGTATGTACACCCAGCCTTATTTTTATCACCTTAGCCCCCCCCATTATTAGATACAGTATGTGCACCCAGCCTTTTTTATCACCTTAGCCCCCCCCATTATTAGATACAGTATGTGTGCCCAGCCTTTTTTTATCACCTTAGCCCCCCCATTATTAGATACAGTATGTGTGCCCAGCCTTTTTTATCACCTCAGCTCCCTCCATTATTACATACAGTATGTGTGCCCAGCCTTTTTTTATCACCTCAGCTCCCCCATTATTAGATACAGTATGTGTGCCCAGCCTTTTTTATCACCTTAGCCCCCCCCATTATTACATACAGTATGTGTGCCCAGCCTATTTTATCACCTCAGCCCCCCCATTATTACATAGAGTATGTGCGCCCAGCCTTTTTTTTATCACCTCAGCTCCCCCATTATTAGATACAGTATGTGCGCCCAGCCTTTTTTTATCACCTTAGCCCCCCCATTATTAGATACAGTATGTGCGCCCAGCCTTTTTTATCACCTTAACCCCCCCATTATTAGATACAGTATGTGCGCCCAGCCTTTTTTTTTTATCACCTCAGCCCCCCCATTATTACATACAGTTTGTGTGCCCAGCCTTTTTTTATCACCTCAGCCCCCCCCATTATTACATACAGTATGTGCACCCAGCCTTTTTGTTATCACCTCATCCCCCCCCATTATTACATACAGTTTGTGTGCCCAGCCTTTTTTTATCACCTTAGCCCCCCCATTATTACATACAGTATGTGCGCCCAGCCTTTTTTTTTTATCACCTCAGCCCCCCCATTATTACATACAGTATGTGCGCCCAGCCTTTTTTTTATCACCTCAGCTCCCCCATTATTAGATACAGTATGTGTGCCCAGCCTTTTTTTATCACCTTAGCCACCCCCATTATTAGATACAGTATGTGCGCCCAGCCTTTTTTTTTTATCACCTCAGCCCCCCCATTATTACATACAGTTTGTGTGCCCAGCCTTTTTTTATCACCTCAGCCCCCCCATTATTACATACAGTTTGTGTGCCCAGCCTTTTTTTATCACCTCAGCCCCCCCATTATTACATACAGTATGTGCGCCCAGCCTTTTTGTTATCACCTCATCCCCCCCCATTATTACATACAGTTTGTGTGCCCAGCCTTTTTTTATCACCTTAGCCCCCCCATTATTAGATACAGTATGTGCACCCAGCCTTTTTTATCACCTCAGCCCCCCAATTATTAGATACAGTATGTGTGCCCAGCCTTTTTTTATCACCTCAACCCCCCCCTTTGTAAATACTGTCTGTGCGCCAAGACTTTTTTTTTTATCACCTCACCTACCTTATTTACATTGAGAAGGATCCTGCTTCCTAGACGGTCCCCAGCACTGCAAACATGGCTGCTCCTCTTCATCCGCGGCTCCGACGTCGACCCCGCCCTCCAGCTTACACAGTGACAGTCAGACTCCAAAACAGTGCGCGCGCGTGACATGACGTCTGTTCTGGAGTCTACTGTTACTGTAAGCTGGTGGAGGAGCGGGCCCGAGCGGTCCCTGGCTGCCTCCTCCAGCTCCCTCCTATGATGATGTTTCATCCAGGTCGGCGGACGGTAGCAGCGGCAGTAGGGCCCCCGTCTCTTCAAGGGGAAAGTTCAAGCTGCAGGCTCTGCAGTGGCAATACTAGACCCCCCCCGTTCAGCCAGAGGCCGCCCCCCCCCCTTTCAGCCAGAGGCCGGGCCCGGGACTACAGTCCCGGCAGTTCCCCCCTGATGACGGCCCTGGTCCAGACAGATCTACTCCTCATTTTCCATTTAGATGCAGCTGCCTTATATACTCTAGTATTTTGGGTCTGTTTAGCTGCCTGTCTCTGACTTTGCCTGGGTAATGATAATTTTCTGGTTTGCTGCCTGTCCTGACCTTTTGCTTGGACCTTTGACCTTGCTATGGATTGTTACCAGGCCTGAACTTTTGCTTGCACTGACCATTTGTTATATTGTAGCCTGATCTGACCACTGCTAGGACACTGGACCTTACAGTATTTCATCTTTTTTTCTGGCCTGTGCGAGTACCTGCTTTATCTCCTGTTATACAGTCCCTTAAATTGTTTTAATTGGTATCTCCAACATTTCTGGTGACAGCACATATCCCACGCACTGTACATGCGTCCCAATGGTTACCGCCGAGGGGACACAGGAACTGTGTCAGAAGAAGCAGTTCCACTGACACAGGTCCGCCATGTACTGTTGGACCCTCTGAACAACCATAGGGTGCTCTTATATCAGATGGTGCTCGATGTCCACTCGATGGTGCAACAATTGCGCACTGCAGTGGATTACAGCTGCAGCCGGTAGGCATCTCAGTACACAGCCCAGAGGCGTCTACCTCTTAATCAGGCCATGTGTGACTTACAGTTGGCGGTAACTAAGTCCTGCAGAGCACATCCAACTCTCACAACTACTGTAGCTGGTCTTTAAAGGTCTATTCTGGAAATGTAGCATCACGCTAAGGGCCTGATTCAGAGCCGCTCGTAAGCGGCCGCTCGTTCGCTCCGAGCGATGTTCGCACATCTGCGCATGCGTATGGGTTGTAATGCGCATGCGCCAACCAGTCAGTGCGGTCGGAAATCGTGTGCTCGCAAAATAGCGAATGCCTGCTAATTTGAGTGACAGGATGAGGCGTTTGTGGGTGGTAACAGGGGGAGGTGCTTGAAAACGGGAGTGGAGATCCGAACGCAGGCGTGCCAATAATTAACAAAGCAGCGTCATCGACCAAGTCACTTGGTTGTCTTTTAGCCTGAACTGCTCGCATGATTGCGGTAGGAAAATGCTACCACAAGAATAGCGAGCAGTTCATACGCCTTTCGATGTACTCGATTAATCTAATAAATAGCGGAGATGACGTATGATGCGAGCGGCCAAGGGGCGTCTTTACAAAATAGCGAGCGCATGTTTCGGATGCTCGCTCAGACATAGAGGCGTCAACAGACCGCAAAGAGCGAGCGCTCAATTTAAATAGCCAGACCCTTTTTCTGAACGAGCGAGTGCAAATAGCGTCCGGCTCTGAATCAGGCCCTAAGATAGTAAGAGCTATCCTTGCAGGTATGATCTGCAGCAAGAGTGGCTGAACCACTTTAATGAACCTACTGCTCAAAGAATAATAGTGCTGTATAATATCTATACTGTAGCAATGTGAAGCTGTCAACCATATGTCTCATGTCTGTGTACACTCCTTCTTCCTTGTATTTCCCTGTTATGTCTTTTTTTTGCTGTTTATTTACTTTGCACAGACATTGGGCCTGATTCAGAGGTGTATGCAAACCTGATGGTTTACGTACAATGCTCAGAGGCAAAGGCAGGGGGGTTTCCTCAGCTCACACCATGACCACAATAGAAATAGTAATGTTGGACATACACTATACAATTATCTGTCAGACAGCTATCCAATCTGGCTGGTTGGAATGAAAACCTGGTAATGTATGGGAACAGATGACATTCGACCATATGGACCCAAACACTGGAACACAAACAAATATGATTGTTCAATTTGGTTAAATTCGTTTAATTGAACCAATTTGTCTGAAGGACAATTTTTGTCTGTTTTCTGTCATTTGCTCCCATACACTACTAGATTTTCATTCCAACCAGCCAGATTGGATAGCTGTCTGACAGATAATTGTATAGTGTATGCCCAGCATAATATAATAGAATTTTACTAGCACCGTATGTTCTTCTCAGTATCACTAATTAATTAGCACCACCTGTGGGTCTTTTAACATGTGTCAGCCAGTAATAACCACACCTGTGCAGCAATTAGGAGATCTGGGCGGTGCTAGGTTCTTCTGCTGCTCCCCCAGGGGTAAATTTACTAAGATGGGAGTTCTATTTAAGACGTGATGTTGCCCATAGCAGGCAATCAGATTCTATTTCTCATTTATCTAGCACCTTCTAAAAGATAATACCTGGAATCTGATTGGTTGCTATGGATAACATCACTTCTTAATAGAACTCCCATCTTAGTAAATGTACCCCGTAGACTCCCGGACTTGCTCCAATGCTCTGGAATGGTGCCCACATCTAAAATAATAACATTCAGCTCAGGCAGGATGTCCCTACTGCCACATCTAATGGCTTACTGTGATCGCTGGTCCTGTATATGTTGGAATTATGACACACAATACACTTTGTATGGTGCATATTAAAGCTGGATAACTGCTAATTATGCACTCTTCATGGACTGGCCACACTCTCTCTAATATCAAGCATTTGGAAACCCCCCTCTAGAAATCTTGTGTTTGCCACCGACGCTAATGGATGGCAATGGGCTCATATGCAGGTTCTGTACTCCGTATGTGTCAATCTCTGTCTGCAGTGCCATTTTGGGGTGGGAAAGGGCAAAGGCCATCATCCCAGAAAATGAGGGCGTGTCTTAGTTATCAAGCATTATCGTAGTCACGTATGTGTTACTATGCTTCATTTTATTCTTGTATACTGTATCTTATGTTTGCTTATTGTATTTGTGTATGTCACATCTGTATGATTGGTTGTATATCTTATGTTTGCTTATTGTATTTGTGTATGTCAAATCTAAATGATTGGTCAGCGCTACAGAATCTTTGGGGGTCCTATAAATAAATAATGGTAATAATGATAAGTGCGAAATGTCTCTTAATAGGTTATGTGAAATTGCACCAAGTCACTGGTCCAGCATTCAATGCATAGGGTAATCTATTATGACTTCTGCTTAGCACCCTATGTATATAGCAGGGGCCATTCAATAAGTATGGGAATAAAATAACTTTTCCCCTTATCAGATATTGTTGAGTGTTAGCGTTTTTCCCTCAAATGCCGTCAAATATTGCCAATTGTTTTCTGCATTTGCAGATATTAAACAGTACATATGAACAAGAAGGACTTCTTATTAATTCAGTACAGGACATAGATTTTGTCTTCTGCTGGGCAAAATAGATTTTATGTAGAGTGTCTATTAATTAGTAGAGGTAAGCGCAGACGCCCAAGTGTTTGTCGTATTTTGGTTTGGTTTATGCAAAACCACCCTCAAATGTTTTGGATTTCTTTAAAATTGATAAAAGCAGCTATTCACAGCACACCAGAAATTCTGCTACTAAACCATGACCATTTAAAGTGTATAAACTTGTTTATATGAGGTACCATCGTATGCCGATACTAGCTCAATTAAAAACATACAAAGCATGTGTATACTGAAATCTGGGTTACCCCCACATGCATATCGAGTACGTAGCATATTAAAGGTTAGTAGCAGAAAAGATAGTGTAAAGTATGGTACCATAGTCCCGGATCCTTCTGCTGTCTCGGGTCATCTTAGAGCGGACTAGAGATGAGAGAGGGTCAGTGGACGGTGCCGATGGAAACCAAAGTGTGTGTGAAGGCCACAGTACCCGTGCGCGGTGTTAGACTGTCCCTGTTGCAAAAGGCATAGCAGGGGCAGAATGCATTGCCTGGACCAGTCACCACACACCGGAAAAAGTGAGGAGCTGATGGACGAGCCTGCCATATGCGGTTACCCTTCTGCAGTCAGGAACAGAATGAGTGATTCACCACTTATGGCTTGTTCACCTGTTTGCCTGACTGTGTTTTTGGCCCCAGCTTTTGCAACAGACATTCTAGTGCATGAGACCACAGTAACAAGACCACCAGTTGCAAAGAAAGGCCATGGTCTGAGCCTTTCCTTGCTACTGCGCATGGTGTATGGCATGTTGGCAATTTTATTGTTTTTGCCAGTAAATTTTATCTTCATAGTTAGAGGTGATGTTTTATTTATGATTGTGAAATACTGTTTAGATTTGAGGTGCCCTTTACACTTTCTTTCCACTGATCCTGCTCTTCTATTGACTGATCCATGATTGGCTTAATTTTGTATACCAGAACAGGAGTAAAGCTACTGTAGTTGAACTTAACTGCCACCACACCAAGTGAATGTACAATGAAATAGGGAAAGGAGGCATTGTTACCATTGGGATGTAGTGAATATACCTACACCTGGCATCTCGGCTGATGAAACCCTGGTGCCAGAATGCCACTACCCAGCCAGAAGACCGGCGCCGGAATACTGACAGTAGTTGACATGCCGAAATCCCACAGTTGGGATGCTGAATGTAAGTATATTGGGCTTGTTAGGTCTTAGCCACAGGGGGGAAGAGTTAGGTTTATGTGTCACATTTAGGGTTAGGCTAGGGGAGGGGTTGTTTAGCGTTAGGTACCCCCAGGGGTGGGTTAGGGTTAGGCACCACTGGAGGGGTTAGGGTTAGGCACTAAGGGGGAGGGTTAGGTTTAGGCACTAACAGGGGGGTTAGGGTTAGAGTGGGGGGTGGGGAGGGTTAGTGTTAGGATGTAGGAACAGAGGGTTATGGGGAGAAGGGGGGAGGGGTACTATGGTTCCATTGTCAGGATCCTGAGTATTGAGATGCCACTGTCGGTATATTGGCAGCAGGCATCCGGACTTCCGGATTTCATACCCACTCCGTTACCTTTACCATGCAGTTTTATTAAAAGTCTATATTTTTTATTTTTCAAAAGAAGTTTTTCTTTTCACTTATGATTTTTGATGTGCAGCTGATGGGAACACATCAACACCCACTAAGTACAGTAATATATGCTTCATCTCAATAACACACTATACAATTTTTAAATTAGTTTATAAAAGACTGGTCATTTTTTTACACACCATGATAAAACAATGACTTCTTTGCAATCATTTTATTTGGGTAAAAATGATGGAGATACTACTGCACACAGTAATAATAATAATAATAATAATAATATATGCTGCCTCTAACAAAATAAAACCCCCTTATACAAATGTTTAAAATAATTTAGAAAAGACTGGTAGTGTTTTTACATACCAGGATAAGAAAATAACTTCTTTGCAATAATTATTTTGGTTAAAGATGATGGGGATACCACTGCACACAGTAAGAACAGTAATATACGCTGTGTCGTAAAAACACACACTTCTTGAAAAATACAATTTAAATTAAATTAGAAAAGAATGCAGGTTTTTTTTATTGTTGACAACAGTGATTTTTCAGCAATCCGAGCGCACACATCTCTACTAACTAGTGAGTAGTATGAAAGAAGTCTAATGTTTTGAAAAAACAAAACCTATATTAAGGACATAAAATTGTTATTCTACGGCATGACATGAGAAAAAATGTGTTTGCCAGATATTTGTATTACATGTATTTACAAAGCCATAAATGAATTTTATGAATTTACATCATGTTCTTAAATGAAGTAGGTATGTGAAGGGTAACATGTTGCCAAAGCAAGCCATCAACAGGTCAAAGTTCCTGAGAATACATTGAAATTGTATCTACAATAGCATAATGGGCAAAATCTGCAACAAACTACTCAACTAAGCGTCAATGGGAAATGCCTATGGTCTAAGAGGGGACTTCGTGCCTCAGCCTTTTAGACTAATACAGACAGCCTTTGATATTGGGATTTGCTTCTGGTTTGCCAACCTGAGGACCCAGGATTGTGTCATGGAACATACAGTATATGGAAAGGACAATAAAATGCAACAGTGCACTATAACTCCTAAATATATTGTAGCTGGTTATTTTGTAGCCTAGGATGCAAACAATTAAATTAACAACAAAATTACGTATGAGCATATTTTAAAGGGAGTCTTTGTATTTGTCTAATGCGAAAAATGAAGTATTTATGATTTAAGAATTGTTCTTCTTCTAGGACTTTACCTACTTTGTAAAATGGCACAGGCAAAGTCTGCTAGAAGATGTTATTAGGCAGTAGTATAGCCAATGTTTGTGTTCTTGTTCCCATAATCCCTTTATCTCCTCTCAGAGCTCTCCTGTCAATTATATTGAGCTTTCATTATACAAAAGCTTGTGGTATGTTCTAGAGCCGAGGGATGTGTGCAAAATCATTGAGGACTAGTCATGTACAGGTCTTGACAGAATGGAATACATAACAAAGATGCTAGTGACAATATGGTATAGCTATCAAATGCATTCACCTTTGATATGCTCAATTAAGCCTCATAATTACCCATATATGGGAGATTGGTGGGGTTGCAATTGGTCTGGATTAACTAATTAAAATGTTACGCTTTTCAGATGACAATGCATGTAATAGGGTTATTAATATTATTACAGTTATTTATGTAGTGTAGATATATTCCTCAGTGCTTTACAGAGAATATGTCAGTCATTCACATCAGTCCGTGTCACAGTGGACCTTACAATCTATATTCCCTACCACATGTATGCACACACATGCACTAAGACCAAGGGCATCATTTCATACCAGGAGCCTGGAGGTGAGAGAGTTGCTGGTGCCCCCCCTCCCTGCTTACTGCCAACACCGCAATCCCAGGAATACACAGACTCACACATTTCCTAAACCATATTCCCAACCCAGCAGCACCCAGCCATATATCCCCATATATCCTCTGCCTTCACTGCTAACCCCAGCAGCACCCAGACACCCTCCCCTCACCTATACTTACTGGTAACACCCCAGCACCAGCCAAACACACACTTACCCACTCCTATATTCACTGCCAATACACTACCAGTGCCCAGACACACATCTTCCCCCTGCATTCATTGCAAAAACACCCCAGCAGCACCCAGAAACATACACCCCCATCCTGCATTCACTACAGCAGCACCCAGATACGCACTCTTTCCCCAACTGCATTGACTATTAACACCCCAGCACCACCCAGACGCTCTTCTTTCCCTGCACTCACTTTCCACACACCACTAGCACCTAGACACACACTCTCCTCCCCTTGCAGTTACTGCCAACACTCCATCAGTACTCACAGAATCCTCCCCCTGCATTCATCAACACCCCAACAGCACAAAGACACACACTCTTACCCCTACATTCACTGGCAACACTCCATCAGCACCCAGACACACTCTCCCCCCACCTGCATTCACTGCCAACACTTAGCACCAGCCAGACACACAGTCTCCCCACCTATATTCACTTCCAACACCCCGGAAGCACCCAGATACACACTTTCTCCCTCTGAATTCACTGCCAACACCCCAGCAGCACCCAGGTACAAACACTCTCATCCCTCCTGCATTCACTACCAACAATCCAGTAGCACTTACAGAACCTCCCTCTTTATTCACTGCCAACACCCAGAATTCACTGCCAACACTCCAGCAACACTCAGACATACATTGTCCTCCCCTGTTCTCTGCCAACACCCAGAATTCACTCCCAATACCCCAGCAGGACCCAGACACAAACACTCCCCCCCACATTCATTGCCAACACCCCATCATTCACTGTCAACACTCCAGCAGCACCCAGACACACATTGTCCTCCCCTGCATTCACTGACAGCACCAGAGCAGCACTCAGACATAC
Organism: Taudactylus pleione; assembly: GCA_031769625.1. Lineage (NCBI taxonomy): Eukaryota > Metazoa > Chordata > Amphibia > Anura > Myobatrachidae > Taudactylus > Taudactylus pleione. Next base: position 2,234,743 of record JAUIMM010000646.1, read on the forward strand.
ACTCTTATACCCCTGCATTCACTGCCATCACACCAGCAGTACCCAGACACACACTCATCCCCCAATTAGCTACCAACACCCAGCACACAAACACTATCTGTTGCTGATCAGGGTCTTCCATGCTTGCAATGTGTGTGAGGAGGAAAATGCAACGAAGTAGGAAGGGGCCATGCATTCCAACCTCTGCCCCGCCCCTTTTATGTGTTGATGCATCGTATTAGTGTAGAACAAAAGGCACCAGCAGAATGTGAAAAGAAAGTTACTCCAGATAGCTTATCCGGGAGCAAATTTGGAGGTTTATTCAAGATAACAGCGGTAACAGAATCTACTGTAATACAGAATAAGTGGTTATGTTACCAGAGACAGTGGCAGCTGTGATATCTGGGGGAACTTGTCTGGAGGAACATGTGCTGCACACCTATGCAGTACATCATACGTGTACAGAACTCTCTCCATCCATGACACATACACAAGATGGTGATGTGTCACATATGCTCAATAAGGGTTTGCAGCGGACATATTGGTAAAAATGTCTACTTGGCTTCAATGCAAGAGCAGGAGATAACACTCCTCTCTAACACTATGTACATTGGTGCAGTTTTCTTGATCTGTCTCTAGACTCCGGGGTTAAGGACCACTCACATGCCCCCTTGGCTCTCTGGTTATCCCTGTATATAAAGCAGAATCTGGAACAATGGAGAAGGCCAGGGTTCCCGCTGCAGGGCTGACGCCCAGAGGCGACCGCCTCCATTTCTAAGGTAAGTCCGTCCCTGACTAGGATTGATTTTTTGGGGGGCTAAATCCTGACATAATACTATTTTTGGAGTGTGGAGGAAAGCAGAGCAACCACAGAAAACCAACGCAAACATGGGGAGAACATGCAAACTACCACTTAGATTGGTCTTTGTTGGGAATCTAACACAAAACCTCAGTGCTGTGAGACAGTAATGTTAACCACTACACCAACCGTGCTGCCCAATAGTACATAATAGTAATAGGATATTATGACAAGAGAACAGAATCACACTGCTTTACCATACTTTTAAAGTGAAAAGTACTGTAGTTTATATTTCAGTTTTTCATATGCACTCATGCTAATAATAGAATGAAGTGAAATGATAAATCAATGTTGTTAATATGAATAATGAGGCTGAATATGGATTTGTACAAGTGCATTACAGTACTTTATATGATATTTTCCTGGCAGGAGGAATGCCTGCCACTTGAGGTTCATGAGAATTCAGGGCACAAGAAAATATATTTTTTTCTCTAAGAGAAAAGTTATAAGAAGATCAAGAACTCATTAATATAATTATACATAACTTTGATTTGGTTGATTAACTACACCTGCACATGGAGATCATTAGTTGCCCTCATCATAATTTATAAAACAAAAACATTTGAATGTGTAAATATGCATGCTACAGTACTTCAGAATCATTTCCAATGAAAACTGTAAAGTTTTTAATCTTTCATTCACAGTAAAGAATTTCTTATCAAACTACATATTTGCCCAATGACAGCCTAAACTATGTTCTCTCAACCTGCAGCACTAGCACTAGGGGATATATTTATAACTGGCGGCTTTTCAACCCATGACCCCGGAGAGCCCACAGATAATTGTAACTCTAATCTCTTCCTGCGCCAATGCAATGATCAGCTGGGCGCAGTCATGTACGGGGTCTGTCCAGGGAGATGCTATGGCTTGAGATTCCAGCATTGGCGGTGGATGGTGTAATTTAGGTTTTTTTTTGTTTATTGAGGCAGAGCGCACGTGACGTCATGACGACACACAGCGCTGCACAGCTGAAAGGCAGTCATGTGTCTGTGAGCTGGAGGGATGCAGGGGCTGGAGCTGGAGAGACAGAAGAGAGCTGGAGACACACTGGTAGGCTGGAGAGACAGAAAGGGCTCGAGCTGGAGAGACACTGTGAAACTGGAGTAACACTGTGAGGCTGGAGAGACACTGTGGGGCTGGAGAGACACTTGGGGCTGGAGAGACAGAAGTGGGATGAGGCTGAAGATAACTTGGGGGAAGTGGCTGGGGATTATCCACAATTGGCAGTATTATAAGAAAAAAGGCTTGGGGACAGTAATCTTTATTCTATAGAAACATTACAGATACAATGGTACCAAATTAGCAAATATAGGGGGTCATTCAGACCCACTCGCGAGCGGCAGTACGCTCGCAAGTGGGTCGATGGTCCCCACTGTGCATGCGCACGACGGAGGGAGCTCCGTCGTGCGCATGCGCGAGACCCGGCGAGCGAAGGACTTTCCATCGCTCCGGGTCTCGCACCAAAGGGGGCGTGCTGTCGATGTTGATTGACAGCACGCCCCCTTTGGTGGGTGTGCCGGGGGCATGCCTGCCAGACGGAGGCGTTCCCATGGGAACACCTACCGTCTGAAGCCGGCCCCACTGACATCACTAGTGATGTCAGTGGGAGTGGTTTTGGCTCTGATAGAGCCAAAATCACTCCTGGCCTTGCGGCTGGGAAATCCGACCGCAGGGTTTCCCTCGCAATTCCGATGGTCGCGATGGTCAAGACCATCTTTTTGCACGCTCGTATATGCTGTGGGTGGTGACCCACAGCTATACGAGCGTCCAGGAGGACGCTCCATATTAATGGAGGAGGGCCCTGATTCAGAGCGAGCGCTCTGGTCAGAGCGTCCGGCTCTGAATCAGGGCCATAGTTTAATAATATAAAATTGTTTGTTCAGGGAAGTTTTCATTTTACCCTGAACCAAACTACTGTTACTGTATTATATGGTTGAACCTCATGTGATGATGACATTGGTTATATTCTTACGCAAACAGGCATCTTCCGGACCATGTGATCTCCTACGTTAGTTAATACCGACTGAAGTTTCCATCTGCCCAGAGAGGAACAATTTCTTCAGAGGTTCCCCAGCTGCAGAGAGACAACATATAGGTAAGGCAGACTCTCCAGTGACTAGCCTATACCTGACAGGGACCCGGGATGGTAACCAGGGTGTACCAGGCCCAATGATTTCTGTCTACATGCCCACTCCAACATTCGGATAAGCCAGCTCCATAGTAGTACATGATCGCAATTCCAAGTGGCCTTTCTGAAAAGGTGCGCATGGTGCAATACGCACTAATAAAAAATGCAAATTCTGTCGAAAAAATCTGCAACTTGCATTTATATTCAACTCTGAGTAATGTAAAATGCAAATCTGAATTTACCTCAGGGCCTGATTCACTACGGATTGCTATTCTGCTTATAAGCACGCAACGCAGATGCTAATATGTAACATGTAAATGTTTGCATTTGCATTGCGATTGCAGCCTGACATAAGGACGCCCACTTCCCCTTTCTCACATCCGTATACTTGGCCAACATCGAGAAACAATCGGTAACATCAAGTAACATCGAACAGTTACTGAAGCCCAGACCTCACTCAGGAATTGCTTACTTCAGCGCACGCTATGAGGCTAATGTATGCACGCCCCTGCAACACTGTTGAAATGCACTGGCACACCTGCGTTCGCCAGACCACCCCCCATCACCACCCACAAATGGCACTTCCTGTCAATCACTCAGCCATGGATAGCCTCTGCAACTGCAGTTCCCATCGCAATTACTAGTTCGCACACAGGCACTGCGATACATACGCATGAGCAGTATGCAACAATCGACTGATTGCATGCGTATAAGCAACTGCATACCTTCCTGAATCAGGCCCATAATTTGCTATGCCACCAACTGAAGCAAGTGCTACTCTTTATAGGGATCGGTATGAATTGGTTCAAATCCCGATGCCGGAAGACCATCAGCAGTGAAGATCCCGACAGGTAAGTATTCTAAATAACCTAACCCTCCCCCCCAACCCTCCCTTAGGGGTGCCTAACCCTAACCTCCTCCCTAGTGCCTAACCCTAACCCCCCCGTAAGTGCCTAAACCTAATCCCTCCCATCCCCACAGCCTAAACCTAACCCTCCCGTGGGAATGCGTAACCCTAACCTCCCATCCGGGGGTGCCTAACCTCGCCTTCCCGTAGCCTAACCCTAACCCTCCAAGGGGGTGCCTAACTCTAAGTCCCCCCCGGGAGCCCCTAGCCTAACCCTTCCTCCCCCGCATCTGCCACCCGGCTTACCTTCGTTTGGTATGCCGGGCGTCGAGCTCTCGGCATAGGGATAATAATAGACATTGGGATTTTGACGCCTATCATTAGTCCCCTGTCGGGATTGCACAATCGGGAAGCCGCCAGTTGGCATTTCGACCGTTGGCTTCCTGACTGCATTCCACTTTATATGCTTCAGAAACTGGAGGTACAAAAACTAGCCATCCAAACGCACATATCAAGCTGAGATAGGGAGGGGGGTGGGGGCAAGTTGCCTTAGACCAGCACAATGGAGAAAACTCAGGTCATACCCTTAATTAAACTACTGAGAAAGTTGTTAGAGAAGCTGAAGGAGTAGATGAAACTAAGCGCTAGGTATGTTGTAGATCAAGTTCTTTTTTCACTTCGCCAGAACCAAATGGTTTATAGCTTCAATTGGATCAATGCATTTTGGCAACCATGCTAATATGTAATGTCTTTCTTTCCAACAAACATAAGGATTGATTCAGCTAGGATCGCTAATGCGATCACGGTTGCAATCACGTGCATAAGTCTGCTGCGAGAGTATGCTAATGCACAGCACTCACATGGACAACATGCAGATGCCCACTTCCGTAATACCTTGCAATCCAGCCAAAACATTGGTGGGTCAGACCTCACTTATAAATTGCTAACTTTCCTGTACGCAGTGAACACTAGAGCTACGTATGGCATCACAGTGGCTAATTTATGCATGCCCCTGTAATGGTGTTCAAACGCACTGGCACACCTGCCGACCACTCCCTGTATCCACCCACAAATGGCACTTTCTGTCAATCACTTTGCAATGAATCTGCGTGATCTCTGCAATCCATTTCCTATTCACTGTGAGCCGCTTGTGCACGTGCACTGCAATGCATACACATGCGCAGAAAGCAAACATCGGCCGTCTGCATAAGTATTAGGCCCTCAATCTGAGTAAGCATCAATAGAATGGTGGAAGTTTACTTTAATGATAATGTGAAAATTAGCATATCACACAGGGCCTGATTCAGAGCCGGACGCTCTTGAAGAGCGCTCGCTCTGAATCAGGGCGTTTTTTTGGGGTTTTTTTGTTGCGGCCTCCTGGCCACTCGCTAAGCTGTGAGTGACCACACACAGCTTTTGCGAGCGGCCAGGTGATGGTTGCAATGGACGCGACCATCGCAACCATTGGGGCTTGCGATGAGACCCTTGTGGTAGGGTCTCGTCCATCGCAAGCCCCAGAGAACTTCCTGCTCTACCAGAGCAGGAAGCTCTCCACTGACATCACTGGTGATGTCAGTGGTGCCTCCCACAAATGGCAGGCGTTCCTTCCGGAATGCCTCTTTTTGTGTAGCCACCCCCCCTCCCCACCTACAAAATGGGGCGAGCTGTCGATCAACATCGACAGCCGCCCCTTTTGTAGTGAGCATGCACGCAGCGCGCACCACGCATGCGCAGTACCCCACCATCGACCCGCTTGCGAGCACTAGCTGCTCGCGAGCGGGTCTGAATCAGGCCCACAGTCCCTTTGAATACTGGGAGAAAAAAAGGCAATTTGGAGCCCCTTGTGCAAACTAGTTAAGGTCTACTTAAGCTGCCCACCCTCCAGTGTGTACTGAGAAAGAGTGTTTAGCACAGACGTGAGCAATTGGCTACTTCCAGAAAATGTGAAAATGAACATCCAATTTCTATGAGGAAGACCTTTGCAGCCGATTACAATAGAATACAGAGACTTCTGTAATGATGGATTCCAGTGGAGATGAACTAATATTGTGTGATGATGATATTAACAGTGATGAGGGTGAGGATGAGGATGATAATGACATCTGCCAACTGTGACAATGATTAAGAACATTGGCCCTGATTCAGAGCCGGACGCTCTGACCAGAGCGCTCGCTCTGAATCAGGGCCCACCTCCATTAATATGGAGCGTCCTCCTGGACGCTCGTATAGCTGTGGGTCACCACCCACAGCATATACGAGCGTGCAAAATGATGGTCGCGATGGTCTTGACCATCGCGACCACCGGAACTGCGAGTAAAAGCCTGCGGTTGAGTTTCTCAACCGCAAGGCCAGGAGTGATTTTGGCTCTATCAGAGCCAAAATCACTCCCACTGACATCACTAGTGATGTCAGTGGGGCCGGCTTCAGACGGTAGGCGTTCCCTTGGGAACGCCTCCATCTGGCAGGCACGCCCCCGGCACGCCCATCAAAGGGGGCGTGCTGTCAGTCACCATCGACAGCACGCCCCCTTTGATGAGAGACTCCGAGTGAAGGAAAGTCCTTCGCTCGTCGGGTCTCGCACATGCGCACGACGGAGCTCCCTCCGTCGTGCGCATGCGCAGTGGGGAACATCGACCCACTTGCGAGCGTACTGCCGCTCGCGAGTGGGTCTGAATGACCCCCACTGTTAGCTGCCTCAAGTCCGTTGGTAGCTTGGTTTAAACAAATCACCAAGATATTTTCTTTTATGAGAGCCCAAACAAACCAAGCACTTCACAAAAGTGGCTGGTACTGTTGCTGAAGTGCTTGGTTTGTTAAACTGTGCATGTCCTTTTTAATATACAGCATAAGGGTGGGTGGGAGGACACAAAGACTATTTCATCATGTACCACTTTTCATTATGGGCTTTGGCAAGAGTTTGTGTGTTTGACAGGCAGTGTATATTATGGTACTTTACTGTGTGCCTTGAATCGCCTGTGTTGGCCTGAGGCCTGTGATTTCATGTTTGGAGTGGATTCAGGGCCTGATTCAGAGCCGGACGCTATTTGCGCTCGCTCGTCCAGAAAAAGGGGCTGGCTATTTAAATGAACCGTTCGCTCTTTGCGGTCTGTTCACGCCTCTATTTCTGAACGAGCGAACAAAACATGAGAACGTAATTTTGAAAAAAACGCCCCCTGGCCGCTCGCATCATACGTCATGTCCGCTATTTATTAGATTAATCGAGTACATCGGACGGCGTATGAACTGCTCGCTATTCTTGTGGTTGGTTTTTCCTACCACAATCATGCGAGCAGTTTTAACTATAAAACAACCAAGTGACGTGGTCGATGACGCTGCTTTGTTAATTATGCACTTCCATTAAACGCCCGTTTTGACCGTTTGGCACGCTTGCGTTCGGATCTCCACTCCCCGTTTTCAAGCACCTTCCCCTGTTACCACCCACAAACGCCTCATTCTGTCACTCAAATTAGCAGGCATTCGCTATTTAGTGAGCACACGATTTTCAGCCGCACTGACTGGTTCACGCATGCATATTAAAATCCGTACGCATGCGCAGTTGTGCGAACATCGGTCGGAACGAACGAGCGGCTGCTTACAAGCGGCTCTGAATCAGGCCCTCAGTTTCTTTTCCATTTTCAAAATGTAATTGGAATTTTGGAAGTTTGTTTTGTAATAATTTCTTCCATGTCTCCAATTTATTTTTCTTGACAGTTATTATTGTTAGTAATCACTCAATCAATGCTTTACCTGGCTTCCACTACATATATACTTCACCTCCATTTAACTGTACTGTCACTGCAGTGCCAATATGTTTCATAGATGTACAATATTCTTTTAAACTGCCATGTGTTTGATGCTGCTGCTCTTTTGCTTACTTTAGCCAGCCAGTTTGCTGCAGCCTTTGGCCAATTTTGTATAAAAACAATATTGCAAGCTGTGAGGTGATCAAAATTTACTGGAATTAATGTTATTGATGTTAATAATACTGTAGGAACAGAGGTCCTGATTCAGCTTGGATTGCAGTTGCTAATATGCATGCAATCGGCCGATTGTTGCGTTCTGCATCGCAGTGCGTGTGCACGAGCCGGCCGCTGTGATCGGAACTGTGATCACAGTGACTATGTAGAACCACCTAATTCTGGTGCATGTACCTATTATATAATAAATTATTGATAAATGCAAATGGAGTACTTAAGTGATGCAGCCAAGTTGCAAACTCTGGGCCTGATTTAGACCCGGTCGCAAGCGCTGAGCGCTCACAACCGGGTCGATGGTGGCCCAGAGCACATGCGCACGACGGAGCCGACTCCGTCGTGCGCATGCGCAAGACTCGGATAGCGACTGGCAAGCCCCTTTTCCTCGATCCTCTGTACTCCAGAGTAATCCTGTCTAGTGCCGCACTAGACTTAGATGCCGATCCGCACACCACAGTGGAGTCTTCTGTGTCACACTCGCCCGGAGCATGAGCCTGGACACAATGCCAGAGCGTAGATCTGAACGGAGCACAGGCAATCACAGGAAACAACAGTGTATCAGGTGAATAATTAGTGATGAGATGGTCCCTACTAACGTGTTTCGTCACTTGGCATGTGACTTGATCAAGTCACATGCCAAGTGACAAAATACGTTAAACGATGCCTCAAGTAAGATGGCCGCTGTAACCCGGAAGTGAGGAAACGGGAGAACACTCGGATATGCAAAATAGAGGTGAACTTGACCCGGAAGTAATTGAGAAGATGGGTATATAAGGCCGACATTTCACAGTCTGAACCACATTTGCCTTGAGGAAGAGAGCAGTGACTCTTGAAACGCGTTGGCCTGTGGTGCAGACTGAAAGGTTTGAAGGGTGGATGTTCCAGGGATTACCCCGACCATAAAGGTATCAAATTGGAGCTTCCAGAGGCCACCAGATTGAGACTTTATTTGCCTGCATGCAAGGGGAAACCCGGTAATTACCCACCTTATAAACCTGCACTTTTATGATATAGATGAACTGGAGTTCATATATTTTTTAAAGAAGAATATTTTTTCTGTTTGATGTTTGGATTCTGTTACGAACCATTGTTGTATGTTCTTATTAAAATTGTCGTGTTTAAAACATACTACACTATGGTCCCTATCCCTTTGATTATGTTTTTTATGGCACTGGACTTATAAGGAAGGAAGAAGGATTCAGAGACGTGAATGATCCAGACCATATTATTAAGGGAAGTATTTTGATGACATATGATACTCACTTTTTTGTTTATATCAGTGCATTCTAGTCTGCAAATTTTTTTTTGTTTATGTTCTAGTTGCTAAACACATTACAAGCAACTTTTCTAATCAAAGTTGATTGCTTTTCTGGCTAAAATTGAAACATCGATGAAACATTGAAGAGGCACGGGGAGGGGGACGAGACCATCGACATTGTGGTAGAGTATACCAGACCACAAGCTGTGCGAGCAGTTTGAACGGAAAGTGGATCAGACAGTGACGTATGACTCGTTCCGATCACATTTGCCGTTCACATGAGACAATTTAGGGACGCCCACAAAATGCCTCGACACGCCTGCGTTTTCCCATCTCCACCCCCATCACTGCCCAAAAATGGCCTGTTCTGTCAATCACATTTGACATGTCACTTCCTGTTCGCTATTCGACGAACGACTTAAGAAAAGATCGCAATCAGCCGTACGCACATGCACTGTGTAACACCGGCGCATGCGTGGTTGCACAACATCGGAATGCTACGAGCGTACTGCTGCTAACGAGCGGCTCTGAATGAGGGCCATAGTCAGTAAAGAAATATAGTAAATAAACCTTTATGCAGCGTATCCGTGCTTTGGCCCATCCTGGCTCTGGTTATCTCTGGCTGTGTGAAGCCGCAGTAGGAAATACACAGACTGCCTTGATGCAGATTAGCGGGAGGCTGCAGGTTTAAAGCGGTTTGTCGGTCACAGGACTCACTAGATGGTATCGATGCACAGCAATGCTGGTGGTATGGGGACCTTGTCTGCCTGGATGACGTCAACGCATTTCGTCCCATGAAACACTTGGACTTTCTCAAGACTTAGGCCCGTATTCAATTTGAGGCGAAAAGTCCAGACTGTTCACCTGCTTGACTTTTCACCTCCTTCGCCTGTTTTCCATGCGGAAAAGTATCACGCGCGTGCCCGCTATTCCTCATATTCAATTTCAAAGTAGGTGAAAACGGGAACCGGCAAAACTTGGACAGGCGAAAAAAAACAGGAATTTTTGGGAAATCATCCTAGTACCCCCCTAAAGATCTCCAGACATGTAGGATCACTATGGGTCCCCCCTGTTTTTGCCTGCTGAAGGAAGTCGGGTTTTTAAATAGCCACAGCAGGTGCATAAATGCGGCTATGAAGAAGTGGTGAAGAAGAGTACTTAGGTTATTTTTTGGGGAAAAATAACTATGGCCATCAAATTTGGGGTACATGAAAATGGGTGCAAGCATATTTTTAAGTCCCTTAAATGATTTTTAAAAATTCTTCAAAAATGCACCTGCCGCTACTCCCTGCAATGAAGAAAACACCTGACGCATACTTCCGAACCCCTCTGGAATCTATTTGGGTACTTTAGGATGTCTTCCCATTATTTTATTTGTTTTACTCCAAAATTTTAAAAAAAAATTTGGGGTGTCAAGATTTTTTTAAAAAACTTTTTTTTACACAGATAATTTTTAGGGACCATTCCCGGGGGTGTAGGCTATTTTTTAAAAGCCTGCACCCCTAAACCCCAATTCTGCACTTTTTTAAGCCTGCAAAAGGCTAGCGACAAATTATCCCCATTTTTTTACATTGACTTTTCGCATTGGCGAAAAGTCAATGTAATTGAATACATGGAAAAAGACAATAGGTGAAATTGAATATGGCCCTATGGGCCTGATTCAGAGCCGTTCGCTATTTGTGGTCGCTCGTTTAAAAACAAGGGGTGGCTATTCAAATGATCCGTACGCACATTGCAGTCTGTTCACACCTCTAAGTCTGAACGAGCGAGCAAAACATACGCTCGTTTATTTGTTAAAAACGCCCCCTGGCCGCTCGCATCCTACGTCATGTCCGCTATTTATTAGATTAATCGAGTACATCGACCAGCGTATGAACTGCTCGCTATTCTTGTGGTTGGTGTTTGCTACCACAAATTTGCGAGCAGTTCTGGCTATAAAATAACCCAGTGACGTGGTCAATGACGCTGCTGTTTTAAATATGCACACCCATAAAACGCCCGTTTTGACCTTTAAGCACGCCTGCGTTCGGATCTCCACTCCCCATTTTCAAGCACTTTCCCCTGTTACCACCCACATACGCCTCATTCTGTCACTCAAAATAGCAGGCCCTCGCTATATTGCGTACCAACGATTTTTGGCCGCACTGACTGGTTCGCGCATGCGTACTAAAAACCGTACGCATGCGCAGATGTGCAAACATCGCTCGGAACGAGCGTACTGCCGCTAACGAGCGGCTCTGAATGAGGGCCTATGTTCCATAGCTATTGGTACCTCCTTAAATCCCTCCAGGCATCAAGTTAATTGTTTAATTAAGTGAAAACACCTGAATGGCTTCATGCCAAAGGAGTTGGTGTTTCTTAAGGCCCCTATACATCAGCAATTGTGTAATTTGCAATCGATTGTGTATTTTCAATCGATTGTGGCAATTCTGCAATCTGCAATTGATTGAAAAAGGGAAAGATTTTTATACACAATCGATTGCAAATTGCACAATTGCTGCAATTAATTGCTGATGTGTGGTGGCCTTTACTCTGTTAATGTTTCTTTGTAACTTTTGTTTATTTATTTATTCATTTGCATTCAAAGTCATAAATATTACTAAAACACAATAATGATATAATAGATTAGCATACAAGTTTTATAATAATAATAATAATAATAATAATAATAATAATAATAATAATGTTAAAATACAGAAAGCATCCTGTTTAAAATTAAAAACGGTCTTTTGACATTACTAGTATTCTTTAAGACATAACAACATACTTTTCTTCATACAATTATTATCCAACATAGACTTCATCTATAGGAGGATATATAACCTATACATAAATAATGTATTATATAAGAAGGGGATGTAGTTTCTATCCACATTTAATCATCATTTTATTTCTTTTTGGATTGTTCAGGTAGCGACAAATCTAAAAGAGCACAAGGTTTTGGCTACTATAAAAACCTGAACTAGATTTCATTATCTGTGTTTCTTCACAGAGACCTTTGAGGGCAGAGAGAATTATCTAAAATTCAAACATGTGCAGAATTTAGGAATAACCATATCACAAATCCTAACACTTAAAGCAAAGAGCATTATCTTATGAACATATATGGAATAATTGGGCACACATACATAATTAATAAACACGTATGTACACTAATGTCCTCAGTGCCTGATTCTGACCCGCTCGCGAGCGCTCAGCGCTCGCAAGCGGGTCGATGGTGCCCTAGTGTGCATGCGCACGACGGAGAGAGCTCCGTCGTGCGCATATGCGAGACCCAAATAACGACGGGGTAGCCGTCGTTATGGGTCTCGCACCAAAGGGGGCGTGCTGTCGACGGTGAGTGACAGCACGCCCCCTTTGGTGGGTGTGCCAGGGGCGTGGCTGCCAGACGGAGGCGTTCCCATGGGAACGCCTACCGTCTGGGTCCGGCCCCACTGACATCACTAGTGACATCACTGACATCACTAGTGATGTCAGTGGGAGTGCTTTTGGCTCTGATAGAGCCAAAAGCACTCCTGGGCTTGCGGCAGCGAGACCCTACCGCAGGGTCTCGTCGCAATCCCGATGGTCGCGATGGTCTTGACCATCGCGATGATCTTTTTGGCCGCTCGCATATGCTGTGGGTGGTCACCCACAGGTATGCGAGCGGCCAGGAGGCCGCTCCAAGTTTAGGTAGGAGGGCCCTGATTCAGAGCGAGCGCTCTGGTCAGAGCGTCCGGCTCTGAATCAGGCCCTCAGTCAGTATGATTCCGTATATGCGTCGAGAGATATTTGGGCCCGTATTCATCACTGCTTTTTCTGGGATAAAGTATCAGGCGCGTGCCCGCTTTATCCCCGTATTCAATTAGGATCCAGCGAAAACGGGACCCGGCGGAAAGGTACAGTAAGTATCGGAAGAGTCCTTTCAATTTTCAGGAAATCATCCTGGCACCCCCCTAAAGATGTCCTGACATGGGGGATCACTATGGATACCCCCGTTTTGGCCCGCGGGAAGGTAAGTCGGGTTTTTTAATAGCCGCGGCAGGTGCATAAATGCGCCTGTGAAGAAGGGGTGAAGAATAGCAATGCGGCGGTTCCGGACCCCTGAAGTGTGAATGGGGCATCCATTCACTGACGGGAGAGGGCTGGGAGAAGCCCAATCCAGTGATGGAGGTCTGGGCTTTACCCCCAGCCTGACGTTATTTGGAGGCGTGCCATGCAGGCACGCCTCCTAATAACGTCAATTAGGGGGTGTGACCTATGGTACTGAGGCCACGGCCCCAAATTCGGTTGCGTCAGGGCGCTACGTTTCGGGCCGGCACAGGGTGCTCATTCCCCTGGAGGCGGCCCTGCCTGGCGCCCTAGGCTGCACCCTCACCAGCCTAATGGTGGATCAGACGCTGTGCGGAAGTAAGTTTACTTCTGTGTTAGTTACATATTTATGAGCCCAACTCTAAAAATAGTTTCTTCCTTCACCCTCTCAGATCTGTGCTTTCCAGTTGTCTCCTGCAGAGATTTAATAAGTTTCCTTATCTCTTTATGGGGCCTATTCATGATGTTAATTAACATTCTAATTCACCGTGGCCACCGGAGCAATTCATCATTTTGTGAAATCAGCTGCCCCCGCGAGCGGCTTCACTGCTCCTTTTCGGAGCATGGAATCTTTTCACTGCTCCTGTTGGCGCAGTGACGGTGGTGCACATGCGCGACCTACAGGTCACGCATGCGCACAAGAGCCCCGACGTCTGGCGGAAGGAGCCGGACAGGGGCAGAGGGATCTGAAAAGGATCCATTCTCGCAACCCGGACCTAGAGCAGGTTGCGAACCCTAAGCGGGGGTATTCACCATCTGCAGATGATGAATGCCCCCGAAGTCAAGCTCCGAAAATTTTATATTTTCGGAGCTTGATATAATATTTTCGGAGCTTGATGAATTCTGTCCCCATACTAGTGTATGGGGACAGCAGGCCATTCCGCAAACAGAAGGTAAGTAGGAGATATCTGTGGGCCTGATTCAGAGCCGCTCGTAAGCGGCCGCTCGTTCGTTCCGACCGATGTTCGCACAACTGCGCATGCATACGGATTTTAATACTCATGCGCGAACCAGTCAGTGCGGCCGAAAATCGTGTGCTCGCTAAATAGCGAATGCCTGCTATTTTGAGTGACAGAATGAGGCGTATGTGGGTGGTAACAGGGGAAGGTGCTTGAAAACGGGGAGTGGAGATCAGAACGCAGGCGTGCCAAACGGTCAAAACGGGCATTTTAAGAGTGTGCATAATTAACAAAGCAGCGTCATCGACCACGTCACTTGGTTGTTTTATAGTTAGAACTGCTCGCATGATTGTGGTAGGAAAAACCAACCACAAGAATAGCGAGCAGTTCATACGCTGTCCGATATACTCGATTAATCTAATATATAGCGGACATGTCGTATGATGCGAGCGGCCAGGGGGCGTTTTTTTCAAAATTACGTTCGCTTGTTTTGTTCGCTCGTTCAGACATAGAGGAGTGAACAGACCGCAAAGAGCGAACGGTTAATTTAAATAGCCAGCCCCTTTTTCTGGACGAGCGAGCGCAAATAGCGTCCGGCTCTGAATCAGGCCCTGTGATACTAGTGTATGGGGAGAGTGGACCATTCCGCAAACAGAAGGTAAGTAGGAGATATCTGTGATATCTCCTGCTTCACCTTCTTAATGAATGGCCCGAATACTTAATTGTCACAATTGCAGGTGAAAATGTGCTTTTTCACCTGCTTTTGTGACAATTAAGTGACGATGAATAGGCCCCTATATATCTTAAGTAAAGGCCCCCATACATCAGCAATCTGTAAACCACAATTGGACAATATGAAGATTCGTTGCCCGATGTTAGGATTTCCCAATCCAGCAATTTGCGCCCATACATTACAGATCTGTTTCAGTGATTTGCAGATCGTATTTAGCAAACACAGATCTTCCAATCTTGAAAGGCCCATCATTTTACTAGTAACAGTCTGCAAATCTGCTGATCATGGGGGTCATTCAGACCCACTCGCGAGCGGCAGTACGCTCGCAAGTGGGTCGATGTTCCCCACTGTGCATGCGCACGACGGAGGGAGCTCCGTCGTGCGCAGGCGCGAGACCCGGACTGCGACAGCCAAGCTGTCGCTCCGGGTCTCACACCAACGGGGGCGTGCTGTCGATGTTGATTGACAGCACGCCCCCTTTGGTGGGCGTGCCGGGGGCGTGGTGGCCAGATGGAGGCGTTCCCATGGGAATGCCTACCGTCTGAAGCCGGCCCCACTGACATCACTAGTGATGTCAGTGGGAGTGATTTTGGCTCGGATAGAGCCAAAATCACTCCAGGGCTTGTGGATGGGAGACCCTACCGCAGGGTCTCCGTCGCAAGTCCGAAGGTCGCGATGGTCAAGACCATCGCGACCATCTTTTTGGACGCTCGTATATGCAGTGGGTGGTGACCCACAGCTATACGAGCGTCCAGGAGGACGCTCCATTTTCATGGAGGAGGGTACTGATTCAGAGCGAGCGCTCTGGTCAGAGCGTCCGGCTCTGAATCAGGCCCCATGTCCATACACAATCTACAGCCCCAATCCATCTGTGAAATCCAACATGTTGGACAACCTGATTTACCAATTCCAATCACTTTTTGGTTGCAATCTGCGATCTGTGAAGCCCATAAATTGCAGAATTTCTTATACAATCATCTGCAAACTGCAGAACTGCCATAATCGATTGCTGATGTATGGGGGCCTAAAGACAGCAAAAAATGAAGTTGAATAGATTGCAGGGAGATGGGGGACAAGCAAATGCCTTTATTAATTACAGCCAACATACTGTAGAAATGTAAGGATTAAATTGTATGTATAACATGATGGCTGTCACACAAAATAATACTAATCTTTTTGTGTAGTCGCCTTTAGCTGCCATTTTACCTTTTCAGCTCTTGAACACTTTTGCATTTTCATGAAATATATTTCTGTACACCCACATGTAACATTTCAATTCCAATCATTTGCTTCCGTACATAAGACCCACACTAGCTGTTATGACAGCTTCTCCTACAGCTTTTGTTGGTAAACTCAACTTGTTAAACAATATAAAAGAAAGCAGAACAAAGTAGAATAATACTGTAGATGCGTTTATGGCTGTATGAAATTACACTGAAGAGACTAAAGGTGCGTACACACTAGACGATATATTGTACGATCCGGCCGGTATTGGCCGGATTGTATGACATATCGTTCACATCGTCTAGGGTGTACACACTATATCATGTACGATGCGCGTTCCAGCGCGTCGTTAGACACATCTTTCATCTTCTGTACATGCAGTCCAATTTGGCTATATCGTAAATGATTTTCAGGATATCGTTGAATGTGTACGCACGACCAAACGACAGAACGGTATGTGCAACGACCTGGCCGATGCAGGCGTCATCCTGGACCCTCCCCTCCTCCATTCTGTGCCAGCGGAGCACAGGAAGACAGGAGAGGTATGTGTTTATTGAAACGAACTTTACAAACTGTTTATTGTTGCTGGCCCCCAATGTTTATGTAGACATAGAAGCATTTCTCCTGCTGCTGACCACTGACCACCAATTCCATAGTCCCCAATGCTGAGCACCAATGTACTTATTCATTAAATGTTTTTGTGGACATTTAAATGCATTTCTCCTGCTGCTGACCTGTGCTATAGACCGCACTGCTGAGCACCAATAAGCTAATGTATTATGCTAATGACCACGTATAGTTATGGCAATGGCTGCCAACCTATGCTAATGCTACTGACCAATGATGTTATGCTAATGACATAATATTTCACTTTTTCATATATGTATATAAGACAGATGCTCCGCAAAAGCTATGCTTTACCAGCAGATAAATGTCCATAGTTACACATTGTACTTTTTTTATTTGTACAGTTGGATTTTTTGGAGTATTTAGCAAAAATGTAAAATCATAGAATTACAGGTAAGTTATCAATGACTGCTACTACATTACACTGATATGTTTTACACTACTGTCTACCTATAGTTATGTCCATCAGGGCCGGATTGAGGGCAACATGGGCCTGGAGCTGAAAATGACCAAGGGCCTAGTATGAGAAGCAGAGGAGGTGTAACCAGTGCTGTGTGGGTGTGGCCAGTGCCATGTGGGCTTGTACATCCCTATACTTTCAGCCCCAATGTCTCCCTAAATATGTAAAGGAAAAACAATGCTTCATTTTGTGAGGTAAACATAAATACCATTTCACTACTTATGATTTATGTGGAGAGCAGATGGCCAGTCATCATCATGTTGTCATGACAATGGGCCTATTTTTATGTGGAGGCCTGGAGCTGTAGCTCCATCCACCCCATTGTTAATCTGGCCCTGATGTCCATGACCAACTACCAATGCTATTGTCTATGCTGCTGGACAGATATATTATCTATGTTAAGTTTTGTATATTAAAGTGTATGAGTGGTTTTTATTTATTTTTTAAATTAGCTTAAACAGTAAAAAAAATATATATGAAAATCAATAAAAACAACATTAAGACCATTCAACATAATAAAATTGATTGCAATTTTGGTACCAAGGTTCCATTTTAATAAATCAAGATTTCCATATTAACAATTTACCATTTTTGCAAATACCCAATGCAATTACAGTGCGACAGGAGTGTCCACATATTGTTTTTTTTTTGTTTTTTTGCAGGGGGGGCTCCCAGAGATCAATATAGGCCCACTCGCTAAAAGCTGTCCACCTATGTTACGCTCTTAACCACTTATTTTGTCCATTTGTTCTTTTATTTTTTACAGGCATGGAAATCTACCGCACTAAAGAATGTCTCTGGCGGGTAAAGGCAGCAGATTATTCCAATAAGAATAAAAAAAAGTGCGGCCCTGGATGAATTAGTCCAATTTAGTAAGGGGCAGCACCCTGAGGCTAACGAAGACTGGGTCAAGAAGAAAATACAGAACTTGCAGACAGTTTTCTTGAAGAATAAAAGAAGGTGAAAGTAACAGCATCAGGAGCAGGGATAGAAGAGCGATACACTCCAAGCCTCTGTTATTACAACCTGCTGCTCTTCGTGGTGGAGCAAGAGCCTCATGCAACACCTTGGAACCATGCCTAGTGGGGGAGCTAGAGGATTTTGGCGAAAGTTCAAGTGTGGATTTGGTAAGTCTATGGTAGTGTAGAAACACAAGATGCTATATGTTCAACATAACTTTTTTCAATTTAGGTGCCTTTTTTTATTTTATACTGTCCTCTTGCCAAGGTACTGCCCCCACTCCATTAAAATAATTGAGGTACTCTTCTTTCACTTTTTTGGCCCGCCCAGAGGCTTTCTAGAACTCCTGATGTTGCCACAGAGGTCCAACGCTCATCATTGTCAGGACAGTCCGGGTCATCCGGCGTTTCTGCGCTCACTGTCACCTGTTAGCTGTTTTTTGTGGCGAAAAAAGTTATGGAGGACACAGCAAGCCAAGACGACCCAGTCTATCTTGTCCACTTTCGGTTTATGGTCATATGGAATATCCGGAAGCGATTGCTGGGGATTCCAAATGCACTTTCAACAATCCTGCGTGCCCGAGATAGCCTATAATTATAGATCATCTTCTACTTTGTCAGGCCCCTTTGTGCATATGGCTTCATAATATGTTCATGGACTGCAAAGGCTTCGTCAGCCAAGAACATGAAATTTAGCCCGTGCTTCGTCTTCTCAGTTGATGGTAACTGCAAAGTTTTAGCCATAAGCTTGTTGTAGAAGGCCGTCTGCTTGAAGGATCCTCCATCAGAAGCACGGCCATTCTTTCCAACATCCAGAAAAAGGAATTCGTAGTTAGCATTACCACGGCCATCATGACAATGCTAAAGAACCCCTTGGAATTATAATAAAATGAACCTGTGTTGGCAGGTGGGGTTATACGCACATGCTTGCCATCAATAGCTCCCCCGCAGTTAAGGAAGTTCTATCTTTGCTCAAACTCCTCAACAATACTTTTTCGGTAGAAGGGAACTAAAAGAGGTGAGAAAAAAATACAGGTCAGTATTTAGTTTATAACATAAGTTCTCCATTTTACAGACTTCAACACCTGACCAAGAGGAAATTGTTGCCCACAGGAGCGCGCATTGTTGGCAGGGCCGGATTAAACATGGGGCGGTCAGCCTGAGGCCATCTGACCTCCGCCCACTGAAATCCCGGCGGGCCGTCCACACCCCCCTCCCCGGTTCAAACACTAAATATTGCAGTGCAGTGATAGCCGGCTTCACTAGCCTAGCCCTCCCTGCGCCAGTGTATCTCGGCGCTTCCTCCGCGCCATGTGACGTTGCAGCACACAACATCAGATACAGTAGGTGCTGCCCCATGCCCCCACTAGTAGCCAAGCCCGACCTCTGCTCCGTGAAGGCAGCTCGGCCGTGTGACTGGCTGTTCTGACACCGAAGTTTCAGTCGTCCTGTGTTGGCTGCTGATCGGGTGTCCTGCAGGCTGCTTGCTGATGAACAGGGTGTCCTTCCCTTCAGTGCCTTTGTAAGAGGTATGCAGGTGCTGACAAAATATTTGAATATAGTTTCTTTTTAACCAGTTTCATGTATTTGTGGGCTATGTGTTGTGTGCGCATATATATATATATATATATATTATATGTTGTATGTATATATATATATATATTATATATATATATACACAAAGTATGTATACTGTATATGTGTGCATATATCTGTATAAGATTATTTAAGGTGAGTGTGTTTGCTGTACTGTGGACCTGATTCAGAGCTGTACGCTATGCTGATATTTATGCAGTTGATCGATTATCGGCCATCTGCACATGCTTCTAAGTTGCACAGCGCACGCATCAAAGTTCATTACTTTAGTCACTCGCAGCAACTTTTTACCCACAGTGTGATTGACAGGCAAGGACCTTTTGGTGGAGGTAACAGGGAGTGGCAGCGAAAACGCAGGCATGTCACAGCCAATTTCAGGGAGGGTCGAGTCTGCGACTGCGATCCCTTACAAATTAACAATGGCATCTCAGTTCAGGCGGCCATTATGCACAGCCATAGGGTTAAGGGGCCTATCCACTAGGTGACCTAAAAGACTGAACGACTAGCGTTCAGACCTTCAGGTCGCCGAGGTGCGGTGCCTGCATTGAACGGCGTTCACTGAACGTCATTCAGTGCAGGGGCCCGTCCTCCTTTATCTGAACGTGCCGAACCTGACCATCATCATATTGACGGGCAGGTTCAGTAGATAGTCAGGGTCGACAAGGACCCAGCGTGCACACGCATCGCTGGTCCTTGCCAGCTATCCATTACACGACTTTCTGTATGATGCGACCAAAACCTCCTGGTTTTGGTCGGATCGTGCAAAAAGTTGTGTAATGGATAGGCCCCTTTACTCGATAGCCGATAATCGAAGGATCTGTGGATGCAGACGCTTGGATATGCAAAGCCGCAGGTGGGCGTTTCAATACATATCATGGAAGCAGCATATTTTCACAGATCTGCGCGCACATTTGCAGAAGCGACGGCAATAGCGTACAACTCTAAATCAGGCCCAGTATCCTTGAGGAAAAAACTAAAATGTTTTGAAACATTGGCGTAACCCTATTGCGAGATTTGCTATCTATAATAAGATTGGCTTTGGTGCAGCGTACACTATAATTATTTAGTTCATCATTTCCTTACTTAGTACTACTTTTGGAAAGTTGACGGGTCTTTTGGCTAATGGGCCATGATAGTTGTACGCTGTTTTAACACTGTTTTTGCCAGCTGCTGTGCCATGTTGGTGTTCCTTGCTGCACTTACAGATATGTTACAGGCTGCTGCACGAGTCAATCAACATATGGTATGCTGCAATGCCATGTACTGCACAGGCCGCCACACCGAGCTATTTGATCTTCTGTATTTACAGATTGAATTGCTCTGATAGACACCCATTACTTAAGATGCCCAAAAAAACAATTGAATTCCCCCTAATGTATCATGTTATGAGATGCCGACCTCCACGCTGTATTTCCAGTGGTCTCCGGTGGTGTTTGGTGTTTCCATGAATGTTTATTATATCGGGGTGCTCGTCATGGTTACCATAAGGGTTTATTGCACATAATGTTATTTATGAGCTTCCAATGATGGCTCAGTGATGTTCTTTACTTAATCAATTGCCTTTTGGCCGATCACACCCCACCATGCTGGTCAAACTCCCTGTGGCAACACACAAGAGGCCCTTTATAAATTTCAGCTCCAGGCCCATGTGGACCTTAATCTGGCACTGATTGTTGGTCGTTCACTGCATACACGATGAACGGTATGAACGATATATCGTTGAAATTTATAGTTCTCATAAAAATCGCCACGTGTGTATGCAGCTAAAGGGGTAAATATAATAGTTTAGTTTTGTATGTGGTACAAACTCAGACGCTCGCACATTTAAAGGTCCGAGTTTACTCCACAACTTGGCAAATGTAATAGTCTACAATCTTGTGAGTTAGAGGCTATTAGATTGTGTGAATCCTTGTGCGTTTTCACGTATATGAAAACTCTGACTTTGTAAAGCGACATTCATTACAAGGTCCAATTTACAAACACATAAAAAACAAAAACAATGTGGGGTCTCCCCCCCTTAAAGCATAACCAGCCAGAGCCGGACCTGATTGATGAAAATACAGGGAAACCCTTTTTTTTACCCCTGTATTTTCACAACCAGCACCGGGCTCTTTCTAGCGGGGGTCTAATGCTGCAGCCAAAGCATTTTCACCTAACCACTAGTCAGCCCAAGCCAGGGATCCCTGCGGAAGTGGGGACTCCCCCTATCCAGGGCACCTCAGGCCTGGGCTCATTGTGTAAAAAACAGATTCAATAATATTGTCTTTTACAGTAGAACTAGAGGTCCCAGCAAGCCTCCCCCGCATGCTGGTACTAGGAGAACCACAAGTACCAGGATGCTTGGCATTATGGGTCGGCTGGTACATCTAGCTCACCTGCAAAATAAATATTAAAATAAACACAGGACACAGACACCCAAGGTTGTAATATTTTATTTCACATGCACTCACTTACACTCACACTTACTCACCTACAATCCCTGTAGCCATTCACGTCAATCTTCTCCACGTAGCATCCACGACATCTGAATTCTCACCTATTCCTAGTGTAGTGTGGAAGGCTGTGCTGGGATCACGTGTTTGATCCCAGCATCAGCCGAAGTGCAGGGGCAGGTAGAAGGGATGTGTCCTCTGCGGGACACATCCGTTGCCTGCGCTGGGACAGTAATGTCCCTAGCGTCGGTGCAGATACTGCGGGCACCTGGTGAAGGGACCGCCTGGTCCCTTTCACCAGTGCCGGCGGTACTGTGGCGCCGGGAGAAGCTTGGCTCCGGGCGCAAGCTCAGCGGAGCTTGGCGCCCGGCAGCCAAGAAGCGGCGGGTAGCCGTCGCTGGGAGAGAGTACCTGCTCCCAGCGCCGGTCAGGCGTTGGGCGCGGCGGGCGTTTGGCTCTGGCCGTGAGCCAAACCTGGCTCGCGGGCCAGCAGTCAATCAGAGGCGGACGCGACGTGTCATAGCCCCGCCCACTCGTGCCGTCTTGTATTAGACGGCGCCGAGCAGGAAAGTTCAGTTCGGCGGCGGAGAGGGAGGAGAGAAGACCTACCGAAGAGCGGAAGATCGGCGCGGCAACAGGGGCGGCGGCCGCGGAAGAGGCCAGAAGACGCCGCTGTCAAGAAAGAAGACAGGCAGCGCCGGCTGGAAGAAAGGAAGAAGAGGCGGCGCCGCTGGCCAGGACGGGCCAGCGGCCGAAGAATGCGGCTGAGGACCGGAGAGGACTGCGGGGGAGGAAAGTAAAAGAGCATCATGAAACTCCCCCCCGCAGCCTCTTCCAACGTAGCAGGTAGGCCCTCCGTGAGGCCCACCATATACCCCCCTCCCTAGACCGCCGGGGTTGTCGGGCGCTAGGCCCGTGGAGCATTGTTGGGCACTAGGCTTGTGGGCAATTAGTCGGGCACAAGGCCCGGGGCACTATAGCGGGCATTAGGCCCCAAAAAGGATCCCCTCTTAATTAGGTATAAGTGGCCTGGGTACTAGGCCCAGGTCACTACCCAATAAAGTAGGTGGGCACCAGGCCCGTGGCCATAAATCAGGCATAGGCCTGTACCCATACAGGAGGGCACTAGGCCCTATATATGAGCCCCACAGATAGGCAGGCAAATAGGCCTGAGCCCCATAATAAGTGATCTGGCCATTAGGCCCAGACCACTACCTACCACCGTTTGGCAGGCACCTAGGCCTGAGCCGCATGTAAGACCCTGGGCGTTAGGTCCAGGGCCCTGAGCCCATTAGGTGTGCCCCTCATATAGAAAGGTAGCCCCCGCATAGATGATTAGAGGTGTGAGCAGTGGTGGAGAGCTGTACGGCTTCCACCCATGAGGTAGTGGTTTCCCCAGTCACAGAGAAGAGGAGCTGGCCAGCTCTGGATAGGTAGCAGACATTTAAAGGGACAGCACTGTGTTTTGCTCTTGTGTATTTAGTCTGTGATTGGTGTTCCGTGCAGGGCAAATGTTTAGTTTTTGTTATATCTGTCGCACTACACACACTGTAGGTTGAGGGTAATGCCGTTTTAGTATGTGTAGTTGCTTGACATAGGTTTAGGCCCTGCACGGCTGTGTTGTGTATCTCCTTACAGGGACCTGTAGGCGAGTGAGCGGACGAAGAGCAAGAGTGGACACGGTGAGGAATATCTGTGTACTGTCTCTCCCTGTTTGTTTGTCACTATCTATCTCTCCTTCCTTCTGGGCGGACGGTGAACCTTGCAACCCGGTGCAAGGACGGATCTTCACCTGGTGCGTGAGTACCGATAGGTGAAAATTCGGGATCTGAGGCCAAAAGTGCCAATGATGATCTTCACTTAAAACCTGAATTTATCCCCCGGTTCGGTAGGGCTCGTCGGTCGACGTGAGGAAGGACGGTACTCACCTCGTCTCCTTCCCCCTAGGTCATCGTGTCCGTGTTTTATTTGGAGGTTCCAGGACCGTCTGCTCAACACACAGCCTGAAGGTGAGAGGGTGCGACGCAAGGTAAGTAACAGACGTACACCTGCACGGCAGCAGGCATTGCACCGCACCCGCCCCTCACAGTAGATCACATCCTCTTCATTCCACGTAGACATCCAAAGGGGATAAAACCAAATAGTGTGACTGACATTCAACCAGCATACCACCACCCAAATTAGCAGCTCTGCTACCTGCTGAAAAAATATTATATTATTTTACATTAACATAGAGGCTAAAGTGCAGTAGTTGTGGGTTCAAACCCCCAACAGTTCCTTCACCGATACAAGAATCTGCTTATCTAAAATATGTCCAAATTTAAGGTGCATACACACGAGCCGATATCTTTGAACGATAACGTTCAACGATATATATCGTTCATATCGTTCTGTGTTTATGCAATGAACGACCAACGATGCGCGTTAACGATATCGTCCATCGTCCATGCATGAAGGCCAATCTGGACGATATCGTTCATTTTCCATATGGGAGAACCATTGTTGGTCGTTGATGATATCTTTGGTGTGTGGATGAACAATTTCAAGGGAGATTGTTCAGCGATATCATTCGCTGAACAGATCGACCCGTGTGTACCCAGCATTACTCTGCGAGTGCAGAGAAATAGTGGCATGAAAAGAAATGTTGGGTCATTTTGAATGAAACCTTTTAATGAACATTCCTTGCTTTTTTCCTGTTTGTTTTTAGACCATTATCTATACCATTGTCTTATAGAAAAATAGTTTTCCACGGTTTTTTTTTCTTAAATGCTCAAAATGACAAAGAATTATAATTTTTTTTTACAATCCTGTTCAAGTTTAAAGAGAACCACTTCAAGTGACGCTGTCTGCCTTTATAACAGGAAATAGAGATGTCAGGTTATTTTAGCTTGAGCTACTAATGAGACATTCACCGAGGTAGAACAGGTGTACTGACTACTGACATGAAAAGGAAAGAATGTGTACAGCAGGGGCGTCTTTAGAGAGGAGGGGACCCGTGTGCATTCCCTGTCCGGGCCCCCTCCTCTCTTCCCGGTGGCCGGCAGCCGACTGATGCGGCTGGCCAATGACCAGAGCATTAGTAACTCTGGGCACTAGAGTGTGTCCAGAGTCTACTGCGCATGCGCAAAACGCTGGAAAAATGGCCACGGTAGCCATTTTTCTGGCTTTTTGTACAGCGCTGACACCTGGCGCGGGAACTCGAAGAGGTAAGTTTTAAATAATATGGGTGCAGGGTGTGCACCCATTATAGATACGCCCCTGGTGTACAGTATAGAGTTGACACTGACCGGTCACAGAAATCTCCAAGGGCTCTAGTTACTAAGCAGTGTTAGGAGACAGAGGGCCTGATTCAGACCCGCTCGCATGCACGAGACCCGGATAGCGACGGGCAAACCGTCGCTCCGGGTCTCGTACCAAAGGGGGCGTGCTGTTGATGTTGAGTGACAGCACGCCCCCTTTGGTGGGCGTGCCGGAGGCGTGGCTGCCCAGACGGAGGCGTTCCCATGGGACCATCTTCCTGGCCGCTCGCTATAGCTGTGGGTGGTCACCCACAGCTATACGAGCGGCCAGGAGGCCGCTCTAAAAATCCAGAAGGACGGCCCTGATTCAGAGCCGGATCTGATTCAGAGCGAGCGCTCCGTCAGAGCGCCCGGCTCTGAATCAGGGCCAGAGTGAAAAGTGATAAGTCTATGATAAGGTGCCAGCCAATCAGCTCCCAACTGTCATCTCAGAGGCTGTGTTTGAAAAATGGCAGTTGGGAGCTAATTGGTTGGCACCTTATCAGTTTCTTATCACTTTTCACTCTGTCTCCTAACTCTGCTTAGTAAATAGAC
Source organism: Taudactylus pleione (assembly GCA_031769625.1). Lineage (NCBI taxonomy): Eukaryota > Metazoa > Chordata > Amphibia > Anura > Myobatrachidae > Taudactylus > Taudactylus pleione. The sequence continues at coordinate 2,260,622 of JAUIMM010000646.1, forward strand.
CCCCAAGTCTTGTAGCCCTGCCCTATGCTTTCTGGGATCTCTTTATTAAGGGCCTGATTTAGCAAGGATCACAGTTGCTTATACGCGCACAGTCGGCTGATCGTTGCGTTCTGCACATGCGTACGCATCGCAGTGCGTTTGCGCCAACCAGATGCTGCGATCGGGACTGCAATCACAGAGGTTATGCAGACCCATCACAGAGTGTTTGACAGGCAGTGCCGTTTGTGGGTTGTGACGGGGGGATGGGTGGTCGTGCGAATGCAGGCGTGCCAGTGCATCTCAATGCCGTTTCAGGTGCATGCATTGATTATGCACTGCATGACCATATGCAGCATGAGGCCTGATAGCGTACGTGGCTGTTAGCAATTTCTGAGTAAGGTCAGGGCTTGTGCAAGTGTGCGTAAGGATCCGATGGTTTCTCTGTTCTGCTAAGTATTACGGATATGTGTCTAGTAAAGTGGGCATCATTATGTGGTGCTGAGTTTGCATTGTGATTGCAGTGCAGTGCCTTGCTGTCGCAGTTTAGCCTCGTGCGTACGCAGCATTGCGTTCTGTAGTGAATCAGGCTCTAAGTCCATTGTTGGCTCATTGCTGGCTGCAAAAAGAAGGTAAACTGTATTTATTTTATTGTAGTACTGAAGTCTAATGAAGGCAGATATCTGATTGCAGGATGGCAATAACTCATAGTCGCCACTGTGTGTAGTACTGGTTAATTGTTAAAAATAGAATAATTCAAAAAATGTTCAGTAAACCAGGGTCCACGCAAGAGTAGACAAGTCCCCCGGAATGGAGGCCGCAACCCCGTGACCGCCATGGAAGTGGGCGGTCTGGGGATGCGATGACGCGATTCGCACTGAATCGCATCATCATAGCCCCGCCCCTGCTTTATAATGTCGGTGCACTTAAGTTGGTGATCGTACACCCCACCTCGCCCACCAGGCAGCCGCATGGTCACCCTGTCCAGTGGAGATTAAAGTTATTAATTTAAAAAACATTCTACCAGTGCTTGACATAGGAGACTCTTTTGGAGGCCAGAACAATGACACATTGACAATTGGAGTCCCAGAAAGTAAAAAAGCTGAGCAGTAAACCATTGGATGGGTCAAATTTAGCTGCTGATTGGTTGTTGCTGTATATTGTAAATAATTCCTGTATCAGGGGCAATTCAAAAGAGGAGGGGGCCTGTGTGCAGTCTCTGAGCGCAGCACCACACTGATAGACTCTGGACACTAGAGTGTGCCCGGAGTTTATAGCACACGTGCAGGTCACTTGGAAAATGGCTGCACTTGGAAAATGGCCGCGGCAGCCATTTTCCAGGCGTTTTTATAGCGCTGACACTGGTTCTGGTGTGGGACTCCAGAGAGGTAAGTACTGTATAATATGGGCCCCGTTTGCGCCGCACACCCGGCACCCATTATAAATACGCCTCTGTCCTGTGTAATCACTGGTCTGATCATACAATTATTGGCTGATTGGCCTGATAATTGTACAGTGTTTGGCCGTGACCGAGTGCCAATTATTGATCTGTTGGGCATGAGAAATCCTCCTGCATATCTGACAGATGCGATAATTGGTGCTCAAATCTGATAGTGGATATACAGTACTCACCATCAGACAGAGATACCAACTATCTGACAGTGTATGGCATAATTGGTCTGTCTGATGGGGAGTTTTGTCTCACAGTGGGTGGGATGCATCACCTGCAAAACACCAAGTTCCGGAAAGCAAAACTTTCTGGAGCTCGGACCCGATAGGCAGTGCCGTCTACAGATGGCATTGCCTAATAGAAGCCGATGGGCTGCTCTCCGCATTGTTCTCTGAGAGAGATCCAACCAGATCCCTCCAAGTGTCACCAGTTAGTCGCGCATGTACAGAAGGACTCCCATGTCATAAACCCGTAAGTCCTTACATCACAACGGACAGCTCTTATAAGGAGATCTGTCATATGTGATTTTACTGACAATTGTACAAGCATAAGGCGTTACTAAATGCCACTTTCATCCCAATGGACACAGATCTGAAGAGATGCAAAGAGCTTTTGGTAAGCAAAATGTCAGCTAAAGTGGCACATGATGCAGCGGTGGCTTCGCCTTCAGTTTCTCCAGCAAGTGCATCTGCTGAGAAAAAACTAAACTTACCCAAAACAAACCACTGGTAATGCAGATGCATCAACACAACCAAGTTTTTTTGTATTGTGCCCAGGCATGACCATGGGCTTTTCCTTATCATGGGCGATAACTGTTTCATCCACTGGTGCCTAACACAAACAACATCTTCATCATCAACATCCTCATCATCAACATCATCATCATCAACATCCTCATTAGCGTCAGCTACACAAATATCCTGCTCATCCTGGTGCACTTCCACAGAAGCATCCTCGATTTCTATGTCAGCATGTTCACCTGTGCTTTCATCATCATAAGAGGCAGAACCACCAGTCATAAATAAAGGCCAAGGCCTTAGTCTGTCTTAGCCACTTCATGCGGTGAACCTGGCATATTGCCAATTTTACAACAAAAATATTACAAAAATATTTTTCAGCTTTGCGCTAATAAATGCTAATATATTTAGAATATATATAATAGCTGCATCCACCAAAGGGTCTGTGTGAAACCCAAAAGAAGAATACCAAAGTAATCACAAGAAAAAGAAATATAATGTAGGTGTTGCGCTAATAAATTAGGTGACAAATTAGCAACTGGACATGGCAGAAACTAGAATCAAGACACCAAATGTATATTTAGAAATAGTTCATTATAAAGTGCAACAATATAATACAGTAATACAAAAATAAATGCTAAAAACTGCCATCTGTATATAGAACAGTCTGTCCAAAGAACAAAAGAATCTCACCGGACATTTATCCACAAATCAGAGTCAGACCTCCAGGTCTTATAGTATTGATGCGTATATTAGACTAAAAACTGTAGAATGGGACCGCTGATTTCATGACCTCCAGGTCCTATAACAAACAGGCACTCACTAGACTCTGTAGAATAAGCTGCTGATACAAATATTGCCAATTTTATGTCTTTCTGCAGCTAACTTTCCCTTTGATGTTTTCTTCTTTACCACTGTAAAAGATTGGTTCTTGATTTTAGATGCCCTGACTTAAGCCCTGTATGCCCTTGGTCATCGGCTTTAGTAGATTATGTAGATGGACTAGTATCGTCATGACTGGTGGCACTGGCAGCAGCTCCAGCACTAGTATGTGGTTCCTGCTCTCCTCTCAAGTCTCAACCAATCGGTCTCCATATCAACAAACACGAATGAAATGGGGTACAGCACACACGTCAATTTGAGCCAATTTTAAATATTACACTGCAGTATCAATGACCTACAGTGTCACAAGATTTTTTATGAATAAGAAAAGAATAACACATTGCGCTGCCACTTACAGTGTCACAAGATTATTTATTCATAAGAATAATACACTGCGCTACCACTTAGGGGTAAATTTACTAAGATTCGAGATAGGTCGAGATGACCATCTCGGGTGATTTATTCGTTCTTTTCCTGCTTGCAAATTTACTAAAGACAAAAGTCGGGTGAGTTTAGAGAGAGATTTCTCTCATCTCACTCGTAAAACTCGGGTGAGCTAGCAATCTCGAATCAAATCACCATCGAGCCAAATCGAAAGTACTTTTCACCTCAAACATACATCTCTCAAATTTACCAAGAATCAGGATGACAAGCTCAGGTGAGATAGGAGCAAACTCTCTGTCCAAATAACTTTTCAATCTCTCAACCCCCTGAGCTGCGAGATGGTCAGAAACATACACAAATCATTGTGACTTGTGTATGTTTATTTCTGTAAATGGTTAAAAGAGGGTTAATTTTTTTTTTTTAAATGACGTGAGGTCCCCCCCCCAAAGACTAACCAGCCGCGGACTTGCCAGCCAGTCCTGGTTCTTAAAATTACAGGGGAAAAAATGTGTAGGGTTCCACTGTAATTTAAGAACCAGCACCAGGCAGCAGGGACAGAACTGGTTTTAAATATAATTGGCGTGAGGTTCCCCATATATTTAAAACCAGCTCTGGACCCTTTCTAGCGGGGGACTGATGCCACAGCCAGGGGTGCCCTTTCACCAGGCCCCCCAGCCGCAGCATCAGCCCTGACCGCTAGTCAGCCCAGGCCAGGGATCCCTGGGGAGTTGGGGACATCCCCAATAAAGGGGTCCCCCTCTCCAGGCCACCCCTGGCCTAGGCTGATAGCACAGGGCTATCCCCATCACTTTTGGGCGGTGGGTGGCAGGTTGATAGTGTATGTGTAGTGTTAAAAATAGAATTATCAGCATTGTCTATACAGTGGAACTACAGGTCCCAGCAAGCCTCCCCCGCATGCTGGTACTTGGGGAACCACAAGTACCAGCATGCGGGGCATTAAGGACCTGCTGGAACGTGTAGTTCACCTGTAAAGAAATGTGTAAAAAAGACACACACACCATGAAAATAAAGATTTATTACATCCATACGCACTCACACATACTCACCTACTCCCAGATGTTCACATCCCCTTCTCAACGTAAAAAATCCAATGGAAGTACCTGTAAAAAAAGATCCAATACTCACCTTTTGTCCTACAATGTTCTCCGCAGTAATCCAAATAGGGCCCCGGACACACTGTATCAACACGCTAAAGCATGTTGATGCCACAAGACTTGCCCACTGTTCCTTGGGCCAACTCTCCCTTTCTGCAGTTCTCTCAAAGGCCGTAAGATATGCTTTCACATCATCACTCTCGGTCATCTTTTGCAGAAAGTGACTGGCCCATATGGAGCGATTGTTGTTTGGAAGTCCAGTGGAAGCATCTCCAGACCGGACTACTAGCTGTTGTACCACGTCTTTTAAGGCCTGGCGGGTTTCCTCTATGGCGACTTGCTGAGTCCTGTTTGTTTTCTGCTGAGCTTTGATAGCCTCTTGCAGAGTTTTGATAGATTGGAGCAAGGCCTTAACAATGTCCTCCATGTTGTCTTTAGGTGTAGGTTTGTAGAAAAACCTGGCTTCTCTAAGCATCTGTCGACGCCACCTTCATGGACTTCACAGAACACGAGTTGGTTATCCAAAACAACAAATTGGTGTCTGTGACTTTAAATTATAAATGTAGAACTGTTCCTGTTGCTGCAATTTCCAGTGTGCATTGCCCGCATTCTCCACCAATTGTGATATGATTGGGGTAGGGGGTCCCTCTCCTGGGGTAGGTGGACACCTCCTTACACACAGCAGCCAGGAAACAGCACTCCAGTTGTGGGTTTTTGTGCAAGCTCGTCGGCACCAGTTTTTATTGTGCAACTCCAATAGTCAAAATAAACCAACCATAAAACAAATCCTAGCCTGGCTGGGCAATGACTAAACAGGTAACTTCCTCCCTACAAGTGGCAAGGCTTACTGCCTCGCCACAAACACAGCACTTTCAAAAGGTCCCAGTGTCTCTGAACAAAACCTCAGTGTCTGTTCTCCCCAGGGTGTGTGAGACACTGCATCTAAACTCTTACACAGCTATATTGAGCCACTTCCAGGTGTAATCCCTAAGTAGCCTGCTCTGAGGCTGAAAGGCCTAACACCTGAAATGGCCTTGGGGATGGAGACCTCCCCTCTCTCTCACATCCACACCTCCAGGACCCATTCTCCAGCTGTTACCAATTGCCGACCCTCAAATCTGTTTGTAAAACAGACTTTTCCTGGGGGTTAAAATAATATCACAGGAATCTGGACACATAAATGCCATCCCTAACCTCTCCAGTGTTTCCATCACTATATATATATATATATAGTAAGTTGGGAGGGTACAGGAGCTTGAGGCACACTTAAGGTAACCCAAGCAGGTGTAGTGTGGTATGCTGAGAATCATATGGTCAACATTCATCACGTTGACATGAAAATGTTGACGTCGGTATTAGGCTACGCAGGGGGGTTAGGCATAAGGGAAGGTTAGGGTTATGTTGTGGGGGGAGGAGGATAGGGTTAGGCACTGTAGGAAAGGTTAGGCACTAGGGAAGGTTAGGGTTATGCTGTGGGGGGAGGAGGATAGGATTAGGCACTGCAGGGGGGTTAGGCATTAGGGAAGGTTAGGGTTAGGCTATGAGGGGAGGAGGATAGGGTTAGGGACTAGGGAAGGTTAGGGTTATGCTGTGGGGTGAGGATAGGTTAGGCACTGTAGGGAGGGTTAGAACAGTGGCGTATCTGTAATGGGTGCAGGGTGTGCAGTGCACACATGCCCCTGGATCTAGGGAAGCCCACACCGCACACCAATAATTTTAATACGTACCTCTCCAAAGTCCCACATTGGCTGCAGCAAGGCTGCATAAATCACCTGAAAAACTGCCTCTTTTAATACTCCCCTGGATTTGGGGGAAATACATGCCGGAGGACTGGAGCAACAGAAGTCATGACTTCTGGGACCTGGAAGCTGTGTTGCAGCTGTTAGGAACAGGTAAGTGACCGCCAGGCCAACAGTCATGAATGTCAACATAGCATTCCACCCCCGCTTCAGTCCCCTGAAGTGTGCCTCAAGCTCCTGCACCCTGCCTATTTAGCACCATGTGTGTGTGTATATATACTGTATGTATGTGTTTATATAAACACACAAGCACACACACACATATATATATATATATATATATATATATACACACACTATAGAGATGTGCGTCGGCCCATTTTTGCTGGAATTGGATTTGGCTCTGATTCGTTGTCTGGCTTTGGATTTGCCAAAGTGCCGTGACTGGTTTTTGATTTGGGCTTTTTATTGTTCCTAGAGTATTATTAACCTCAATAACATTAATTTCCAGTTATTTACAGTCAATTTAGACCACCTCACAGCTCACAAAATAGTTTTCATCATTATTGGCCAAAGGCTGCAGTGAGCTGGCTGGTTACTAAGCGACAGAGTAGCATCACAGACACCGCAGATTAAAGCACATCTATGAAACATTGCCACACAGCAGTGGCAGAAAGAAAGGTAGTGCAAGATGGAATTGTCCTTGGTAGGTGGGGTACGGCCAGCCCTCCCACCCACCCAGTGGGGTACAGCCAGCAGAGTCACAGTACTTGTATACACAGTGGGCTACGGCCCAAGGAGTCACAATGCTTGTATACACAGAGGGGTACAGCCCGAGGAGTCACAGTGCTTGTATACACAGGGGGGTACAGCCCGAGGAGTCACAGTTCTTGTATACACAGAGGGCTATGGCCTAAGGAGTCACAGTGCTTTGATACACAGAGGGCTATGGTCCAAGGAGTCACAGCGCTTGTATACACAGTGGGGTACAGCAAAAAGAGTCACAGTAATTGTATACACAGTGGGCTACAGACCAATGAGTCACAGTGCTTGTATACACAGTGGGGTACAGCTCCAAAAAAAACTGTTTTATTTTTATTTTTTGTACACTGGAGCAGATGGGCATGAGTACAGCGCAGCATACATACACAGCTTAGGAGTAGGACAACATGGGGGGCGGAGCTTCAGATGACTCATGGGCGGAGCTTCGGTGGGTCAGCGGCGGGCTGGGCTTTGGGACAGCCAGTAAACCAGCTGAGGGGGGGTTGTGGGGGTGAGAATGGGCTAAACTTCAGGCGGCCGGGAGGTCAGTGAGCTGGGCTGTTGGTGGTGACAGGAAATAAAACTTTTTTTTTTCCTGTCTGCACTGCAGTCAGTGTATCCTGTGGGCCTATTTTCAATAGGATGCCTGGAGCTGTACCTCCACCCGCCCCATTGTTAATCCGGCCCTGGCACGCTTAATACTTACTCAACAAGGATCATCCTGTTCTGCACAAGTCAACAAGGATCATCCTGTTCTGCACAAGTCTTTGCAAGAGTCCAGAGGTTCAAAACTTGGGCCCTCATTCAGAGCCGTACGCTCTGAGCAGAGCGCACGCTCTGAATGAGGGCCGGGCTCCATTTTCATGGAGCGTCCTCCTGGACGCTCGTATAGCTGTGGGTCACCACCCACAGGCTATACGAGCGTGCATTTTGATGGCCGCGATGGTCGCGACCATCGAAATTGCGAGCCGGAGCCTGCGGTTGAGGTTTTCAACCGCAAGCTCCGGAGTGATTTTGGCTCTATCAGAGCCAAAATCACTCCCACTGACATCACTAGTGATGTCAGTGGGCCGGCTTCTGACGGGAGGCGTTCCCGTGGGAACGCCCCCGTCAGGGAGGCACACCCCCGGCACGCCCACCAAAGGGGGCGTGCTGTCAATCAACATTGACAGCACGCCCCCTTTGATCGGACACAACGAGCGAAGGAAAGTCCTTCGCTCGTCGTGTCTGGCGCATGCGCACGACGGAGCTCCCTCCGTCGTGCGCATGCTCAGTGCAGACCATGGACCCACTTGCGAGCGGACAGCCGCTCGCGAGTGGGTCTGAATCAGGCCCTTGGTCCTCAATGCACCCTAACGGTCCAGATTTTGAGGATATCCATGGTTGAACGCAGATGGTTAAATCAAAAGACTGAGGAACTAATTAAGTTACCTGTGCAGAGCCATAACAGGACACATTTGTGCCCTGTGCTGGCTCCGTCCACTGAGTACGCAACATCATGATGTCATTACATTGCACAGAAGGGGACGTGACTAGTAGCTCTGGTAAGTGCAGCACTGACCGGGCATCCTCAGGATGCCCCATTGGCAGCATATACTATGCAGGTTACCCGTTTGGAGTGTCCAATTTTGTGGACCCTAATCTTTTAATAACTAAAGTTACTGATTAAAACATATGTTGTATAATTCCTTTACTAATGATATATTTTAATAACTCTCCAGATGGGATCCATATTACCTTTAGCAAACCTATTGCTTGCAAGGGCATTCATTAAATATATGCAATCCTCATTAGCAACTAATTTTATGCAAAAAAAGAGACAATTTTGTGACATATGGCGCAGCTAACAGAATGTGATTTTATTGTGAACTTTCATAAGGGACTGGCTGTTATTTGTGTGGGTGTAATGACACCATCGGGAGTCACTTAGTTTTTTAATCTAACAATTATAGAAGATACAGTATTCATCAACGCAGCTCCTAATCTCTGTACACTCACTCTATGGTGCCCCCAAAGCAATAATAAAAAGACTTGTAGTTTTCTAATATTGGCTCTTGTACGTACCTCTGCTTAGTTTGTGAGTTAGGTGTGATAAGTTATATTTTATAAATACAGTATAAGAACATTTTGATAATACAGAAAAACAAAGATTTTATTAAACGATATCTCCAGTGCTAAAAGTATTGAAAGAAATCGTCGTTTGAAAATAATTGTAGTCATTTTTCTGCGGCCTTAGGTTGGAAAACAAGTATTTTTGTCAGTCTCTCTGTTTTGCACCGAGGGCCTGATTCAGACCCGCTCGCAAGCGCTTGAGCGCTCACGAGCGGGTCGATGGTGTGCTCTGCGCACGTGCTGCAGCCGCACTGCGTGTGCGCAAGCCCCAGAGCGAGAGTGAAAATCTCTCGCTCCGTGGCTCACTACAAAAGGGGCAGCTGTCGATGTTGATCGACAGCTCGCCCCGTTTTGTATCCGTGGCGGGGGTTAGCTTCACAAATGGAGGCATTCCCAAGCAAACGCCTGCCGTTTGTGGGCGGCTCCACTCAGGGCCGGTTCTAGACCAAATGGAGCTCAGGGCAAGAATTTCCTTTGGCGCCCCCCAACACACAAACACACTCGGATATAAGAAGATGCTGTGCTAACACACATATAGCATTTGACAGTATGATAATGTTCCCAAATCAGCACAAGACAGCAAGATGTGCTGCTATTGTATTTCACTTATAGGTCACTACTCAAACAGTGAAACGTTTGAATAGAATCTCCATGGGAAAATAGGTGATAACAGATGGGCGCTTTACTTGGTAGTCTGGACACTACTAGTCTCCCTTTCTATCTCTTATTTGAGAAAGAATAAGAGGAGGATTCACGGAAGGGAGGGATGCGAGAACATCCTTCTCCTCCATGTAGTCTGGAGATGGAGACAGATATAGACATCAAGCTCCAAAAAAAATACCATTTCACAGTTTAATAAATATGATGACATATGTTTTCACTTCAAGGTATTTTGGAACAGCGATGGTATATAGTATTATGCAGATACTTACATAACGCAGGAGATATTTGTGAAATTTCCTGCACTAAGCCATTTGGTAAATGGGCCCATACTAAAAAAATCTAAAACGTGCAGAAAATGCAGATTTTTTTTTTTTTACAAATATACAAAAATAAAATGAACAGCCTGATAAGCAACTATTAATGGCTTTTTGATAATAATATAATTTGCAAGTCAAGGTTGTTATTTTTTGCCCATCTTATGTTGCAAATAAAGCACATAATGAAGCTGTTTTAACGCATCTACAGTATTTGCATAAGAATCCAGCTATCCTCTGGCATCGGCACGTCTTCCTCACTGTGTTCTCCCTCCTGCAGCCTGCAATGCAGGAATGGAGGAGGTGGGCTGTGGCGCGGTCTGGGAGCGGCAGGGAGGGCGGCCTGGGCTACAGGTATTGGCAGACACTACGGTGGTAGGTGTCAGGAGTGTGCATATAGAGGCTAGTCCACACAACAGATTGGCTTAACCAGAGGGTGGTTTATTAACCAGGTAGAAAACAGGAACATGTAACACAGGTTAACAGTAGGTATAGGTTGAAAAGATTCCCAGTTGCAACCACGAGCTTTAGGGCTATGCTGAGCATTGTGGTGCTCCGGGTGGTAAGGCCATTTATGCACAGTGGTGGCAGCAGGGTTATGTATAATAGCAGTGTAATTAGGGTCTCCATGGGGCCTCCCGTTATACAGGATACTCAGGGGCACAACCGATAGATTCTACGGACGGAGAGAAAAGACGCATCGGGGAGCTGTCATGTGCAGGAGGCGATTTTTGGAGTTTGCATATACGTGGTAATCAGCTTAGGGGGCCATTTTTCATTATATATTTATAGTAAAATGCCTGAAAACACCTGTTTTGGGGGGTTTACCTCAAATATGAATATCCCCCAGATGTATCAAGGAGGGACTGCAGCAGATATCTCCGATACCTGCTGCAATTCCTCCATTCCCGCTGGCAGCCACATCCCCCATAGCTTTCTATGAGGGATGCGATGCTGTCAGATTTACCAATATCTAGAATGCAAAGCATTCCGGATATTGGCCCCCTCAGCTAACGGCATCTGCAGATGGTGTTAGCCGCTGTAGCCTATGGTTACACACTGCACAATTAGCCGGCGGAAGGTTCCTCCGGAACCCTCCCCCGGAAATGGCTGCCAGTCACCGGGTCTGCGCATGCGCAGCAGCCCCGACAATGGGCGGCAGCTCTACGGAGACATCGCAGGGGCGGGCACCTTTCGGAGCCCATGTCCCTGCGTGTCCTGGATGATACATCCACCTGTTATGATCACATTTTGCAATGCGATCATGGGCGGTACTGACATACCCTGATCGCATTGCAAATGCAATCGTTAATAAATGGGCTCTAGGGTCCTTGTGCCTCGCAACTAAAACAGATATAAATGTAGAGCATGCCTCTAAGGCTGGAGCAGGGCTGCACCCTTCAGGCCCCTGGTTGGTAAACATTTTCTGTAACAGGGGCAAAAAAATGTTAAAAAAAAAACAGGTGAGAAGCTCTGCTCTAGGTAATAGACTTTTCAGCACCTCTAGGACTACAGCAGCAGTGAGACAGCCTAGGACAGTGTAAGAGGTGGGGGGTCCCCCTGAACTGTGCGTGGAACCTCGGCCGCGGTGCCGGTGGACTCGGACACTTACCTCCTGACTCCCAGACTCTCACCTTCAGGCCGCCGAGGGCACTCCCGTCGATGGTCCTGGAACACAGGTCGGACGCGGACAGTCGCGAACTGGGTTTCCACTCCTGGCCCTGGAAAAGAACAAGGTGCTGAGGCGGGGTGACTTCCACTGGGATCAGTGGATGGTCATCATTGGCACTTTAGGCCTCAGACTGGCTACACCAAGGGTCTACCCCGAACGAAAACGCCCGACAGGGAAAAGGGAAGTTGGGTGACACACAACACAAACAGCACACAAAACAATTACGCTCACCGAAAATAATCTTGTCCCTTTGCTGGACGAGTCCTGATCTCAGCACCTGTAGATGAACACAACAGCAAGAGCCCCGCACAGGACCCGATACAATAACAGATGCCTTACCACTGCCTACCTTTAATGGGGGCCTGACTGAGGGGGAGAACGTCCTGGTCCCAGCCCGGTCTACCTTTGATGGGGGCCTGACCGCCTGACCAATCTTCATGATGCTTCTAGGGCCTTCTGCCCTTGCGTACCTGTGGCCGAGCCTGACTGTCCCTTGTCCAAGGCCTAGCGCCGAACTACAAAGATCACGGCCTAACGCCGACAGCAACAACTCCTATGGCCTAACACCGACTCACAGTGACCACGACCTGGTGCCGAATTAACATACCCCACGGCCTAGCGCCGACTTACCATGAGACACGGCCTAGCGCCGAATTACCATGAGACACGGCCTAGCGCCGAATTATAGTGACCCACGGCATAGCGCCAAATTACAATGAGACATGGCCTAGCGCTGAATTACAATGACCCACGGCCTAACGCCGAATTACAATGAGACACGGCCTAGCGCCGAATTACAATGAGACACGGCCTAGCGCCGATTTACAATGAGACACGGCCTAGCGCCGAATTACAATGAGACATGGCCTAGCGCCGAATTATAGTGACCCACGGCCTAGCGCCAAATTACAATGAGACATGGCCTAGCGCTGAATTACAATGACCCACGGCCTAGCGCCGAATTACAATGAGACACGGCCTAGCGCCGAATTACAATGAGACACGGCCTAGCGCCGAATTACAATGAGACACGGCCTAGCGCCGAATTACAATGAGACACGGCCTAGCGCCGAATTACAATGAGACACGGCCTAGCGCCGAATTACAATGAGACACGGCCTAGCGCCGAATTACAGTGAGACACGGCCTAGCGCCGAATTACAATGACCCACGGCCTAGCGCCGAATTACAATGAGACACGGCCTAGCGCCGAATTACAATGACCCACGGCCTAGCGCCGAACCCTGGTGGTCTAGGGAGGTGTGAGGGACTTACCAGTCCCGGGGCCTCTGGCGGAGCCGAGCCTGGCCCAGCCTCCGCGTGGTCTTCACCGGAGGTGGAACAACGTCCGCCACCTCCGGGCTTCCTGCAGTCTTCACCTGGGCAGCAGTGGCTGGGGCTAGCTCTTTTGCGTCGCACACTGCTGCCCCAGGGCCTCCGGTGCCTTCTCCGTCTTCACTCCTGGTGGGTGCCGGTCTGCAGCTCTTCACCCGGTGGGCGGCGGCCTGGGTGAGCTCTTTTTCGATGGCCGCCGCCCTGCGGGACTTCCGTTGTCTTCGTTCTCCTATCTTCAGGAGCTCTTCACCGCTCCATCACGGCCATCGCACTCCTCGTCCCCTCCTCGCGCCAGCTAATTCAAGCCGATGCCAGGGGGCGGGGTGATGACGCGGCAAGCTACGATTGGCTCGCCGTGGCCATCCCCTGCTGGCTGCCGATCTGTGAGCCCTGATTGGTTCACAATCGGCGCCACATTCAAAGGGGCACGTGCTGATTGGCTGAGTCTGAATCCACCAAGATTCAGACTTGCCATCACGCCCGTGGAGTAGCGCAGGCAATCCGCCGCTACTTCCATGCCCGCTGTGCCGGATGGGTGGTGGGATCACGACCGATCCTGGCCCGCCGGCCAGCTTGCGGATGGGCTCCGCCACACGCTCGAACGGGGCTGGGATCTCTCCGGATTCCACCCCACTCTGATGCCCGGGGCTCCTGCTGCCCCAAGGCACCCCCACCATCCAGGCGTGGAGGGTGAGGATGCCGGCGTGGAGGGTGAGGATGCCTAGTAGCAGGGTGAGTGACCGCACTGGTACACTCAGCCCTGCTACAACAGCATACTACTGTAACTGACAGAGCACAGCTGCTGGGACTGGGGTATACGCTGCACTGCCTGACCAGCATTTATTTAACTAGCTAGAAATGCGGGGCTACGAGCAGCCTAATGCCAGATCTGTACAAGACAGGGAAGAGAGAGCCTTTGATCCCAGACAGCTTAAGCTTAGCAGCAGCCCTCCCTCATTATTCCTCCCCCGCTCCTGTCCAAACACGCTGGAAGTGAGACTACTCAGATAATCAGATTTAAGTTCCCCTCCGTCCCACTTGCATCTCAAGGTACTTGCCTGGGGTCAGCCCCCCTCCCAGCGAGTCACCGTCTGTGTCCCTGCTTCCTCACAATCAGTCACACACAGCAGCAGTGCCCAGGCTGAGCCACTGCAGCCAGTCACCTGCCTGTGTGCTGAGCCTGAGCGCAGAGGACGGTATTGGGCGGCATCGCCGAGTGCCGCTCTCATCACTGTCACTGAATGTGCACTCGGGATGGAGAGCCGTGCTGGGTTCTAGTGCTAAGCTACTAGCTTAGTAGTCTTCAATCAAGCAGTCTGGTGAGCGCTTCTAAAAAAAAAAAAAATGTTCAGGTGGGGACTGGGCTGCGCCCTCCAGGCAATGCTTGCCTGTGCCTTAAACCGTCCCTGGCCCCACTGACATCACCAGTGATGTCAGTGGAGAGCTTCCGGCTCTATTAGAGCCAGAAGCTCTCTGGGGCTTGCGGCCACGAGAGCCAACCACAAGGGTCTCGTCGCAAGGCCGATGGTCGTGATGGCCAGGAAGCCGCTGTGCGAGCGGCCAGGAAGCCGCAAAAGAAAAAATGCCCAGATTCAGAGCGAGCGCTCTTTCAAACCGTCCGTCTCTGAATCAGGGCCAGAGTGACAACAACATTTCAGCAAAGTAACCAACACAAACCAATTTTCCCTATTTCATTTAAGGGGATGTAGTCGGCATGTGGGATCTCGAGAGTTGATTGTATCGTACTGCGCATGCGTATGCATCGAAGTGCGCGTGTACAAACTAGCCACTGCGATTGGGACAGTGATTACAGAGGATATACAAACAGGAAGTGCCATTTGTGGGTGGTGATGGGGGGTAGGGGGGTGTCGGGCGACCGCAGGCGTGCCAGTGCGTTTCAACGGCGTGCATAAATTAGCCACTGCGATACCAGAGGCCACCTGTGGCCTCATGGCGTGAGCTGAAGTAAGCAATTCCCGAGTAAGGTCTGGGCTTCTTTAACTGTCCGATGTTACCGATTGTTTCTCTATGTTGGCCAAGTATACGGATGTGAGTAAGGGGACGTGGGCGTCCTAATGTCAGGCTGCGATCGCGTTGCAAATGCAAACATTTACATGTCACCGCTAATATTAGCAACTGCTATTAGCAACTGCGTTTTGTGAATATAAGCAGGATAGCGATCCATAGTGAATCAGGCCCCCTGTAATCACTGAAGCAAATATAACAATAGTATAGTGTATAGCATTATACTTATAAAGAGCGCTATAACAATAAATAATTTAATATAATATATTATATATTTAATTGAACAGATATACAACAATAATCATATTAAAAAACAATTAGATAAAAACAATTAGTAAAAAATGACAATAATTTCCTGTTGAATACTTCTGCACTGGGCAAAATAAAAAGATAGGGCCTGCTTCAGCTTGGATCGCAGTTGCTAATACGCATGTTATCGGCCGGTTGTTGTGTACTGCGCATGCATCGCAGAGCATGTGCGCGAACCAGCCACTGCGACCGGGACTGGGATCACAGTGACCATGCAGACCCATCGCACAGTGATTGACAGGAAGTGACGTTTGTGGATGGTGACAGGAGGGTGGTCGGGGAAACGCAGGCGTGTCAGTGCGTTTGAACGCCATTTCCGGGGCATGCATAAATTATCCACTGCGATGCCCTACGCAGCCTGAGGACACATAGCATATGCTGAAGTTAACAATTTCTGAGTAAAGTCAGAGCGTGTGCAAGTGTGCGTGAGGCTGCGATGGTACGCGATTGTACCGATGGTTTCGCAGTCTTGCTAAACACTACCGATGTGTATAAAGTAAAGTGGGCGTCCTTATGTAGTGCTGCGGCGGCATAGCGATCACAATGGATTAGCATACTATCGCAGTTGAACTGCGTGTGTAATCGCTATTGCAATTGCAGTTGCGATCGGTAGTGAATCAGGCCCATAGTCTGATTTCAACTAAGCGCCATTTGGAGTTAAACCTGCAGAGGCTGCATAAATCCATGTATGGAATATCACTGTTCAAGCAGCAAGTGGAAAGCAGCTTCAGTTAAAAATCCTTATACATGCTGTTGCCAGCGCTTACCTCCACCTCCCCCTGCCTCCAATGTATTGTAGCAGCAGGTATCCGTATCCCCATTGGGAAGCAGCTAAGTGCAGTGTAGTCCTTGCTGCAATGCAGGGGAGGGAGGGTGCGGATTGTCCACAGCAGCTTGTAAGGATATTAGGTCAGTTTGTAACAAGTCCTCCAAATCAGCATACCAGTGCAGAATATGGTCCTTACGCGTTTCTCCGCCCTCTAAGATGGCGGTTTAATCAGGGGGATAACTTGTATGAGTGTCAAGGTGCCACAGTTCTGTATTTAAATGTATAATGTCCAATCAGATTTTAGGTTCCCTAATTACTACATCAAACACACCTAGGGCAGAAGATTAACAATCTTCACATGTGTTCTATAAAAATACTTAGAGGAGTTCATCAGAAATTAATTCAATTCATTTAAATGATAATTAAAACACATAACAAGCTTAATAGTTACAATTAATAAATCAAATTTGATAGGCATCGATTGGAAATTGTAACAATGAAACTATCAGTGTCCAGATGACTAAGTGGGCTAAAGCACTATTCAAGTGTGCCTATAGTCCATGATTCCAATGGTTATGGTATAAAAAATTGATGCATTTTTTGTTTTCTAACCCTAATCTTCACCCTAACCCTCCCCCCTGGTGCCTAACCCTGATCCTTCCTCCTGGTACCTAACCCTAGCCCTCCCTCCTGGTGCCTAACCCTAACCCACCCTCCTGGTGCCTAACCCTAACCATTGGTGTAAGTGCCTAACCCTCCCTCCTAGTGCCTAACCCTAACCCTCCCTCCTGGTGCCTAACCCTCCCTCCTGGTGCCTAACCCTAACCATCGGGGGAGGTGCCTGACCCTAACCATCCCTTCTAGTGCCTAACCCTAACCTTCCAGTAAGTGCATAACCCTCCCTCCTGGTGCCTAACCCTAACCATCCCTCCTGGTGCCTAACCCTCCCACCTGGTGCCTAATCCTAACCGTTGGGGTAGGTGCCTGACCCTAACCACCCCTTCTAGTGCCTAACCTTAACCTTCCGGTAAGTGCCTAACCCTAATCCTCCCTCCTGGTGCCTAACCCTAACCATCAGGGTAAATGCCTAACCCTCCTTTAAGTGCCTAACCCTAACAAAAAAAAGCACGTTGACCTTTTGTGTGTCAACCATTTTCATGTCGACCTTTTGACCCTATCAACCATTTATACCTGTCGACTTTCTTCCATGTCGACCTTTTGTCCCTGTCGACCTTTTGTCCCTGTCGACCTATTGCCTGTCTAACATCTGGTGTCTATCTAGACATTGTTGACCTTTTAACTATGTATAGTCCGGATACTGATTTGAATCCCACCTGGGTCCTGCAGATTTTTCTCTATAAATTCTGACTTTCCAATATATCTAAATAAAACCAGTATTAAATATATATTCAAATTATTATGACTCAGAATGTAAAACATTTGGTTAGATTAAAATATTGATCAAAACAATATAACATTAACGAAAAAAATATATATACCAAAAGTTACAGTTCTTGTACAGTCATCTATTTAGCCTAGTGGGCTAATGGCACACTTTAATATATGAATGGTTGTGGGTTCAGCACCCACCTAAAAGAACAAAAATATGATGCTAAATCACACAGGTTCATCAATAATTATTCTGCACAAAATAGCTGATCAAAAACAATTGTAAAACATTATTATTATTATTATTATTGTTATATTTTGTAAAGTTGAAAAATATTATGAAAATCCCATGATTAAAAAAATATATATAATGATTGTCAAGCTGAATTGATACAAGTCAGATATTATTTAACTCTTATTCTATACAATCATTTAGACCTATGGGTTAAAGAGTCCCCAATGCAAAGATCTAAAAAGCCTCCCTTCTGCATAACATTCTATATTAATGTATGTGCTATTATCATGTGGCATAACAGTATGCAATTATATGACCCAAAGTGGGTGCTTTTATCATGTAGCATTAGAGACACCGGTACGCCATGAAGCGGCCCGGTGCTTAAACATATTTTTGCAAATATATGCAACAAAGTTCTCTGGATTTATATTATCATGTAGTGTTCAAATATTATTGCTAGCCTATTGCAGTGTGCTGGGGGCACATTTTTCTGTTTTTTCTTGTCTAGATTAAACCCCTCAATTTTCATGCACATGTGAAAGACCAGTAAGTCGATCTGAGTAGCCACAATTTATATTACCATTGATGGTTTGGCCTGAAGGTTATTCGCCATTGGTGGTTTTGTTTCAGGTCTCATTTGTTTTACACACACATGGCTGCAAACTATTAATGCTTCAACTGTTGAGGGTTTCCCAATGATGGTTACCTACCATCAACCATCAACGGCCACCTCCTTCGATGGACAACCCTAGATAACCACTATTTTTTAAAGAAAATATATCATAACTCTTTCAATTTATTTACTGCTATATACAGTATATTTCACTGGATACCACTGAACACCACTGTATAACTGTACCTCGGCCACACACAATTATACGTTATATATTTTATGCCTATGTAACAAGTTAAAGTGGCTCCTCATACTGTGATTGATTAAATTGGGCATTCACTTTGAAGGGCACTACGCAGGTATTAAAGTGTTTGTAAAACAATGCATTTTAAACTGAGATTATTTTAAGAGAACAATGGCCCTCATTCAGAGCCGTACGCTCTGAGCAGAGCGCACGCTCTGAATGAGGGCTGGCCTCCATGAAAATGGAGCGTCCTTCTGGACGCTCGTATAGCTGTGGGTCACCACCCACAGGCTATACGAGCGTGCATTTTGATGGCCGCGATGGTCGAGACCATCGCGACCATTGAAATTGCGAGCCGGAGCCTGCGGTTGAGGTTTTGATCAGACACAACGAGCGAAGGACTTTCCTTCGCTCGTCATGTCTGGCGCATGCGCACGACGGAGCTCCCTCCGTCGTGCGCATGCTCAGTCCATAACATCGACCCACTTGCGAGCGGACAGCCGCTCGCGAGTGGGTCTGAATCAGGCCCAATATCAGCAAAATACCACTTATTATTATCCATTTTATGGATAAGATTATGCAACGAACATTGGCCCTCATTCAGACCCACTCGCAAGCGGGCGCACGTACGTTAGGCGTACGTACAAAAATATTTAAATTCAATGGCTCGCTCGTATTTTCGTTCGCATCTAAAATGCCTCCCAAAACTCTGACGACCCCTCCTCTAACTAACGAGCGTACGAAATAGCGAGCGTACATCCCCGAAATGGCTTGAAAGGAACGCACGCACAAGTATAAACAGGAAGTGGCCTTGTCAGATGTCGATTACCTGCTCCTTTATTCTGCCTACCTCCATCAATCGTATCATGCCAATCAATGTATCAATTAGCTTAATTGTTTGTTTTTTTTCAACACAATGCAAGAAACTTTACTCTTGTCCGTGTTTGTGTTTACCCGCAGAATACGTACGGATGAAACATTCGTTTTTATTGTTCAAAAAACATGTGAACCACAATTAAACAATTGTTCTATTGCTGTGGATCCCCGCATATTTCCCTGGGTTCATTTCTTTATTTAAATTTGCTTACGCATGTCACTGCATCAAGCCTATCATAACTCTCCAGAGATTTCTGGCCCTGTCGAACACATGACTCATACACTAACCAATAAAATTGCTCCTGTTAATTTCCAAAATACATTAGCCAATCAGAAAATTTTAACACACTTTATCAAAAATGATTATTAAGAAAAACACCATTGCCATCATGAGAGCCTCCGCATTCACCAGGCGCGAGCTGCTGGTGCTTACGGAGGTCATGGATCGCCGGATCACCAGCCAACCTCAACCCATGACCAACCGGCAGAAGCGCTCCGCGTATGCGGAGGCACGGTCCCGCCTGCGGTCCTTCGGCTCACGCCGCAACATCGGGCAGCTGGAGCGCAGGTGGTCCGACCTGCAACGGTGAACGCCCCGCTTGCTGGCATGCTTTCGCATGCAGATCCTGGCAAGTAAGTGTTATGTATTGTGGTTTTAATGTTTGTGTTTGTGGGGCAAACTGCGTGTGCATGTTTTCCTGTCTGTTCTATTTATTATTTGTACTCATATCTGCGTGTGCATGTTTTCCTGTCTGTTCTATTTATTATTTGTACTCATATCTGCGTGTGCATGTTTTCCTGTCTGTTCTATTTATTATTTGTACTCATATCTGCGTGTGCATGTTTTCCTGTCTCTTCTATTTATTATTTGTACTCATATCTGCGTGTGCATGTTTTCCTGTCTGTTCTATTTATTATTTGTACTCATATCTGCGTGTGCATGTTTTCCTGTCTGTTCTATTTATTATTTGTACTCATATCTGCGTGTGCATGTTTTCCTGTCTGTTCTATTTATTATTTGTACTCATATCTGCGTGTGCATGTTTTCCTGTCTGTTCTATTTATTATTTGTACTCATATCTGCGTGTGCATGTTTCCCCTCTATTTCTGATTTATTAATTCTACTGCTATTTGGCTTATTTGTTGTTTTTTTTTTTTTTTTTTTAGTTTGGTTGCCCGGATTTGTCCATAAACTAAACGCAATTTCTTTGACATATTTTAGGGGGACAGCCAAGACTCCGCCGTCACCGTCCGTCCAGACGGCGTTCCCGGCCACTATCCCCAACCCCCAGCCAACACTCCACCCCAAATCTTTCCCCTATTCCCCACTCCTCCCCATCCTTCCCAGACCCTCTCCCGGAAATGTCGGGCCTCCTTCCCCTCCGTCCCACTTCCCCCTCTCCTCCACCCACCCCTCTTCCAATTACCCCCTCCCCGGAGTCCATCATAACTCCTCCCCATTCTTTGGGTAATGACGGATCCTCCGAGGAGGATCATGGAGGTTTTCCCGGAGCTCCCGTTTTGTCTCCCGGTATGTTTTTTTTTTTTTTTTTTTTAAAGCACAAACTGTTTGTATGTAATCATGTGTCGTGCCTTTCTTCGTGTTTTTGTGGCTTGACTTTTGGTGATTGTGAAGGTTTGCCTTTACCTCTTCCTGGTGATTTAAACATACACATATCATACCTGTGGGAATTTGTACCTAGGCCTTGTATTTTTGCCAGCCCCCCCTTTTTTTTTTTTGGTTTGGGTTTAGGAGTGATTTGGTTGTTTTTTTTTTTTTTTATGTGGATTCCCTATTGTTGTATTAACCCACACACTTTTCTCACCCACAGAGGAACAGAGGCGTCGGCAAGAGGTGGCGGATGTTGTGGGGCAGATGCGCCAACATGTCATCGGCATTCTGGTGGCCCTCGACCGGCTGTCTGGCCTCCTTCGGCAGTAGTTTTTTTATTTTTGTTATATTTTCCAATTAAATTTATTAAGACAAATATACGTTGTGGCTCATTTTTAAAAACCCAAACCAAGATAGTTTAGCATGACATAAGTAGACTGTTCCTGCAAGGATTTCCCTTTTTTAAAAGTTAGATTGTGTTTTGTCTTTGTATGTCAAACAGACACAAGAAACACATAACAGTAACAATGTCATTTCCCTTTTTGGGTGTAGTGTCAATTACATATTTCTACATTTTCCAGGTTCCTACTTGGTGCGCAAGCTGCTTAGGCCAATCTTACAAATCCCAAGGTTGGGCCAGGCTTCCTTTTGGTGTGGATTGGGAAGCTGAAAACATATTTCAGTTTTGCTCAACTGGCGTCAGTACTGGTTTACCCCTTAGTCAAATGTAACTTGTGTTAACCTGGTTACACTTGCTGTTAACGTCCCAAAAAAGGAAGACCATTTCACTCTCCAAACATTTATTCACAACATAACAGAGAAAACAAAGTGGTCACTCCCAAAAAAAGAACACAGTGATAAATTCAAATACAACACATACCAAGAAATAATTAAATAAAAACAAAAAATCAAGAACTGGTTGACGAAGGACCATGCCAACATGATTCCACAAACATGGCGTTGCGATATGGGTTCCAGAATATATGCCCAAAAGGACCAGATCCAGGTTTGGTAAGGGTAGCAGGAAGTAGTGAGCGTTGGAGTGCCAAAGATTATGTGAACAAACAGAAGATGGTGAGAAAAAAATAAATAAATTAGATGTTCGCAAACAAACACAAACACATTAGGTATAAACACTGGAGTTTTGTTCAAACTTACCTAAAAAATCTGGCCACCACATCATCGCGTATGGCCCCCCCACATACTGACCTTCGACCAACCTCGGGGGGGCCATCCTCAGGTAAGGCATCCTCTGGCTGCATTGGGACACCACTCCTTATGGCAATGTTGTGAAATATCCCACACAGGACCACAATTTTAGACACCATATCCGGCACATACATGAGCTCGCCACCAGAGCGGTGGAGGCATCTGAATCGGCCTTTTAAAAGGCCGATACAGCGCTCCACCACTTGCCTGGTGGCTGTAAGTGCGGAATTATACGCACTTTGTGGCCCTGGTGTGGGAGCCAAATAAGGAGTGAGCAGCCAGGACATGCAAGGGTATCCACTGTCTCCTGTGAACAAAAATAGACCACATCAGGAACACTGTGTATCAAGCTTAACATTGTTATGTACTAAAGGTCTCCACTTACCCAGAAGCCACGCATCACCAGCTTGTAGGTTGGTTAATTTCTGCCATATCCCTGATTGCCGGATGACGAAGGAGTCATGAGCACTTCCGGGTAATTTAGCATTCAGGGACAGGATCTGGAGGGAGGCATCACATACCACCATTACATTCAGGGAGTGATAGTGTTTCCTGTTTCTAAATATTGCCTCCAGCCGTGCTGGAGGCTGAAGTGGTATGTGAGTACCATCCACAACCCCTATGATGTGTGGGAAGCCAGCTATTTGGTAAAAATTGGCCTTGGCCACACTAAGGGCACCCATATCCAAAGGCATTTTAATAAAATGATGGAGGTGCTTGAAAAGTGCCTCCATCACTGCCCTCAGGATCCGGGAAAAGGAGGATTGGGAGATGCCCGCCACTATTCCCACCGTTGTTTGAAACGATCCTGAGGCACAGAAATGTAACACCGCCATAAATTGCGTCAGTGGTGGTATTGCTGTTGGACTGTCAATTTGCCGCTCAAGATCACTTTCTATTAATGAGAGAGTGTCTATGATGATTTTGGGAGGTAGACGGTAGCGTCTTAAAACCTCATCATCGGGCATTCCAAAAAGGGTGACACGTGTTCGAAATATCTGGGGCCTTGCATGCCTATGATGCCTACGCCTGGGACGAGTTTGAGGTTGGTCGTCTTCCGGGAGCAGGGCCAGAACAATTCGCCCCAGATCTACCTGAAATTCAAAGTTTACAATGTAAGGCTTTTGAGCCACCCCAAAAGTAACAAAAAACAACTTAGCTTTCTGATACCATCCATAGCTGCTTACATGCCGGGGTATTGTCATGATACGTATAAACTGTAAAAAAGCCAAAAATGAGACATCAAAAATTTAGAGGGTGAATTTTTGTTTTTCAAATTGTTGCAAGCCAACACATAAAATAGGCGAAACACACATTTGGCCATCGATGAAAACGACATTGCACACCGTACGTCAAATAGGGTTCAAATGGACCCCAAAAATGGAAAAGGGAAAAGCAAAACTGGTTTACATGATGAATAAGCCGCCAAAAATGCGTTAATTAGTTCGCAAATGCAAGTCACTACACCAACAGTCAAAAATGCGTTAATTAGTTCGCAAATGCAAGTCACTACACCAACAGTCAAAAATGCGTTAATTAGTTCGCAAATGCAAGTCACTACACCAACAGTCAAAAATGTGTTAATTAATTCGCAAATGCAAGTCACTACACCAACAGTCAAAAATGCGGTAATTAATTCGCAAATGCAAGTCACTACACCAACAGTCAAAAATGCGTTAATTAGTTCGCAAATGCAAGTCACTACACCAACAGTCAAAAATGCGTTAATTAATTCGCAAATGCAAGTCACTACACCAACAGTCAAAAATGCGTTAATTAATTCGCAAATGCAAGTCACTACACCAACAGTCAAAAATGCGGTAATTAATTCGCAAATGCAAGTCACTACACCAACAGTCAAAAATGCGTTAATTAGTTCGCAAATGCAAGTCACTACACCAACAGTCAAAAATGCGTTAATTAGTTCGCAAATGCAAGTCACTACACCAACAGTCAAAAATGCGTTAATTAATTCGCAAATGCAAGTCACTACACCAACAGTCAAAAATGCGTTAATTAGTTCGCAAATGCAAGACAAAAAATGGACTTACCCAACTCGAATATATAAGATTTCCAAAAAAAAGGTCTTTGGGTCCGAAAGCCAAAACAAACTAAAAAAGATGAAATTAGTGTTAAAAAAAATTAGCTAACCAAAAAACAGAAGTAGACACCAATTGGCCACAAATTAGACTGCACAAAACTTACCAAATCAGGAAAGGATGTGGAAAAAAGGAAAAAAATGCGAACGGAAAAACAAAAGAACTGTAGCAAAACCAAACAAAAAACCAACTCTGCCAAATCCTCCAACCGCAAACAACCAAATCCAAACAACTTAACCGCCAACAATCCAACAACCCCACCTCGACTCCACACACACCAAGCCATAAATAGTGTTTATTTTCCCGCACAAATTAAGGATGAATCATAGGGACGCACAATCAATGATGCGGCCGCAAACAAAGGACGCATGTATAAATACGTCACGAAATCACATTGAATTTCTGGTTGATTTCATTCTGGAAGCAGAAACATGGCTTCAGACCAGGGAAACAATGGCCAAAAATCCGGCGGTAAGGCCTTCATGCATTTTGTCTCCATGATTATTTTAAAACAAATATATTGGTCAAGTTGTGAAGTGGCTAAATTTGCATATTTACCCAAATAGGTGAGGAGGATGACATGGAAGAGACTGCTGGCCCCAGTCAACCCGCCAAAGCTGCCAAAAAAAAAAGGCAGCCACATTTCACAAGCAAGGAGATGGAGGTTTTGATCCAGAAGTGCGTTGACATCCTGCCCCAGGCAGCCAGGAATATGAGCCAAAGCCAGAAGTGGAGAATGTGGGAGGAGGTCGCCGTTGCTGTCAATAGGGTGGGTGATTATGTCCGTCTAGCCCAGGATGTCAAACGGCGGTAAGTAAACACTTTCCCATCCTATAAACAAACCCCATTGTAAAAAAAAGGATAATGGTTCCAATTTCATTCCACAGATGGGCAGACTTCAAATATCGTCTCAAGCAAAAACTTGCCGACAGGGCTAGGCATGCAAGGGGGACAGGTGGGGGTCCCACCCCTGTGTCATTGGAGTTGACAGACTTAGAAGAGCTGGCACAGGGGTGTGT
The DNA here is from genome assembly GCA_031769625.1 of Taudactylus pleione. Taxonomy (NCBI): domain Eukaryota; kingdom Metazoa; phylum Chordata; class Amphibia; order Anura; family Myobatrachidae; genus Taudactylus; species Taudactylus pleione. The sequence goes on from JAUIMM010000646.1 coordinate 2,286,162, forward strand.
GCAGGCTGTGGAGGTGTTTGGCGTGTCCAACATGGATACGGACATGCCAGACTTTGCGGCTCCTCATGTTGGCCAAGGTAAGTCTTGTGATGTCACCAACTCTGAAATGCTATTGTGCCAATATGTAGATTCTAATGTGAGTCTTTTCGCAATTTTCCTAACAGAGACAGAGGCGGATGAGTCTGCTCCAGAGGGGAGCCTTGGCCGCAGAATTTCTGCTGGCTCTGCAGGGGAGGAACCAGTACATCCGGCTGAGGACCCTGCAGAAGCCAGTCCAGGGCGTGCCCCCTCGCAGGCAGTGGGCCTCCTCACAGAACTCAATTTTAAATCGGATTGCCATACGGAGATTCTGCAGAGGATGGACGCCAGTCTGATACGGGTGGCTGAGGCCCTGGAGCAAAATGCTGCGGCCAACGTGACCATTGGTCAGGCCCTGGCGGAAAATACCAGGGCCAACATCCGCATCGCCGATGCCCTGGAGCAGCTCGTTCGCCAGCACATGGTGGAGCCGACCTCCCTTCCTGCCGGAACATCCGGATCCTCCACCTCTGGCACAACATCAGCCAATCCTCCAAATGTGCCTAGCCCTGTGCCTAGTCCAGAGGCCACAACATCTGCCTCTGGACAGGCCAGCCCGATGGCATCCCGGACCCGGTCTGGCGCCCACCCTCACCCAGCCAAACGGGCGAGAAAACGGTGACAGCAATGGCGACTTTTCCCACACTCCTTCTGTGCTTGGCTCATATTCCTTTCTGGTCAAAACTTCCCTCTCCTTTCTTGTGAAATGTTTTTAAATTTTGTATTTACGCTTATGTTAGCAGTTATGGTTTTTTTTTTTTTTGAACAAATATCTTTGCCACAAAAAAAGTCAACAAAATATTAGGCCAATTTGTTTGTGTTTAAACAATAAATTAAAAACAAAAAAATGAGATTGTATTGTGACATTATTGTACAAATGGGTTACATTTAATCCTGGCCCTAAAGGCAAAAACTGACCCTCTTAAAAAAAAAAAAAGGCCTCTTTAAGGAACGTTTAAAAAATCACATAGCGATGCAAATTCCACAGTAAACCAAAAAAAAGGGGAGCTAATTAAAAGATGATGACATTATTGTTACAATAGGCCATAACCAACAAATTGTGGCCAAAATAAAACCCCAAAAATGTACGCTAATTGATTGTGTAATCATGACATTAGCAGCTCTGATTTCCACCTGCGTACGCTTTTGTGCTATCCCAATAAACTGCTTTCCAAACACATACCAAGCCGGTTTTCAATCCAACACTAATTACTTTACTGACCAGCCGCGATTAATCGCAGCACCATTGTTGAGTCCCGGGACGGAGGAGAAGGCCATCGCCAATGTGGTCGAGTAATCCTGACCCTAAGCTGTGCGAGCATTTTGAAGGGAAAGCGGATGTTCCAGTGACGTATGAGACGGTCCGAACACATTTGACGTTCGCATCTGCTAATGTATGTACGCCCCAAAAACGCCTCGCCACGCCTGCGTTTTTTCATCTCCACTCCCGTCAACACCCAAAAACGCCCTGTTCTGTCAATCACATTTGACATGTCACTTCCTGTACGCTATTTTAGGAACGAGAGAAAAATAACTCGCAATCTGCCGTACGCACATGCGCAGTGTAACACCGACGCATGCGCGGTTAGTCAACATCGGAACGCAACGAGCGTACTGTTGTTAACGTGCGGCTCTGAATGAGGGCCATTGTTTTAAATGTTTTCTTTTTGAAAGTTCAGAAAGCAACTGTAACTTTGCTGCCAGTGTTCTGCGGAGAATATGAGTGATGTAACTGACATTAATGTCGTTTGCAGAGCATATAAATGCAAATGGAAATGGTGATGTGCTACAAAGCCAAATCCGAACAACTGTTCTTGCATCACTGACAGGTAAAACATCGCACAAAGGATTTCATTTTTCTAAAGAGCCGTTCATTACAGCGATATTACTGCCACTGCCGAGAAACAAAAAGTAGATATATCAGCTGTATCCCAAAGGCCCCGAAACTTTTTACAGCTTTAGTAAGAGATTTATTGTTCAGTCGTTTTACAGAAATATAGGCAATTTCTCATGTGTCATAAGGCTTTGTCCTGTAAGCTTCGCAAATGCAACTACGTACGCAGATCGAGCGATTGTCAGCCATTACGCACTGCGATTACACACGCGCAGAGGAATCCATCGCAGAGTGAGTGACAGGCTGTGAGCGTTTGGGGGTGGTGACGGGAGAGTGTGCCTGTCTGCTTGAATGCCGTTGTTTGGGCGTGCATAAATTAGCCACTGCGACTGCATATGCAGCTTGAGAGCCCACTGTGTACGAAGAGACTCGCAGTGTCTGCGGCTGGTCAGAGCTGCTGTAAATGTTGCGTGACTGGCCAATGTGCGTCGATGGTACCGATGTTTACGCAGAAGAGCGACAGTGGGCGATATGAGAAAGCAGCAGTGGGCGTCTGGGCTTTGGCTGAGCTTTGGCAGTCATTACCATATTTTCGCAGCTGCATTACATGCGAAATTGCAGCTGTGGCCCTAATTCGCTACCGATCGCAACTGTGAATGCAATAGTGATTACGCACACAGTTCAACTGCGATAGTATGCTAATCCATTGCAATCGCTATGCCGCCGCAGCACTACATAAGGACGCCCACCTTACCTTAAACACATCTGGAATGTTTAGCAAGACTGCGAAACCATCGGTAACATTGAGTACCATCACGCACACTTTCACAAGCGCTGACCTTACTCAGAAATTGCTAACTTCATTGCACGCTATGAGGCCTCAGGCTGCATAGGGCATCGCAGTGGATAATTTATGCACACCCCTGCAACGGCACTGGCACACCTGCGTTTCGCCAACCACCCCCCCCATCACCACCCACAAACGGCACTTCCTGTCAATCACTCTGCGATGGCTCTGCGTAGTACCGATCGCAGTGGCCGGCTTGTGCACACCTAAGAATATGGCCAGTTGAGCAATGTTGCATCTACCACGGGTGGCTGGTGTACAGTGTACACGGGCACATAAATTAGAGTAGGGCCAGGCCACTTCCTTGACTTATGAATTGTCCCAGCAACCACAGATCTGTTACCCAGGCACCAGCCACTGTATTAAATGCCGAAAGCTGTCCCCTGCTGTGACTGGCTCAGCGCTCTGACAGCCTGAAGGATGACTAGACTGACCGACAGTATTCACAGCCAGTGTGCAATTCTCTATCTTCCTGTTTCTCATTCTTCCCTGTGCTATTCCTAGGGTTACCACCTTTTTATTTTTAGAATTCTGGCTAAGGGGTGTGAACAGGGGCTTAACCAAAAGCAATGTAGGGTTACTAGGTGGGGCTAGCATGGGTGAAAGGCCACTGGAGACAAAGGGACCTAGCCAGTCAAATAGTGAAACTAGAGGTGCGTAAAATATATGAACTAGGAACACGGAACCATTTCAGATAGATGAAACGTTTCTGGGAGCTCCGTTTTTGACGTATGAGGAGAATACATGTGGTGTGATTGACAGGCCTAGCACATCAGAGGTTCATGGGACTTGTAGTTGATCTCTGTATAGGAATCAGCTGTACTAGTGCTGAGGGGATAGGCTATACTGGGTATATATAGGATTGTTTCAAGCAGAGAGATCATTCTGCTTGTTGCTGCACCTTGAGAAAGACCCTAGCTAAGGGTAGAAACGCGTTGGTGTTTTAGGACGGAGGACCCCGCTGAATGAAAAGAGTCACGGATCCAGCGGAGGGGAACCCTGGCCGTCTACAGATCCGGAACACACACTGGTGACTTTAACCCTTCCATGCGCTTAAAGAAGTGATCGGTGTCAGCTCTTTTTTCAGATCCGGTAATTGTTACTTTTTCCAGTTGTTTGGGAATTCCGATGTCCATGAATTATTGCGTTTATTCTTTGTGTTTTGTTTTACATTAAAAAACTGTATTACGCTATATATACCCTTTTCTATATATTTTTTATGACAACTTGATGGTCTACTATTGAAAGTGACTAAACCAATCGTCACTGTGGATGATTACAGAAGGATTTTAATTCCTTGTCAAAGACTACCTACTTTTTAATTGTGGTTTGATACGTCTTTAATACCGATTTATAAGAATGCGCTGGTGAGAGTTGCTGTAGTGTTAGACAGAGTGAGTCTATCTGTGTGACAGAAGGGACTGTCACAGGAGAGGAGGCTCTCGAGACTAGAAAGTGTGACTGAGCATGACCAGATAGAAAATAGATTTCAGTCAGATCCCCAGATGCTGCCTGTCCAGGATTACCTGCACTTAAGACAGAGGATCTTATTTCCGGACTGTACGGAGTGATCCCGGACAGGTGGCAACCCTATTGCCCATTCCTTTCATTTGTGTAAGTCAGTCCTCCTCCTTTATGCTTACCCACTTATGGCCCTGGAGGAGGAACACAGGGGAGTATTCTACACAGACGGCATAGGTGGTATGGGGTACTAATGCAATGTGTATGCGAGGGCTGTCATTTAATCTTGAAGTCGATGTGTGTGTTAATATAATGTGTGTGGGGGAGGGTGTTAATGTCATTTTGGTGCTGGCTGTTATTGTAATTTGGGAGGTACCATTGCAATGTGGCTGTTGGTGGGGATATACTGTATGTAACGTATTAGTCTGGGGCTATTAATATAATTTAGGACCTATTTTATGAAGTGTGGGGAGCTTTTATTTTAAAGTGTTGTTAATGTATGCTATTAATATTTTGTGGGGGCTAAGAATGTAATGTGGAGTCCTTATATTAAATGCGGGGACTAATAATTTCATGATGGAATAAGAATGATTATTTATTAAACGTGAGCATTATTTATTTGTTGCTTGAGCTGTGTGGGTGGAGGGGGGAAGGCTTAGAGCGTTCACTCTTTTACAAACTGGGTTCACTCAATATTCCAGGATCTGGCCAAAAAGGCAACTGAGCTTAACACACCGGCAGTACGTAGTCAGTAGCAGCACAGGAAAGTTAGAGCAGCCATCTGTGTACTAGCTCTGCAAGTCACAATTTGGGGTAAATTTACTAAAGTGAGAGTTTTTGGAAGTGAGTTTTAAAAGTGATGTTGCCCATAGCAACCAATCAGATTCTACTTAACATTTACCCCATTGACTCACATTAATCTTTTTTTTCCTAATTTTACAAACAACTCTTATTCCGCTGTGGTTTTTGGCAGGGCGGCTGAGACTCCTAGTTTGCTGGGTTGTGGAACAGGCTTGGCCACAGAAGGGAGCAGAGCCGTAACTAGACTCTGTGGTGCCCTGGGCCAGAAAGAGCATTGGCACCCCCCCCCCATTTTTCAAATAGGTACACGAGGCAAGCACCCAAAAAAGGGGCATGGCCTCTTGGGGAAGGGGTAGGATAAATCCCATAAGATGATGAAGGGGTACCGATCCTGTTGTACCATTGCCAAATACAGTGTGAATCCAATGGCTGCAGTGATGATACACAATGTCCATCAGAACAGCTGTGCATAAACCTGGAGCTGGCAGTGTAGATCACTGACTGAAGGTATACAAAGAGTGCTACTTGTAGTGTATATGCAGCAGATATCAATGGTGGTCAGTACCCTGCACTGGCAGCTGATCTCACTGGCAAGGTACTTGAGGTGTGCTGATAACACCTTGGTCGGGAATGGGGGCTGTGTTATGGGCTGCCATCAGAAATTGTGGGTCAAATAGCTCCATGTGTAAGGTGTCTTACTGCCATGTGAAAAGTGATAGGTTTGAGTCCCGGGTATGGCAGTATGTTCAAATGTGTGTTAAATAAAGGAGGATGTGACTGAAGGTATTTGGAGAGGTGACCAGATGGAGGGGGAGATGGCCAGTAGATGTCGGGGATAAAAGAAGAGGAAGCTGCAAGTGAGAATGATTATAAACAGAAAATTGACAGGCCCGTACAGCGTCCCCTGCCCTGCGGTACCCTGTTCCATGGCACATGTCACACTGCCCTAGTTATGGCCCTGGGAGGGAGAGCAACTATACCCCATCATTCAGTACTTACCTATGTTGTGTGAACCAGAGGCGTAGTCACAGAATTATGGTGAGCGTAGTTAAGCCTCCCATACAGTACCAGGGCACTACATAGGTCCAGGGCTGGATAATTTCGTACCCACTCTCCCGCTCCTCTTTGTACACCTGCTGTTTGTTGGCGGAGGATCATAGCACTGTACTGCACAATACTGCTCCATCATGAGTGGTGTGTGTATTGCGCATGTGACATCATCAGAGGGAGTCACCGACAATCAGCACAGAGCTCCTTCCCACATGAAGAAACAGTGGTAGACGTAGCTTTGGGGGGCCGGATTATAGCCCACATGGGCCTGGGGCTGAAAATGTTCAAGGGCCTATTGTGACAAGTAGAGGAACTGTGACCAGTGCTGTGTGGGTGTGGCCAGTGCCATGTGGGTGTGTACATCCCCTACACTATCAGCCCCAATGTCTCCTTAAATATGTAAAGATATAAAAACTCCATAATTTTGTGAGGAAAATAGCAATAGAGTTTTAATACCTATGATTTATGGCCTGCCGTGTGGTCAGCTGGTGGCCGATCATCAACATGCTGTCATGATGAGGGGCCTATTATTATGTGGGGGCCTGGGGCTGTAGCCCCATCTACCCCATTATTAATCTGACCATGCTCTTCCACCCTACTCCACTTGTCAGGTATGGTTTGAGGTGGGACCACATCCATAAAACAACCCTGCAGCAGAGAGTTCAAAAATGAAATACAGTTCCAAAATAACAGTTCACTTAATCTTTTCCCCAGCGGGGAATCATCTGTTTCCATGTAGCTCCTGCCATCCCTGGGCTATAGTCTGTCACATGTTGCCGGCCAAGTCTAATTTTATTTGTGCAGCAAATTGTCCAGATATTTTAATGTGATGCATGACATTAACACAGGGATTGTTATTTGGTAATAGTGTATGAGTCATGTCACAGCTGCTTTTGGAATAAAAACCAACTCATAACAATTGTTGCATAAGGTCCCTTGATAGCTGGTATTAAAAATCATGCTCTATTAGTGTTTCCTAATACTACTAAGACATTTAACCAGGAAAGGGGTTTGTACTGTTGGTTGGGATGACCCACATGCCCGCTTGTGCCTGCGGTCAGGATCAGCGGAGGCATTGACGTTTGGACAATGTCTGTTCAATTTACACATATTCTCTACAAGTGAATTAATTGGGGGTCAAATATGAGCCAATGCCCTCTTGTCCACAAATTCAAGCGCTGGTCACCACTGTATGGTGTTTCGGGCATATTCCTAATACCAGTGTGAAATCAATGTCTATATAATGTTAGGATTCAATCTAATTAATCTACAAATCGCATGGACATAAGTGAGTTTGTTTCAAAGAAACTCACAAATTTACTAAGTTTTGTGTTTGACTGATCCGTGTTCTCCAGTGGCGTGTGCAATCATGTTTGTGTTCAGTCGTATTTTGACTGAACACAATAGCCCTGCCTGTCAGTAGCGTGTTTAGCAGTGTGATCTGTGCAGTGTTCTGAGTGTAATAATGTAATTTGAGGGTTACATTTAAAAAATAAATAAATTGTGGGGTACCCCCCCCCAAAAAAAAAAAAAAAAAAAATGCACAACCAAGCTTGTTCTGATAGACTGGGCATTTTGTGATTTGCAGTAGCACCACAGTGCCAGTCTTACAGTATTTTTACTTAGTCCTCAAAGCCATCACATCAGGTGGTTTACCCCTCCATCAGGGGTATCAGCAGGGCCCCCCACCCCACATCAGGTGGCTTTCACCAGATGGACTCTGAGCCTCATGCTAATTGCACCATACGGCCACTAGCTTATCTGTGACTAATGCATACAGATGTGTCCACATAGATCTATCCTCCATGCGCTACAAGTCATGTTACATCAAATGTGTGAGTGCAGGGTGACTCTGTAGCGCTGAGCATGTTCTCGTGCAAATTTTTCCCTTCAAATGCGTCTTATGAGCACAGCAATGTGAATATGACACACAAGCAGCGACTGCTGATTAAAATGATATGCGGCGTGCCTATATTCTGCGTGTGACAGTGGGTGTATCTGCATATGAAATGCTGCATTACAGTGTCACAGCCACTGACACTGTAACGTGGCAATTCGCATGCAGATACACCCGCAGGTGCAAACAGAACATAGGCATGCCAGGGCTGAAACTAGGGTTTTTGTCACCCGGGGCAAGACAGTAATTTGGTGCCCCCCCGGTAATTTTTCCATAGTAATACCCACTGCAGCAGTGCCCCCATAGTAATGCCCCCTTCAGCAGTGCACCTATAATAATGCCCCTGTACTAGTGGCCATATGGTAATGTCCCCATAGTAATGCCCCTGTAGTGCCCATATGGTAATGCCCCTGTAGTGACCAAATAGTAATGCCCCCTAGTAATACCCCTGTAGAGCCCCCTGGTAATGTCACCTGTAGTGCCCCCTGGTAATGCCCCTGTAGAGCCCCCTGGTAATGCCCCTGTAGGTAATGCCACTGTAGTGCCCCTGAAGAGCCCCCTGGTAATGCCACCTGTAGTGCCCCCTGATGATGCCCCTGTAGAGCCCCCTGGTAATGTCCCTGTAGAGCCCCCTGGTAATGCCCCCGGAGGGCCCCCTGGTGATGTCCCTGTAGTGCCCCTTGGTAATGCCCCTGTAGTGCCCCCTGGTAATGCCCCTGTAGGTAATGCCACTGTATTCCCTCTGTAGTGCCCCCTGTTAATGCCCCCGTAGTGCCACATACACACACACACACACAAAAAAAATACTTACCTTAAACCCCGCTCCTCTGACTGCCGCCGTCGGGTTCGCCCGGCTGCTCCTCGGAACTATGGGAGAGACGTCATTACATCTCTCCCATAGTGCCTGTGTGGAGAGCCGGAAGCTGGAGTTCAGGAGAGCCTTCAGCTAGCACGGCGCTGCATAGAAGGAGCCGGGCGCCCGCTGGTAATAACATCTCAGCGGGCGTCCGGCTTGGAGTCTCCCTGCGGCGCCAGGCTGGAGGACACTGGCGCCGGGTGCAGCGGCACACCCGGTGCACGTGCACCTCCAGCCCTCCTCTAGTTGCGGCCCTGGGCATGCTGCATATCATTTTAATGGGATATAGTTGGCATCCCGGCTTGCGAGATGCCAACAGTCTTAATACCGGCGCTGATATCCCGACTGTCGGCATCCCTAAGGTAAGTATCGGGGTGCAGGGGGAGGGTAGCGTTAGCTAGCAGGGTTAGACTTAGGCACTAGGGGGAGGGTTAGGGTTAGCCACCGGGGAGGGAGGGTTAGGATTAGGGTGCGGGGAGGGGGAGGTTAGGTTTAGGCACTAGGGGGAGAGGGTTAGGGTTAGGCACTAGGAGGGGAGGGTTGGGGTGGGTTAGAGTAGGGGTTAGAAAACTACTTACCATTGAGTCCTATGGGTGTCGGGATTCTGGCTGTCGGGATATCATACCCAACCCCATTTTAATCATCAGAAGCTCCTTGTGTGTTCTATTCACACCGCTATGTGAATAGGACGCATTTGAAGGTAAAAAGTCACACGAAAAGATGCCCGGTGCTACCGAGTCACAGGGCACTCACGTGTTATGTGTAGTGCGACTTGTAGCGCAGGGAGGATAGATGTATGTGGACACATCAGTACCTATGATAAATCATCCTCCATGTACTATTCCTAAAACCACTTCTTAAGGAAGTGCAGCTACTGATGAGCCAGTGCTGTGACCTACAGTATGCAGGGGGGCAGCTTAAGTGCCATGGGTACCCTAGGTGGCCCTCCCATACCCCTCCCACCTCTCCATAGGTGATGCCCTGCCACCCTGCTTTGTACCTTGTGTGTAGGGTTACTATGATTTCCCTTTAATCGGGGACACATATGAATTACACAGATTCTGTTGCAGGCTGGCTTCAAGCTTGCATTTCACCTGGTTTTAATCAGACACAGAACATGTGCAATTCATTTGTGTCCAGGATTACAGGGATATTTTAGCAACAGAACTTGTATGGAGCAGACTAGGAGTATGGCGCTTGTTTGCATCATAGTAACTTAGCTCCACACTTCCTAAAAATGATCGACGTGGAGGAGGAGCAACAGGTATAAAGCTGCTAAATTCTGCCCCGTCACTACAGAATACCATGGAGTACATAAAAGCACTCATTGACATTTGGTTCACGGGCTCTGCTTTGAGAAATTAATTTTGAAAAGTTGAGATTACCATACTGTAACTAAGGATCAGTTGACATTTACCTCTCCCGACCAGGTGCATTGAGATATCTGGTGGCACAATGCTCGATTCTTTGCCCTTCCAGTATAATCACTTTTTAATGCTGCTTGAGGGGCAAAGCTGAACAGAGAATTATTAGAATGCCCTCAAACATGTTTAGTTACTGTATTCTTGCTGTTTTTAGTTAAGGAGCTGACATGTTTTGGAACATAAATTAAATAAATGTTTGTTGTTGCATAACAATTGAAGAATAATTGATGTTCAGCTACATTAATTAAGACAACATTCACAGAAAGAAAGTACTTCGACTAGAATTTCGACTAGAAATATGGTCAATTATGTTGAATAAATATTTATCTTTTCAGTAAAGTTTTGAGATCATTTACTGCACATAATTAACAGATTTTTATTCAATTGTAAACAGATTTTGATTTAACACTAAAGTGCATAAAACTGAGTTACTATAGAAAAGGGACTTATCCTGAAAAAAGTTGCAGAATACGAGTATTCTTCTCTGTTCAAAAACAATTGTGATATCTTTCCGCAGGTGGACATCCGGTATCAATAAACTTTGTCACCTTTGTTATCAATGTCTTTGTACATCCATTTTTGGCCTATGGCCTTTCTTCGTGATTGCAGTTTAGTGACTATACATTTTTGGTTGTCTTACATAGAATTTATTTCCTCTTCAGCTGATTTTAATCATCTGTTGGCTTCCTTTTCTAAGAAACGAGATGGTCTTCCCAGGATCTGGATTAACGTAGACTAATTAGATTTGGTTTCTATGGGGTCTATTTACTAAGCTTTGTTAGGATAAAAAGTGAACGGTGATAAGGTACCAGCCAATCAGCTCCTAACTGCCATGTCACAGGCTGTGTTTGAAAAATGGCAGTTAGGAGCTGACTGGCTGGTACCTTATCACCGTTCACTTTATCGCCTAACAAAGCTTTGTAAATAGACCCCTATGAGAGGTGTGAGAATAGTAAACTCGTGCTTTTCCTTGTTGAGCGCCTTACGTTGTTCTCTGTTCTTGACGGTGTGCTCACATCCATGCTGCCCAACCTTACACTGAACTCAAGCATTTGTTCAGAAGATGTATTGGTGATCTGTTTAGTGATGAATATCTCCTCCGTACTTAAATCTAGCAAAGCAATAGCACTTAGGTCAACAAATTTTATGCAATTGTTGAAAGTTTCTTTGTCTGTTCTTGAGTCTAGAATCCTGTATCCTACAGAAGTTTCACAACATCCAACAAGAATCCCTTCAATGTCTCATTTCTATTTAAATTATAAACAAATGCTTTGCACCCAAAAACTTGTATGTGTGGTAAGCTAGGTTTCTCAGCAGGACAAAGTTCATATGGCGTTTTCTCCTACCATCTGGAGAATAATCTGTTTTGCCAGTAGCTGTCATTGCTACTTCATATCAGTGCTCTTTAGATAACCCAGATTCTGTTAGCATGCACCCAGGGCCGGTTCTAGACATTGTGGAGCCCAGAGTGAAAGTACTTAGCTGCGCCCTCCCCCCCTCCCCCCAAAAAAGATTTTATAGATGGCGTTCCAATGCACGCGCGCTTCCGGAAAGGGGGCATGACCAATCAGGGAGGGGGTGTGTCCATTTGGAACACCCCCAATTCATTACAGGTACACAAATATCTAGAAACGAAAACAAGATACACATACATACTGTTGGTATATACAGAGACACATATACTCAAATACAGATACCAAATACACATATACATAGCTACATATATACACACATACACTCATATCAATAGGTATACACATTTGCATTAAAAAACATACCACAGTCTCAGAATGCTGAGCAGCTGGCTCCTAGAGGACAGGAGAAGAGAGCAGGGGAGGAGAGCTGGGAATGGTCATCTGCACTTGTATCACAGCGGAGGTCATAGACTGGCAGCCCGGCAGCTTGTTCAAAGAGACATAGGCCGGGAAGTACGTTTTCGGGGTTTAACCACATTTCCTGTATGTATCATCACCTGGCCACCAGGGCTCCAATGCAGAGGGGAAGCCTTTGGGCGTCTATCGCATCGCGCTGCTATGAGGGATCCAATTGGATCCCTCCCAGCATACCTCGTGGCCGCCGCGTCAGTCTGCGCATGCGCTGATGGACTCCTGGGTCCACTACACGGCGCAGATTGCAAACGACAGCTCTTATCGGAAGAGCTGTCCTTTGTGCTACTGATTGCATATGTCAGTGCATATGCTATCAGTAGGTATGCAAAGCATGGCGGGATGTATTCCGCAAGGTTAGCACATCCCACCTATAGTTCATATTTCAGAAAGGGAAACGCACAGGACAGGGGAGGAAAGCTGAGAACAGGTGCCTGCGCTGATATTACAGCGGAGGTCAGTGACAGGCAGCCCGGCAGCTAGCTATAAGAGCAGAGGAGGAGAGATGAGAAGGGCGCCCGCGCTGGTATTACAGTGGAGGCCCGTGACAGCCAGCCAGGAAGCTGTAAAGGTAATCCTCCACAGTGGGGTAGGGGATAACGGGCAGTGGCTGCAGCTGATAAGACCTGCTGCCATGGCTGCCACTAGGGATGCCAATCCCGGGCCGTTTTTTTCAATCCCGGGATCACCGGCATTGAGTTGGTCATTTAATATATTTTTTTCTTGTGGGCTTTTGCTGGGCCATGAATGTTTTTCTATTTCTGCAGTGTTAGGGCTCAGCCAGGGCCCCCGAACACCACAGGTACTATAAAATAAATACCATTCATGGCCCAGCACAGGCCCACAGGAAAAAAATAAATCTTTCATGGCTGGGCCCCAACAGTCAGCAGCATAAAACAATAAACATTGGCCCCAGCCCCCCACAGGAATAAAATCACTTTCAGCCAAGCCCCCCCCCAACACCATACCAAAATAGAATGTACAGCGTCCTCAGAGAGGAGACTCACCCAGGCCAGTACTGCAGACCAGTCTCCTCCAACCAGCAGCGAGGGGTGCTCCAGCCAGCACAGTCAGCCAGACTGTCAGTCTCTGCATGGGGGTGCAGGCTTGCAGCAGCAAGGCTTCTTTCCACAGGGGCCCGGCTGGCTGCCTGTCACTACACTAGCCCCCACAACCATGCTGCTGTGCTCGTCCTCCTCCGCTTAATTGCCGTGGGTGTGGCTGAAGGAGGACGGGCGCGGTGCTGCGTGACCTCTGACGTCCCCCAGTGGTGGTGCCGCGCACAGCCAGGCAGCATCTGAGCTGAGCGCTCAGGACTCAGCATTGCCCGCCAATAAATAAAGACGGAGACCTCTTTTTTTTTATATATTTATATGGGGACTCAGTGGCGCCTTCCAGGGGCCGGCGCTCCGGGCGACAGCCCGGTTAGCCCGCCCCCAGAACCGTCCCTCCATGCACCTGATCATTCAGTCAGGGTTCTGTTCTTCCTTTTAGCTACTCCCTTCGCTTTATGTATATAGAACTATCTTTGATACTCTATGTCATCATTTTTAAACTTTCTATCGGATGAGGTGTGTCATGTGTGCAAACCACTTATCATACTAACATAAAATAAAGACACTGAGACGTGGATTTGGCAGATAACTTGATGGCGATTTATTGGAGCAATAATAATTTATTATTTATTATTTATTTAAGGATGTATGGTGGCAAAGAAAGGACGGCCAGAAATCAGCCAAATCTGCTATGCCCACACACAAACAACAAAAGGCATAGCAGGCGTAGATCGCCCAGAGTGCATACACATAACCATGTAAATCATATCAACAACAAAAGGTAACGCTCAGCCTCTATCTTGACTTCCCACCCGTTTAGGTGGTGATACTGCCCCCCGTTAGGTTGGTACAGCCAACTACCAGTCAACAGAAGGGAGCGCCCTTAAATCATAATTGCACCCGGACTGGTGACCTGCCGTTCTTTCCCGCCACAGCAAGGTTCTGCTTATAGAACTGCCGCACCGCCACCATACCAAGGACTACCCCAATAACGCCAACTCCTCAAAAAGATCCCCAATAAAACAATGACAAACCCACCTCCGTTAAATGGACTCCATCAGCCCTCTATAAATCACTAAAACGAAATTGAATGTTTTTATGGTAAATGACATGGCCATAATTGTCCATCACAAATTTGGCTACTGCAAAGTTAAGTTACTTCCCAGCTTCGTCAATAGCAGGAAAACTCCTAACCCCACGCCAGACCTGTCGAGGTACGATGCAAGACCAAATTAATTAACACGAGGGCCAGGCCGACAGCACCCTCGCCAAATCGTTGACAATATCAACTCGTAATTCTACAGTGGACCTCTGCCCTAAGTCGTTGCCTCCTACCCAGAAAATATATGAGTGGCCTATAACCCAAATGTCCTGCGTGACAAAGAGTAATCCTAAGGTGGAGGAAGGCAGTAAAGAAAAATTAGGAATTGTATAAAACAATAAAATTTTATGGAGTATTAGTGGGATCTGATAGAACATAAGTGAGTATCTGCCAAAAAGAAAAATTTTCTATTGGTCGCCGACTTTACTATTTAAAGTGGCTAAGACAAACAAAAGACACGAAGGGGAAGAATGGGTGGGGGGGAAATTGGGAAAAAACAGGTGAACTCGGCAAGAGGTAAAATAAAAACCTGCTGAGGGATGGACTATGAATTAAATGATTGAGAATAGCCGAATTGAATCCGTCAGTTCAGGTAAAAATTGTTAAATCCCTCAAGACTCCCATTGCCAGCAATGGCGAGTAGCTAATCCCGAGTAGGACAGACAGGGGTAACAGAAAAGACAAGACAGGACAGTACATGAGACAAGACAAAAAACCAGGCAAGCATAAAATATCACGTAACAAGAACACACTGTGATATGACTTTAAACAAAGGACCTTAACGCCTAGGTCTAATGTAACTTTTATAACTATCCGATTTCCCATGTCCCAGGCCTTAATTGCTGATGTCGAGAAACCTGCAGCTGCCGCCGAAGTTGCGGCTCCGATCCGAAACGAGTGTGTACCAAAAACCTGAGGCGGGAGGCCTAACCTGATACACACCTCAAAAACCAACCAAACTGGTAATTGGTAAGTGGAGTCCTGTCCAAATGCATGAGCCATGAACCAGGAACATCCGGCCTTAATAATGCGTAGCGCATAGCTAGTGCCACAGGGCAGATCCGTTCGTCCTTAGACGGATTCAACGAGATCCACCTACCCTTACCAGCCTGGTCGGTCCTTGACCGCCGTATCCTACGCAGCACAGACCGTACATTGACCGAGATATCCGAGAGGAGCATGGTGGCATCAACCCATTTGGAAGACGCCACCAGCTCTGATACCCGCAAGGCGCCGTGAAAAGCCATCGAAAACGCCAATTGGATCAGGACCGCCTCGTACTCGGTAAGAGCAACTCCGTGAACTGCCCCCAATACTGCCGGAAGCAAATGAGCGTCCACAGGTTTCCTACGGTCAGCTACTGGCCGAGAAACCCGTGCCCAACCCTTTAAAGTCTTCATGATCAGAAAGCTTTTTGTAAAGTCAGGCTGTCCCCTCAACTTACAATAAAATGCAATGCCTGCCAAAGAGCGCGTAACAGAAGCCATGGATCTGCCAGCCAAACGGAGACTCCAAATAAAAGCAAGCATCGAATGATGCTGACTCTTACCTGCCTGCTGCTACGGGAATAGTCTTCCCATTCATTCCATGCCTGATGGTATGCTCGCAACGTGGAGGGGGCTAGAGACTGTTCTGCTAAGCCCTCCATGCCGGCTTGATCACCTGCCAAACATAAGAGGGTCAAAGCACCGCGTCAGCGTCAGCACCAGGAGCCAAAGATCGGAATCGAGCCCACTGGAAACGTGATAATGCATCGGCTCTAATTCCCAACCCCAGCACGTGTTTTGCTTTAAACATAATGTTACAGCGCAAACATGTAAGCAGCTGCGCTAGCAAACGCAAAACCAGCAGGGAAGAGGCGCGTTGCCGGTTAATCACGTGCACCACGCCCAGGTTGTCACACCTGATCACAATGCTGCGATTGCATAACCGTTCACCCCAAATTTCAAATTAAACCATTATGGGAAAGAGTTCGAGAAGGAGCAAGTCCTTAATCAAACCCCTTCCCCCGGCCAATGACCAAAACACCAGGAACCATCGAGGTAGCATCTGAACCCCGTTGCGCCTGCTGCATCGGTGAATAGCTGCAGCTGGGAATTGTCCGTGGGTGGAGACATCCACAACCGGACGCCATTAAAATCCTGAAGAAACGAGACCCAGACAGAGAGGAACCGCTTAAACTCTAAGGACAAATGGATCAAATGTCTCGGCTTAGTGACTCCAGCCGTGGCCCTCTCCAGCTTGTGCGAAAAAACTCTGCCCATTGGTATGACCTTACAAGCGAAATTTAACAGGCCCAGGAGAGATTGCGCCTGCCGCAGGGTAATTTTACTGGAAGCCGTGCACTCCGCTATGGCATTGCACAACTTGTAGACCTAATCAAGAGGAAGGCGACAAGCACCCGCTGAAGTATCAATCTCGATACCTAGGAATGACAAGCAAGAGGAAGGGCCCTCAGTTTTGTCCGCAGCAACGGGAGCTCCAAAATGAAAAACAGCGCTTGCAAAGAAAACAACAAATAACTACAACTATCTGAACCGGAAGGGCCGACACACAGAAAGTCATCGAGATAGTGGGCTATCCCATGACCACCGCAAGAAAATTCCACGCACCAGTGTAGGAAAGTGCTAAATCGCTCAAAAAATGCACGACACAGAACATCCCATAGGCAAGCATTTGTCTATGTAATATCCGTTGTCCAAGCGAAAACCCATACATCGGAATGACTCTGGGTGTAAATGAAGTAGGCGAAAAGCTGACTCAACATCTATCTTAGCCATCAGGGCGCCCGGACCATAACACCTAATGACGTCCAAAGCATTGCCAAAAGACTGGTACACCACCGAGGAAACCTCAACTGGTATGGCATCATTTACTGACGAGCCTGGCGGATAAGACAAATGGTGAATGAGCCTGTATTTTCCTGGAACTTTCTTGGGAACCACACCCACCAGGGAAACAACAAGATCCCTAATTGGGGGTTCAGCGAAAGGGCCCACCATACGACCGACGCCAACCTCAGCAGCCACCTTATCCCTAACAATGTGAGGCAACGCAAAAACAGACTTCCAATTTCTAGACGAACCCGAGTCGACAGCCCTGCAAATTGGTAAACGAAAAACAAAACTGAAACCCTTTAACAAAATTCTGCATCCTGCAGAACCAGGTACCGACTCCACCATTTTGCTATCGCTGTGACACGGACAGGGGATGGAGCTTTACTTAGCACTATTGCCTTTTGCTGGCTGGACAGGCTGCTGCTGGGGACCCACCTTTAAACACTTGGCCACTGGGTGGTTGCCACCGCATCGCAATCAGAGGTGACGAAAACAACATTTTCGTCCCAGCGTAGAGGTAGAATTATTAAACGCGAATCATTTTCCCCCAGAAGTCTGCTGCTGGCCCTGACAAACCGAACTAGATGCTTTGCTCACATTGTACCCCTCAAACGCAAGACGCAAAAGCTGCGTGACCTCCAGCCACACCTCCACGTCCTTCCACCCTAGATCCATAACCTGACTGCCATTTTGCTTGCGACGAAATTCTTCGTCGCAAGCGCGCCAAGCCCTGCCCTTGGAAGATAACTGCATGCTATGAACTAAATGCAGGTAACTAATGACATTCAGGTGCTCCTCCGGACGCGTCTCCAAATAACAAGCCGAGAAAAAGCAAAAGCCGGCCAACCAATTATTGTAAGATGTAAATGCTTCCAAACCTATACCGCCTTTTGCCCTAGCAGCTTTAAAAGCCTTCTTAGCTTTCTCCGTAAGAGCAAAAATATCCACATATTCTCCCCTGCGGATCTTAGTGCGGCAAGTTGCCCTTAAACTTTGCAAATACAGCGGTGTTGCCACATTGTACCCCTGCAGAACATTCTAACCCTTTCTCTATTGGCTTACGCTTAGGGGTGCAATGCCTACGCCTCGAGCGCCGCCTTGCTTCCAATTTTACATATTTTGCCGCTCGCTTACGCGCTCTGCCAGCGGTGTCCGCTTTAAATATAGAGGAAGCAAAAGATGTTGTCAAAGAACTAGAGTCTGAGAGAGACCCACCGGAACCCTCCGATGTCACGGTATCATAGGAAAATTTGAACGTCCGTTCACCGACGTTTTCGTCAACAAGCCCCCCTTTCTCGACATCGTCATCTGAAAAAGAAGAAAGGACACCTGCTGCCGCCTCTGCGGCGGGCAACCTAAGAACTGCACTGGCCTGACTAGCGCCCCGACTCAGCAAAAGGGAGGGTGCGGTAGTCACTACACTTTGCTGGTCCAAACTAGGGGCGATAGCCCATAATGCTTGCACCAACTGATCTACATCCGCACCCCTTAGCACCTTTGCGTAATTAACGTTAGCAGGCGCGACAGTCTGGTTAGGCAAAGAGCCTGCTGGCGGAGCTGCTAAAAATGGGGCAAAAAAAAACAGCAGCCAGGGTTGATAAGGCAGACACTATAGCTTAAGGTTGCTGCTATTTCCAAGTTGGAGAAAGGACCTCTGTGACGTAGACACCACGTGACGGCTGCAGGAGGCTGGACCGCTCCTGCGTTACCATCCACTAGGGCATAGAGGGGGAACAAATATCTGTGGCGAGCGCAGCGAGCCACCGTGCCCGAAGTGTGGCGAGTGCAGCGAGCCCACGAGGGGACAGTTTTGGTCCCCCGTTACCATCCCCGCCTCTCCCCCTTTCAGGCGGAGTCACGTGGGTGTGACATCACAGGGCCATCAGCCCTGTACAGTCTAGACATAACCTATAGCTTAAGGCTCTGGCTACACAGCAATGGGGGGGAGGGGCCGCAACATCTAACACTGCAGGGACTAACTGCGCTTGCACTAGCCTGTAACTACCAGTAGCCACTAAATCAACCCCCTCAGACATGGGGTCAGGAGTTTGAAGCAAACTCCCTGCAACATGGCTGACCCTTTGACTAAGCCCCGCCCCCCGCTAACTAACATGGCGGGCGCCCCGCTGTGAGCGAGGAACAGAGGGGGCAACCAAGGGAACCTGACCCTTCCAATAATACAGATACCTGCCAAGAACCCCGTCGGAACCTGCTCCTTTTACCGGAGGCTATGTCCCTTATGACGGACGGGAGAGCGCGCGCATGCAGCTGGCGCGGTGCGCTCCCGCCCGCAACCACCTGCTCTATTAGTGGGAGCCAAGGCCGGGCCCAGGCTCAGCAGAGCCTGGCGCCGGCGCGTACTCTGCTCCCCCACAGCTACAGCGTCGGGAGCAGCACCCGCCGCACACGCGGCAGGGGCCGCCCCGCGGCGCCGGTCCCTAGCCACAGCAGCGACAGAAATGGAATCCGCCGCGTACGTGGCAGAGGTTTTTTTTTTTTCTACGCTGGCGTGTGCTCAGGCGTCCTGGCTACTGTAGTGCCAGGAGCAGCATCCGCGCGACAGAGGCCTCTTCACGGCGCCGGCGTGGGCTCTGCTCACTGGCCGACTGTGCAAAGCGGGCAGGAGGGAGCACGCAGCGGCTGGGACGGGGCATGATCAAATAAAAGGGACAGGGACAGCTACAGGGACAATTTTCAATACCAGATGACAGGCCAGGACAGAGAGGGAAAAGAAAAGAATGTGAAGGAAGAATATAACAGAAGAATAGGGAGAGAGATGTATAACCCGAAGGAAAACAAACAAAAGAAAAGCAATTAATAGTACTGATGTAATCACAATACAGAATACAATGCTAATCTCTGTTACTGACCAGAATCTGGAACAAAAGAGGCTTTGGCCCACACTTCTAGCCCTCTATATAATGTTCCCGTTACAAACCCGCCCCTGCTTGCCATAGGCTAACTCCAACAAGTAATTTGCATACATGCCGGCCCCCATCCTAGAGGTTTAACACACCTCTTTTCTTATGTAATCATTCGGTTTCTCTTAAAGAAGTTCTCTACTTTGTCTTGTAAATTCAACAACTTATTACATAGTCGCGTCTATGCCACTTATGAAGGTAATTATCATGTATGTGTGCACTTAGTCTTACATGTTCAGTTGGAATCGGTATGTAGTGCTAGCTGTCGGGGTGCCTCCTGTCAAAATACCGACAGTGACACCCTGATGGTTGGTATCCCGACAGGGGTTGGATAAGTATACTTATCCTTACACCTTCTCCCCCTAACCCTCCCTTCTTGTAGCCTAACCCTCCCCAATCCCCCACCCTAACTCTCTCTGTTAGTTCCTAAAGTCTCTCCTCTTCATGCCTAAACCTAACCCTCCTCCTTAGTGTCTAACCCTAACTCCCCCAGTGGTGCCTAACACTAACCCTCCCCCCTAGGGGGGCCTAACCATAACCCCCCAAAAACTAATGCTAACTCCGCTACACTGCCTAAACCTATGTAACACATCCCCCCCCTGGTGGCTAACGCTAAGGTCGCCCCGGACTTAACTCGTTCGGGCTGCCATCCTTCTGGAATCAAGCGTCGGGATTAGGATAGGTGTCGGTATTTCAATGCCTATCTTAAGTCCTGTATCGGGCTTCCACTGTCAGGATTCAGACCGGCTGAATGCCGTCCGCCGGTCTGAATACTAGATCCCGTTCATTTGTGGTGTTGAGATGTTACAGATCTTCATCCACTTTGGCTCTGTTTGGAACATAAAGATGGCATAGTAGTATGGCTAGCACAGGTTACACATAGGGTGTGCACCGGCCACTTTTCGTGTTTTGTGTTTTGGTTTTGGATCTGGATCTTTCTTCGTGTTTTGGATCTGGATTGGTTTTGCCAAAACCACCCTTCCGTGTTTTGGGTTCTGGGTTTTGTGTTTTGGATCTGTATTTTTAATACCGGCGCTGATATCCCGACTGTCAGCATCCCTAAGGTAAGTATCGGGGTGCAGGGGGAGGGTAGCATTTGCTGGCAGGGTTAGGGTTAGGCACTAGGGGGAGGGTTAGGGTTAGCCACTGGGGAGGGAGGGTTAGGATTAGGGTGCGGGGAGGTGGGGGTTAGGTTTAGGCACTAGGGGGGGAGGGTTAGGGTTAGGCACTAGGAGGGGAGGGTTGGGGTGGGTTAGAGTAGGGGTTAGAAAACTACTTACCATTGAGTCCTATGGGTGTCGGGATTCTGGCTGTCGGGATATCATACCCAACCCCATTTTAATCATCAGAAGCTGCTTGTGTGTTCTATTCACACCGCTATGTGAATAGGACGCATTTGAAGGTAAAAAGTCACACGAAAAGATGCCCGGTGCTACCGAGTCACACGGCACTCACGTGTTATGTGTAGTGCGACTTGTAGCGCAGGGAGGATAGATGTATGTGGACACATCAGTACCTATGATAAATCATCCTCCATGTACTATTCCTAAAACCACTTCTTAAGGACGTGCTGCTACTGATGAGCCAGTGCTGTGACCTACAGTATGCAGGGGGGCAGCTTAAGTGCCATGGGTACCCTAGGTGGCCCCCCCATACCCCTCCCACCTCTCCATAGGTGATGCCCTGCCACCCTGCTTTGTACCTTGTGTGTAGGGTTACTATGATTTCCCTTTAATCGGGGACACATATGAATTACACAGATTCTGTTGCAGGCTGGCTTCAAGCTTGCATTTCACCTGGTTTTAATCAGACACAGAACATGTGCAATTCATTTGTGTCCAGGATTACAGGGATATTTTAGCAACAGAACTTGTATGGAGCAGACTAGGAGTATGGCGCTTGTTTGCATCATAGTAACTTAGCTCCACACTTCCTAAAAATGATCGACGTGGAGGAGGAGCAACAGGTATAAAGCTGCTAAATTCTGCCCCGTCACTACAGAATACCATGGAGTACATAAAAGCACTCATTGACATTTGGTTCACGGGCTCTGCTTTGAGAAATTAATTTTGAAAAGTTGAGATTACCATACTGTAACTAAGGATCAGTTGACATTTACCTCTCCCGACCAGGTGCATTGAGATATCTGGTGGCACAATGCTCGATTCTTTGCCCTTCCAGTATAATCACTTTTTAATGCTGCTTGAGGGGCAAAGCTGAACAGAGAATTATTAGAATGCCCTCAAACATGTTTAGTTACTGTATTCTCGCTGTTTTTAGTTAAGGAGCTGACATGTTTTGGAACATAAATTAAATAAATGTTTGTTGTTGCATAAAAATTGAAGAATAATTGATGTTCAGCCACATTAATTAAGACAACATTCACAGAAAGAAAGTACTTCGACTAGAATTTCGACTAGAAATATGGTCAATTATGTTGAATAAATATTTATCTTTTCAGTAAAGTTTTGAGATCATGTACTGCACATAATTAACAGATTTTTATTCAATTGTAAACAGATTTTGATTTAACACTAAAGTACATAAAAATGAGTTACTATAGAAAAGGGACTTATCCTGAAAAAAGTTGCAGAATACGAGTATTCTTCTCTGTTCAAAAACAATTGTGATATCATTCCGCAGGTGGACATCCGGTATCAATAAACTTTGTCACCTTTGTTTTCAATGGCCCTGATTCAGAGCCGCTCGTAAGCGGCCACTCGTTCGTTCTGACCGATGTTCGCACATCTGCGCATGCATACGGATTTTAATATGCATGCGCGAACCAGTCAGTGCGGCCGAAAATCGTTTGTTCGCTATATAGCGAATGCCTGCTATTTTGAGTGACAGAAGGAGGTGTATGTGGGTGGTAACAGGGGAAGGTGCTTGAAAACGGGGGTGTGGAATTCGAACGCAGGCGTGCTTAAAGGTCAAAACGGGCGTTTTAAGGGAGTGCATAATTAATACAGCAGCGTCATTGACCACGTCACTTGGTTTTTTTTTACTCAGAACTGCACGCAAAATAGCGGTTGAAAAAACCAGCCACAAGAATAGCTAGCAGTTCATACGCTGTTCGATGTACTCGATTAATCTAATAAATAGCGGACATGACGTATGGTGCGAGCGGCAAGGGGGCATATTTTTAAAAATTACAACCGCAAGTTTTGCTCGCTCGTTCAGACTTAGAGGCATGAACAGCCCGCAATTAGCGAACGGTTCTTTTGAATAGCCACCCCTTGTTTTAGAACGAACGACCGCAAATAGCGAGCGGCTCGGAATAAGGGCCTATGTCTTTGTACATCCATTTTTGGCCTATGGCCTTTTTTCGTGATTGCAGTTTAGTGACTATACATTTTTGGTTGTCTTACATAGAATTTATTTCCTCTTCAGCTGATTTTAATCATCTGTTGGCTTCCTTTTCTAAGAAACGAGATGGTCTTCCCAGGTTCTGGATTAATGTAGACTAATTACATTTGGTTTCTATGGGGTCTATTTACTAAGCTTTGTTAGGATAAAAAGTGAACGGTGATAAGGTACCAGCCAATCAACTCCTAACTGCCATGTCACAGGCTGTGTTTGAAAAATGGCAGTTAGGAGCTGATTGGCTGGTACCTTATCACAGTTCACTTTATCGCCTAACAAAGCTTTGTAAATAGACCCCTATGAGAGGTGTGAGAATGGTTTACTCGTGCTTTTCCTTGTTGAGCGCCTTACGTTGTTCTCTGTTCTTGACGGTGTGCTCACATCCATGCTGCCCAACCTTACACTGAACTCAAGCATTTGTTCAGAAGATGTATTGGTGATCTGTTTAGTGATGAATATCTCCTCCGTACTTAAATCTAGCAAAGCAATAGCACTTAGGTCAACAAATTTTATGCAATTGTTGAAAGTTTCTTTGTCTGTTCTTGAGTCTAGAATCCTGTATCCTACAGAAGTTTCACAACATCCAACAAGAATCCCTTCAATGTCTCATTTCTATTTAAATTATAAACAAATGCTTTGCACCCAAAAACTTGTATGTGTGGTAAGCTAGGTTTCTCAGCAGGACAAAGTTCATATGGCGTTTTCTCCTACCATCTGCGTGATACCCCCAAACCTGCAGTGTTTTCTCCAGCATGGAAGGGGTTAATGGCCAGGAGTTAGGACCCTGCTGATCCCCTGGAGATGGTTCTGCCAGCCTTAAGGAGGGAAACTAGAGAGAGGCTGTTGGGGGTGGAGCTAGAGAAGCCCAGTGAGTTCTGCACAAGACTGAGAGAGGAGCATGACAGGAGCCATGGTGTGTGCTGGAGAGTGCTGTGACTGAGGGCACAGAGAGCAGAGATCAGCCGCTGATCGGGGTAACTGTGAGGAGACCCCTTCCATGTAAGGCAGCAGGACAAGAGAAGCTGATAGGACACAGATCTATTAAATCTGCTGCAGCCCAAAGGAGAGGAGAGAGTGTGCATGCTGCAAAGACAAGTCCTGGCATCTGGACAGGTACCCCAAGGATTACAGCACATGGCAAGTGAGAAGCACCACAGTAAAGACTGAGATCAGTCAGCACATAGCAGTCTGTGATCTCAGGGCATCCAGCTTACTGCTGTACAGTGAGAGAAGCCTGCAGCAGGATATACAGCAGTAGTGCATAACACAGAACAGGCAGAGACAGTGACGCCATTTTGGATACCAGTAATACAATTCAGTGTCATCTATAAAGTTTGTGCACCAACGAAAGGCTGTACAGTGAATTCTGAGTACTCACAGGGACATTGTGCTTTCTATCTATTGAATTTATAGTTGAACCATTTGAGATTCTGCCAACTACAACTTGGTATATTTAGTTTAATTACCTCTAACACATAGATGGAGCAGGTTGGCATTCATATGTTTAGCATGAGGTTTTATTAGAAGTATACAGTATGTATAGAGTGAACCTAAGCTTATTAATGTGATATCCTGTATGTGTACCTTTTGCATTGCAACAATATTGCATGTTCTAATGTTCATTTAGAATTGTCCTAGTAGAATAGTGATTCAGAGTAATAAACCCCCATTTCTTTATATTGGTCTGGTTTCTGCGCTGGGTTCTGGGGGGTCTCCTGTCTCTTTGCTGTGATAGGAGGAGCCTGAAAGAGGAACTACACTGATCTACGCCCATGCAGGTTCCAGAAGAAAAGCAGGTACGATCCATTCAGTGACATCCCACCAAATTGGGGGTGTTACATTTTGGCGTCTACGAACAGGATCGACCATGGAACTGCGAGAAAGCAACCCAGTGGCAGACGACAACAGGATCAGGGAAATGACTGACAGGGTTGCAGGACTCAACCAGTGGCTCACCGAGATGAGAAAGGAGATAAGTGACCTTAGACAGAAACGGGCTGTAACCAGACGTGAGGAGTGGTGTCCAGACTGCAGAGTGCGAAACCAACCCCAATGGGATGTTTACCGAGAGACCGGAAGATGAGTAATTAATCAATTCGCCGCTCGAGGGAGACCTATATGCCGACGATGTAAACGAGCGGGCACATTGAGCGGAACTGTGGACAGTCCTCAAGAAGAGATGTAGGTCCAATTGCAGTAAGACAGGACCAAGTTACAGTGTCTAATGTACCGTATACTGGTGACAATCAGCGAGCCAGCCCAAGAAGATTTTCAGGTCAAGTCGTATGGTTCAATGTACCACGTGGCTACAGATTTATAAAGCAAATCGACACTAAAAGGAGAGTATACGTGCATTATACTTCCATTCAGAAGGCCAACCAGAAAAAGTGCTTCCGGAGCCTGGAAAGTGGTGAAATGGTCGAGTTTGAATTGGCAAATGGAAAGAAAGGCATAAAAGCCGTTAACGTGACTGATCCAGGTGGTGTTCCGGTACGAGGCAGCAAATTTGCAACAGATCTCAAGCAACATTGGCGCTATCCATGTCATGGAGATACTCTACGTAATACTCAGCAACATGATCAATACAGTGACGGTGGAGAAAGGACAAGAGCAGTTGAAAGTGCAACTGATAGATGGAACGATGATCCTCCACAGTCTTACCGGAGGTGTCGGCACCTACCATATCACCAGATGATACCAGCTGAACACAGACAGCAAGAACCCAATGTCCCAGTGCAGAGTGAATCGTTGGGGAGAACCCCAGAGCAGAGTGAATGCTTGAGACGAACAGACGAACGGCATGTGAAGGAACCTAGTGAAATAGTGCAACCGAGCCTACAGGATGTAGTTAGGCCGCAACCCCCTTCAGAGCCGGTACATGAGAGCAGACTGAACGTGAAAAATACAGATTCCAGTCTGGCTGACCCCAGTCAAGCAGATTCAAGTACCACTGACCAGGAAAGAGACACTAAAGAAGTTATCCACATGGCCACGGCAGAGGGATCGAGACCCCTTAAACCGAATAGTCTAGATTTTCTTATGTCACAGTCTGAATCTAATGTCCCTGTAGAAACCCCTAGTGTAGCTAAAGAGGTTGTGACATATCTTTACCCAGAGAAACATGGCCCAGATAGTGAGTACACCACTATAAGTGGTGAGGAGTTCACTTTCATGTTGCAGCAGGCTATATGTAGGTCCAGGAAGAGTCACAAAGGTGTGTTACCTGCTCATTGTAGAGTCTAAACTACTGTTTTCAACTTTGATGTGAATGTTATGTTGTTGATTATGCAGTGATGTTCAAGAGACTATTCTTTGCTGGACTTTGCAAATGTGTTTATTGCGTGAGGACACGCAATATTTAAGCCGGGAGGCATGTGATACCCCCAAACCTGCAGTGTTTTCTCCAGCATGGAAGGGGTTAATGGCCAGGAGTTAGGACCCTGCTGATCCCCTGGAGATGGTTCTGCCAGCCTTAAGGAGGGAAACTAGAGAGAGGCTGTTGGGGGTGGAGCTAGAGAAGCCCAGTGAGTTCTGCACAAGACTGAGAGAGGAGCATGACAGGAGCCATGGTGTGTGCTGGAGAGTGCTGTGACTGAGGGCACAGAGAGCAGGGATCAGCCGCTGATCAGGGTAACTGTGAGGAGAAGACCCCTCTCATGTAAGGCAGCAGGACAAGAGAAGCTGATAGGACACAGATCTATTAAATCTGCTGCAGCCCAAAGGAGAGGAGAGAGTGTGCATGCTGCAAAGACAAGTCCTGGCATCTGCACAGGTACCCCAAGCATTACAGCACATGGCAAGTGAGAAGCACCACAGTAAAGACTGAGATCAGTCAGCACATAGAAGTCTGTAATCTCAGGGAAGTCAGCTTACTTCTGTACAGTGAGAGAAGCCTGCAGCAGGATATACAGCAGTAGTGCATAACACAGAACTGTGCAGGATATACAGCAGTAGTGCATAACACAGAACAGGCAGAGACAGTGACGCCATTTTGGATACCAGTAATACAGTTCAGTGTCATCTATAAAGTTTGTGCACCAACGAAAGGCTGTACAGTGAATTCTGAGTACTCACAGGGACATTGTGCTTTCTATCTATTGAATTTATAGTTGAACCATTTGAGATTCTGCCAACTACAACTTGGTATATTTAGTTTAATTACCTCTAACACATAGATGGAGCAGGTTGGCATTCATATGTTTAGCATGAGGTTTTATTAGAAGTATACAGTATGTATAGAGTGAACCTAAGCTTATTAATGTGATATCCTGTATGTGTACCTTTTGCATTGCAACAATATTGCATGTTCTAATGTTCATTTTGAATTGTCCTAGTAGAATAGTGATTCAGAGTAATAAACCCCCATTTCTTTATATTGGTCTGGTTTCTGCGCTGGGTTCTGGGGGTTCTCCTGTCTCTCTGCTGTGATAGGAGGAGCCTGAAAGAGGAACTGCACTGATCTACGCCCATGCAGGTTCCAGAAGAAAAGCAGGTACGATCCACTCAGTGACATCCCACCAAATTGGGGGTGTTACATCTGGAGAATAATCTGTTTTGCCAGTAGCTGTCATTGCTACTTCATATCAGTGCACTTTAGATAACCCAGATTCTGTTAGCATGCACCCAGGGCCGGTTCTAGACATTGTGGAGCCCAGAGTGAAAGTACTTAGCTGCGCCCTCCCCCCCTCCCCCCCAAAAAGATTTTATAGATGGCGTTCCTATGCATGCGCGCTTCCGGAAAGGGGGCACGACCAATCAGGGAGGGGGTGTGTCCATTTGGAACACCCCCAATTCATCACAGGTACACAAATATCTAGAAATGAAAACAAGATACACATACATACTGTTGGTATATGCAGAGACACATATACTCAAATATAGATACCAAATACACATATACATAGCTACATATATACACACATACACTCATATCAATAGGTATACACATTTGCATTAAAAAACATACCACAGTCTCAGAATGCCGAGCAGCTGGCTCCTAGAGGACAGGAGAAGAGAGCAGGGGAGGAGAGCTGGGAATGGTCATCTGCACTTGTATCACAGCGGAGGTCATAGACTGGCAGCCCGGCAGCTTGTTCAAAGAGACATAGGCCGGGAAGTACGTTTTCGGGGTTTAACCACATTTCCTGTATGTATCATCACCTGGCCACCAGGGCTCGAATGCAGAGGGGAAGCCTTTGGGCGTCTATCGCATCGCGCTGCTATGAGGGATCCAATTGGATCCCTCCCAGCATACCTCGTGGCCGCCGCGTCAGTCTGCGCATGCGCTGATGGACTCCTGGGTCCACTACACAGCGCAGATTGCAAACGACAGCTCTTATCGGAAGAGCTGTCCTTTGTGCCACTGATTGCATATGTCAGTGCATATGCTGTCAGTAGGTATGCAAAGCATGGCGGGATGTTCTCCGCAAGGTTAGCACATCCCACCTATAGTTCAAATTTCAGAAAGGGAAACTCACAGGACAGGGGAGGAAAGCTGAGAACAGGTGCCTGCGCTGATATTACAGCGGAGGTCAGTGACAGGCAGCCTGGCAGCTAGCTATAAGAGCAGGGGAGGAGAGATGAGAAGGGCGCCCGCGCTGGTATTACAGTGGAGGCCCGTGACAGACAGCCAGGAAGCTGTAAAGGTAATCCTCCACAGTGGGGTAGGGGATAACGGGCAGTGGCTGCAGCTGATAAGACCTGCTGCCATGGCTGCCACTAGGGATGCCAATCCCGGGCCACTTTTTCAATCCCGGGATCACCGGCATTGAGTTGGTCATTTAATATATTTTTTTCTTGTGGGCTTTTGCTGGGCCATGAATGTTTTTCTATTTCTGCGGTGTTAGGGCTCAGCCAGGGCCCCCGAACACCACAGGTACTATAAAATAAATACCATTCATGGCCCAGCACAGGCCCACAGGAAAAAAAATAAATCTTTCATGGCTGGGCCCCAACAGTCAGCAGCATAAAACAATAAACATTGGCCCCAGCCCCCCGCAGGAATAAAATCACTTTCAGCCAAGCCCCCCCCCAACACCATACCAAAATAGAATGTACAGCGTCCTCAGAGAGGAGACTCACCCAGGCCAGTACTGCAGACCAGTCTCCTCCAACCAGCAGCGAGGGGTGCTCCAGCCGGCACAGTCAGCCAGACTGTCAGTCTCTGCATGGGAGTGCAGGCTTGCAGCAGCAAGGCTTCTTTCCACAGGGGCCCGGCTGGCTGCCTGTCACTACACTAGCCCCCACAACCATGCCGCTGTGCTCGTCCTCCTCTGCTTAATTGCCGTGGGTGTTGCTGAAGGAGGACGGGCGCGGCGCTGCATGACCTCTGACGTCCCCCGGCGGTGGTGCCACACACAGCCAGGCAGCATCTGAGCTGAGCGCTCAGGACTCAGCATTGCCGGCCAATAAATAAAGACGGAGACCTATTTTTTAAATATTTTTATATGAGGACTCAGTGGCGCCCTCCAGGGGCCGGCACTCTGGGCGACAGCCCGGTTAGCCCGCCCCCAGAACCGTCCCTCCATGCACCTGATCATTCAGTCAGGGTTCTGTTCTTCCTTTTAGCTACTCCCTTCGCTTTATGTATATAGAACTATCTTTGATGCTCTATGTCATAATTTTTAAAAAAGTTCTCTACTTTGTCTTGTAAATTCAACAACTTATTACATAGTCGCGTCTATGCCACTTATGAATGTAATTATCATGTCTGTGTGTACTTAGTCTTACATGTTCAGTTGGAATCGGTATGTAGTGCCAGCTGTCGGGGTGCCTCCTGTCAAAATACCAACAGTGGCACCCTGATGGTTGGTATCCCGACAGGGGTTGGGTAAGTATACTTATCCTTACACCTTCTCCCCCTAACCCTCCCTTCTTGTAGCCTAACCCTCCCCAATCCCCCACCCTAACTCTCTCTGTTAGTGCCTAAAGTCTCTCCTCTTCATGCCTAAACCTAACCCTCCTCCTTAGTGTCTAACCCTAACCCCCCCCAGTGGTACCTAAATCTAACCCTCCCCCCTAGGGGGGCCTATCCATAACCCCCCAAAAACTAATGCTAACTCCGCTACACTGCCTAAACCCCCCCCCCTCGTGGCTAATGCTAAGGTCGCCCCAGACTTACCTCGTTCGGGCTGCCATCCTTCTGGAATCAAGCGTCGGGATTAGGATAGGTGTCGGTATTTCAATGCCTATCTTAAGTCCTGTATCGGGCTTTCAGTGTCAGGATTCAGACCGGCGGAATACCGTCCGCCGGTCTGAATACTAGATCCCATTCATTTGTGGTGTTGAGATGTTACAGATCTTCATCCACTTTGGCTCTGTTTGGAACATAAAGATGGCATAGTAGTATGGCTAGCACAGGTTACACATTGGGTGGAATTTCATGGAGTAAAATTTAGCCAAATTGTGGCTTTTTACCATGACATTATAAATGCAAAACTACCACAACCGTATGCAAATCACTATCTCAGTTTTTCCTGTTACCCAAAAACAAATGGTAGAACACATTTATCTGTGTTTACACACAATGCAGGCTAATCTGGCTAGAAAAATGCTCCCTAAAAAGGGATGGTTGTTATAGGTGAGATAGCTTTTCTTGATCTTCTTTCTAAATCCAATGTAGTCCAAGGGGTTGGATTGGTTGCTATGGGCAACAACACTTCTTATTAGAACTCCCTTCTTGGTAAAACAGAGAAAAAACTCTGTAGCAGCACAATGACTTGCTCCATGGGGCAAATGAGTTGAGTTCGGCAAGCAGGTCTACATCTGTCTCAGAAGGTCCTCATTTAGGCTGTAAGTATGTGGCAACCAGATATTGTATATAGGCACTAGGTCAGTAGAGCACCAATTCTGTATCTCCTGTTTTTTCCCTGCCTTTTCCAATTTCCTGTCATTTTGTATTTTCCTTTTCGTCCATTTTGGTGTAATTTCCTCACCTTTTACCTCCACACAGTTCTCTTTGAGGCTTTACATTCTGTCCCATGTTTTCCTATAGGATTTCCTCAAATGAGATCCCCCAATAAATGTAGACTGTAAGTGTTTCCTTTCATTTTATTGTGCCTTACATATTGTAGCAGGTGGTATACTGTACTAGTAGATACAGTAGTTGAATTGCACCCTTTTGTAGAATCCATCCTTTAAGTTGACATGAAAAGGAAGGCCACATATATTAAACAATGAGTGTCTCCAATTCTATTTTCCAGCTACTCTCAGTTTGCGCCATCACCTCCATAGAGTATGGTATCCTTGCAGAAGTCTTCCATGCAGCGGATGCCTGTGGTCCCACATCCCAGGTCAGATCATGTGTGATTTACTAACGTCATTGTAGAGTACAGATTCCCTATTTCAGGAAGGGCCGACTCCAGGGGTCTGAGCACCTGGTGCCGGCCTGGTACGCTGCGCCCTATCGCGTCACTGGCTGGGCTTCCCACAGCCCTCTCCCGTCTGTGAATGGATGCCGCACGCATGCGTGCGGCATCCATTCACAGTAAATTAGTATTGTGGCTACCGCGCTATATGTAAATATTAAAAGCAGCTCAATTAGGGATAGTGAATAAATGACAAGAAGGTCGAGCGCTATATATAATAAATTGCGTGGTACCTGTAAAAAAAAGTGGTTAATATAGTGTTTATAGCTCCTTTTGGACAATGTAATATGAATGGTGGGTCCCGTTTGCAAAGTCACTCTGCTGCAAACATCAGAAACCAACTGTCCCTATCTTACCCTGAATAAGATCCTCCAATCTCTCCAGTGAGAGAGTATAGGTTCAATCGGGGAGCTTGATCTCGGAGCTTGGCCTCAGCTCCTGCTCCACTGTGTATTGCCAGCGTCGGAGTACGATGCGGCCGTGGCTGATGACGTCACCGGAGTCCGTGCGGGCAGAGTGAACGGCTGGATCGCCGGAGTATCCAATGCTACAGGGGGGTCCACCAATTGCCTCCAACGCATTTCATGCGTCATGCGCACTTTATCAAGGATGGCATAGGTAGCGTCAGGCTGTCATTAAATACCTAAAAAACTTTATTGATTTCAATTAAAAACCGGAACTTCCTGCCGGAAATGGATCAAAAAAAGCGGTGTCCGTGTGCCTGGCTTCCATTTTAAGACTCATATAGTATTTATAAAAAAAAATTTCTCTCACAATATTTCTCTCACAATAAATAGATAAATAAAAAAATCACTTATTATTTGTTTCTATTTTAAAATTAACCACATGTATAAATTGGTACCACTTGTGAAAATGTTAATTATACTGATGTGTATTAAAAACTTACATGTATTTATAAAAAGGGTGTTAATTCGATGTCTTTATTAAGCCCACCGGGCTGTATGGTTTTTAGTTTGTAAATCCATTTGGTCTCTATTCTTCTCAGGGCATTAACTATGTCACCACCCCTCCAATTTTGTTGGATTTTTTCTATTATTATAAAGTGTAGACCTTCTGGGTTTTTTTCATGCTTCTCCCAAAAATGATTGGATAAACTATGTGTTGTAAGGCCTTTTTTTATATTGTGAATGTGTTCTGTCAGCCTTATCTTAAATTGTCTTTTTGTTTGGCCGACGTATTGTAATCCACAAGGACATTCTAAGAGATAGATTACTTCTTTACTTTCACATGATGTGAATTCCTTTGATTTGTATACTTTTCCAGTTACCTTTGATTTAAATTCCTGTAGGGGTTTAGTGGTTGATTTTCTTCCATTTTTACATCCTACGCATTTCAGACAATATTTATGACCTTTTCTTGTAATATGAAGTTTGGTTTTTAGAGGTATGAAACTTCTCACTAAATCTTGTTTTAGATTTTTTGCTTTCCTGTAAATAATTTGAGGGTTGTCTGAAATGAGAGGTTTTATATCATTATCCAATCTGAGGATGTTCCAATGTTTTTTTATTATATTTTCGAAAGTTTTTGTATTGTTGTTGAATTGCGTAAACGTAATGAATGATAGATCTTTCTTTTCATTTTTTTCCCCTTTATATGTAATCAATTGTTTTCTCTCCAGATGTTGAACTTTTTGTAATTGAATTTCCAAATCTTTTGCTCTATACCCTTTATTTATGAAATTCCCTTTCATTTCTTTACTTTGTGTGAGATACACCTCTTCTTCTGTACAGTTTCATTTTAATCTCCGAAATTGTCCTGCAGGGATGTTCCTAATCCATTGTCTGTGGTGATTACTTGTAACTGGCAAGGCATTATTTCCATTAACTTCCTTTATATGTGTTCTAGATTGTATCCTGTTGTTCTTAATGTAAATCTCTAAATCGAGGAAGATGATCTTTTCTCTGCTTGTTACAGTCGTAAATTCCAAATTGACATTATTTTCGTTGATATATTGGACGAACCTCTTTAGCTTCTCTTCGTTTCTGTCCCATACAAAGAAGATGTCATCGATATATCTTCGCCAGCAAATTATGTTTTCTTTAAATCATTGTTTTCCCAGATGTAGTCATTCTCCCATCTTGAAACGAATAAATTTGCATAACTGGGAGTAAATGATGTTCCCATCGCAGTCCCACACTTCTGGTGATAGAATCTACCTTCATACCAAAATTAATTATGTGTCAGTGTATAGTCAATATTCTCCATAATAAAATTAATTTGTTGATTCTCTAGATCTGTCATGGTTGATAAAAAATGTCTTGTACTTTCACATCCCAGTTCATGTGTTATACAGGTATATAATGATTTGACATCACTTGTTCCTAGAATGTAGGTCTCTTTCCATATCAAATTTTCTAGAATCTGTAGGACACTTATGGTGTCTTTCAGATAACTCTTTTGTTTACATACAAGTTCCTGCAGAAAGAAATCAATATACTTCGACAGATTAGCTGTGATTGAGTTAAGTACTGAGATTATTGGTCTTCTAGGTGGGTTCTCCACGTCTTTATGAACTTTCGGGAGGAAATAAAATGTTGGTATTTTCGGGGTTTTTTCCCATACAAAATCATACTCTTTCTTAGTTATAATATCCATTAAAATCCCTTCCTGAAGTATTTCTTCCAATTCTCTTGAGAATTTGGCAGTTGGGTCATTTTGTAACAATTCGTATGTGGTATTATCTCCTAGGAGTTTTTCTGCCTCTTCTTTATATTTGTCTTTATCCATAAGGACAATTCCCCCTCCTTTATCCGCTGGCTTTATAATGATTGTTGTATCATCTCTCAGTTCTTTCAAGCTTTTTCTTTCTTCTACTGACAGATTGTTCTTTATTACTTGTTTTTCTGGTAGATTTGATATATCCCTCTCCATTAGTTTCTGAAAGGTTTCTATATGTGATCCTTTGCAGTGTGTTGGGTTGAATGTTGAAACCGTTTTGAACTCTGTATGTTTATACTTCTCTCTCTCTGTGGTTGTTGGTTGTATACTCTTCTCCTTCGCAAACAATTTCTTAATGCATAATTTTCTTACGAATTTCTGTACATCTATATATAAATCAAATTTATTGATTTTTGATTGAGGGGCAAATTTCAGGCCTTTCTCAAGCACCTTGATTTCTGTGTCCTTGAGAATTTTCTTACTCAGGTTAGAGATGGTAGTTTTTGATTCCATGGGTTTATTTTGTTTTTTGGTCTTACCACCTCTTGTGCCTCTTTTTCTAATCCATGGTTCATTTCTAAAAAAACCTCATTTTCAATATCTTCACTCTAGTTGTTTTCCAGATTCTCATAGAACGTTCTTTTTATTGGGTGACTTCTTACTTCATGTGGTATTTCTTTCCCTGGATTAAGTTCCGATATATTTCGCATCAGGGTGTTGAATTCCATCTGTTCTTCTCTTATGGCCGACTCTTGTCCTGATCTATACGAATCTTTGATCAGTTTATATGGATTCTTCTTAAAGGAGAAGTTGTCTCTATTATAGGGTTTGTAATTTTGTCTTTTGCTGTTTAATGTTGGTAGTGTTTTAATCAGGGGTTCCTTCAATCGAACTACTTTTTGAGGTGATTTGTTGAAGACAAAATCGTTCTTCTTTTCAATTTGTGTATTGAACTGTTTCCTTTTAGGTTTTTGCCATATGTCTGGTTTGTATTGTTTCTGAGAGTTCTGATAATTTCCCTTTATTGTTGTCCTCTTCTCATTTAATTTTTGTTTGTAAAATATAGCTTCCTCTGTGTCTCGTCTGTATTTGTGTTGTTTTTGTGTAATAATATTTTCTCCTAATTTCTCTATTTTTTCATTTGTCATTCTTATCAAATTTCTGAAATCTTCCATTGAGGTTAGACTTTCAAATCTTTTCTCATAAATCTGTATTGTTTCATTCGTTCTCTCCAATGTTTTTACTCTATCTTCAATAATTAGCTTCATAAGCTGAGTGGAGCATGAATCCAAGATAGTATTCCATTTCTCAAAAAAGTTTATTAAGGTTGGTTGAAAGGTAGCTACTTTATTTATACGTAAACCTTTTGGTATCATTCCATTCTCAATATATTTATTTAGGGTGGTTACACTCCGCTGATACGGCACCACTGCACAGCTACAGCGGTGGGGGTCCCCATCCTCCCAATTTCACCACCCGCAGGCCACTTCGGCCCATGGGTGGAACAGCGGGACAGTACTGTCCTGCTGAAATCGGGATGTTGGGGAGGGGTGCGCCCTCTATGGGTGGTGCCCCTGTTGACCGCACTGGTCGAACACCCCTAGAGCCGGCCCTGATTTCAGCTAACTACCTTAGACATTTACTTTACTCCCTGTCCCATTTTCTCACTTCTGGGTAATCAGCTTTATTGTGTTTTTAAGTTTGATGGTACTAGTGCTTACTGGTAAGTCCATGTCCATCTCTCAGGTGGACATGTCAAGACCAGGTAGGCCTCACCAGTGGCAACCGCAGGAGTTCCAAATGCTTGAATTTAAAGCAAGTATGGCCAGTCCATGAATAGGGCATAGTTAGCACTTAACCAGTTATAATATACATCATATGAAGTATAGTCAGGGCCGGATTATAGAGAGGGCGACAGGTGCGGTCATCCCAGGGCTCCCATACATAGGGGGGCCCCCACACTGTCCCCGGCCGGCCCCTTCCCCAATATGAACTTTTTATTTTTGTGCGTGTGTTATATATATATATGATGTCCATTCGGTCGGCACTCATGCAGTGGCACTCATCGGATTTCCTTAAATAATTTCAAACTCAAGACAATCCTTCAACGTTTCGGGTTTATTTCAACCCTTCATCAGGAATAGTAACATCACAACATCTTACCTTAAATAGCCCACATGTGAAATGAGACGCCAGGATCACCATCGGCTCCGTCAGCACACACCCGCAGGACTTCTGGTGTGTATCCGGAATACACGTCCGCGGTGCCGCCTCCGTTGCCAAGGCTACCCCACAGCATCTCGCACCAAAAATCTCCCCCGTGCAGATAAAACATCTGTTATAACAATGAGACATAAACCATATATAACACACAGGGCCGGATTAAGGTCTGTGGGGGCCCCTGGGCAACAAACATGTGGGGGCCCCTATTAAATGTGGACAAACTGGGGGCATGCACAATGGGGACCTTATGCAGAGGCCACAGTAGTGGTGCCCCTTATGCAGTGCCCCCAGTAATGTCAGTGCTCACAGTAGTAGTGTCCTATATGCAGAGCCCAGAGTAGTAGTGCCCCCAGGAGTGGTGCCACTTATGCAGTGCCTATTCAATACCCCCATTAGTAGTGCCACCTGTAGTCATGTCCCCAGTAGTTATGCCCCTATTGTAGTGCCCCGAATAGTAATGTCCCCTTTATAAATGCCCCCAGTGGTAGAGCCCCGAATAGTAATGCCCCCCCAGTAGTAATGCCCCCTGTGGTAGTGCCACCAATAGTAATGTCCCCTATAGTGGAGCCCTCTGTATAAATACCCCCAGTAGTAGTGGCCCTGTATTAGTGCCCCCAATAGTAATGCTCCTTCTGTAATAGTGCCCCCTGTGGTAGTGCCCCAGTAGTAATGCACCGCACCCAAGTAGAGCCCCCTATAGTAATGCCCCCCGTGAGAATTGCCCCCAGTAGTAATGCCCCACAAGCATTTCCCCCAGTAGTACTGCCCCCCAAGCATTGCCCCCAGTAGCAATGCCCCCAAAGCATTGTCCCCAGTAGTAATGCCCCCCGAGCATTGCCCCCAGTAGTAATGCCCCCTGAGCATTGTCCCCAGTAGTAATGCCCCCCGAGCATTGCCCCCCGAGCATTGCCCCCAGTAGTAATGGCCCCCGAGCATTGCCCCGAGCATTGGCCCTAGTAGTAATGGCCCCCGAGCATTGCCCCCCGTATTAATGTCCCCCCGCGTATTGCCCCCAGTAATAAAGCTGCCTGCACACACACACAAAAAAAAAACTAATACTAACCTTAAACCCCGCTCCCACGTCCGCTGCTGCCGTCCGGTCTGCTCAGCTGCTGTCTCTCCCATAGTGCACACTGCGTGAGCCGGAAGACGGAGCTCTCGTGTGAGCTCTGACTCCAGCTGCTGCTGAGAGGAGAGCGCTGGTTACCAGCGGGCGCCCCGTAAATTGACCCTCTCTGCGGCGCCGGGCTGAGGTGGCCCGGAGGAGGCGGAACTGGTTCCATATCCTCCGGCGCACGTTAACCTCGAAGGGTGTGGGGGCCCTTTACAGGTGGGGGCCCAGGGACAATCGCCCCTGTCGCCCCCCCGTTAATCCGGCCCTGATAACACAATGACTAAGGATACAGCTGCACCTTATGCCAGCACAAGAATGAATACTTTACAGGAGCTTAATTGCATGTAACCCCAAAACCAAAGTTTGCGGATAATAAATACAAATACAAAAAAAGTATTCATAAGAGCAGAAGGCTGCCCTCACCCCGCAGAGTATATATAATCAGTATCCATACAGTGCTGAAAATGGCAATAAACTAAAAAAGTAGAAAAGATTAAATATGTATATAAAGCTGTACTACAATAATACAAGATGAACTTTTTTTGTGTGTGTGTGTCTATATATATATATATATATATATATATATATATATATAGAACAGTCACGGTAACGGCACTCACTCTTCTTAGTGGAAATAGTAGTGAGGGGGTGCCCGCTTAATTACCAGAAGAGCTCCGGAACATGTAACAATAAACAGATAGCGGCACTGATCCTTCTTGCAAGAAACGTGACAATTGGGCTGTCATTATCGGCACTTACAATAATACATAAATAATGCGAGTGCAGTGGATTTCTGACTTTGCTTATTTGGTTAATTTTTTCTCATGCACTCCTGTGCAAGCGCATTTATAATAACCTGTGATGGCTGCCTTTTTGGTAGTATGATAGAAGCTATTTGGTGCCTATAAAAGCCATAAGTTAGTTGGCAGGTAAGCTTGAAACCAGTTAAAAAATGTTCACTTTAAACTCTGTGATAGCAGCTACCAGGTTTCCATAGGTATGACAGATAGTGTAGGACCTGCAGAGAAATGGGGTCATGTGATGTGGGCTGCAGGCTAATGGGGGGCATCCACTAGACGATTTTAGCAGGCGATTGAACGATAACGACGTTGTTATCGTTTAATCGTTTAAAAATCGTTTCTAAATCGTGCAGTGTTTGGTCGTTAACGATCAACAATGCGTGCTCCCGCTGGTCGTTTGATCGTCTCGTCAGTCAACTGAACATGCAGGTCAATTTGATCTATTAAAGTTAGTTTGCAAAACGTTTGCAAATCGTTCAGACTGAAAGATAAAATTTCAAGGGA
The DNA here is from genome assembly GCA_031769625.1 of Taudactylus pleione. NCBI lineage: Eukaryota > Metazoa > Chordata > Amphibia > Anura > Myobatrachidae > Taudactylus > Taudactylus pleione. The sequence goes on from JAUIMM010000646.1 coordinate 2,325,260, forward strand.
AAAAAATCAAGGGAAAATCGTTTAGAGATTGGACAGGGAGTAGATCGTCTAGATCGTCTAGCCAGGGTCTGCCACATGACTGTGGCTGAAATGATTGGTTCGTGTGGACACCCACAAAACAAGCTGGCAATTAATGTGTCCCTGCACAAACTGGCTCTACGGAGGCAAGATGTCGTCCTCATCCTCCTCATCCACCGATTCCTTGGATAAAACAGGAAAAAGGGATTTAGGTGTCCCTGAACTGCTTACGGTCTTAGCCAAAGTTTCTGAACTTGACAGTAACTTTTTATAAACGGGCTGCAGGTGCCGTATAAGGGAGGATGTTCCTAGGTGGTTAACGTCCCTACCCCTACTTATTTCACCTTTACATATGGTACATATGGCAAGACAGTTGTTGTCCGGATTTGGATAGAAATATTGCCAGACCAAAGAGGTGGAATGTTTGGTCTTCTGCCCAGGCATGACCATGATGGGCTTTTTCATCCCACGGACAACAACTGTCTCCCCCGGAGCCTGATTTAAACAAACCACATCACCATCAGAATCCTCCTCGCCAACTTCCTCCTCAGTGCCAGCTACACCAGTATCCTCATCCTGTTGTACTTCAACAGTAACATCTTCAATTTGCATATCAGCAAGTGGACTGTGGGTGCTCCTTTCAGCACTTGCAGGGGGCGTGCAAATGGTGGAAAGAGCCACCTCTTCCCGTCCAGTGCTGGGAAGGTCAGGCATCGCAACCGCAACCACACTTGGACTCTCCTTGGGGATTTGTGATATCTTCTTAGAACGCACAGTTCTTCGCTGTGCTTTTGCCAGCTTAACTCGTTTGATTTTTTTAGCGGGAGGAGGGCTTCCATCGTCATGTGAAGCTGAACCACTAGTCATGAACATAGGGAAAGACCTTAACCGTCCTTGCCACTCCGTGTCGTAAATGGCATATTGGCAAGTTTACGTTTCTCTTCAGATGATTTAAATGTTTTTTTCAAGGTCATTTTCCTGAACTTTGTCATTTGGGATTGTATGTGCCCTCTACTATGACATTGGGCATCGGCCTTGGCAGACGACGTTGATGGCATGTTATCGTCTATGTCTTGACTAGTGGCAGCAGCTTCAGCACTAGGAGGAAGTGGTTCTTGATCTTTCCCTATTTTATTTTTATCGGAGAAAGTTTGGTCCTCCATTGATGTTATATTGATATATACGTGCGGCTAAGGCGCACACAAACACAGAAAATATATATATTTTTTTGTTGGAGACTAGGCGCTTGGCGCTGCTCCTTTGTTGATGCACGTGCAGCCACAGTGCACACAATTCACAAACACAGAAAAAATATTTATTTTTTTAGCACTTGGGGGGAGCACCCCTGACGGACAGAGCACCCCCTGGACAACACTACAGCACCCCTTTAGGACTGGGACACTGCACAGGACTTTGGAGTGAACACAGCCCCTATGGACAACTGACTGCACAACACAGTCCAGCCAGCCCCTATGGACTTTGAAGTAGTGGACACAGCCCCTATGGACAACAGCAGCACAGCGCAGCACAGCACAGCACAACACTACACTGCACTACACTACACTACACTACACAGCCCAGCCAGCCCTAACTCCCACCCTCCCTCTTCACTGTCCACAGCCGAGTGAGAAAATGGTGCCGACGCGGGTACCTTATATAGGATCCAAAACCTACGAGACCCGGAAGGTGGGATGATGACGGTTTGCCTTCGATTTCAGATCCGAGTCAGGCGGGAAAAGTCGAGCCTGACTCGGATCGGCCTCGGATCGGGGGGGCTCGAGGGGGTTCGGATTTCAGAAATCTGAACCCGCTCACCCCTAATATATATATGTAAATCCATTAAATGGCAGCACTCCACAGATTTTCAATTAAAGAAGAGAGTCGCTCCGGGCTCACACTGAAGTCAAGCAACGTTTCAGATTTATTTCAAATCTTTCGTCAAGCTAAATATAACAAACAAGTCTTACCTTATATACTTTAAGCACCCAAGTGTACACAGCGCCGGGCGGGCATCCTTCCCTCTCCGTCGGCGTGTGGCGTGATGTCACACGCCACGCGACCGACGTCAGGTCAGGTGGGCAGCTGTTACCAAAGAAAAGTTAAACCCATCACCACAGGTAACCATGGAAACAACAATAAAAACATAAACAAAAACTAAAGCGCTAGGAATTTGTCATAATATCTATAAATGCCACCATATATATCAAATACAATCAACATTGACTGGCGATAGTTATGAGCCAAATTGTATAACATTAAATATCATGGATGACACATCTACATGAAAATAGACAAAAAATAACAAAAAAACATAAATAACAAAAAAACATCAGTTTAAATGAAACAAGACAAATTAAGTTGTTCATTGAGACCGGCAGGAGCCACCGTGTTCAATCGGTGTATCCACAAAGATTCTAGTCTCAAAAGGTTCTTTGCTTGGTCACCACCCCTCACTGATGGTAGTACCTGATCTATTAGTTTATATCTTAGGGTAGATAAGCCATGTTTGGCCGCCACAAAATGTTTAGCGACTGGCTGATCGCTTTCTCTACCTTCCAAGGCTAATCTGATGGATGACCTGTGTTGTGCCGCTCGTTCCCTAAATGTACATGTGGTTTTGCCCACATAGGCTAATCCACATGGGCACTTAATAAGGTAGATGACATATCTACTCATACAGGATAAAACATGATGAATAGCTATTTTTGTTCCCAAGTGGGGATGTGTAAAAAAAGCACCTACTTCCAAAAAACGACATGTAGTACAACCTGTACAGCGGTATGAACCCGGTTTTTTGGTCATAAAATGGGATGATTGGCTAGGTTTACTAGTTACATCGTTTTTCACTAGCCAGTCTTTTATATTTCTGCCTCTTTTGAAGCAGGTAAGTATGCGTGTATCTTGTAAAGAGGGAATGCGTTTATCAGATTGTACTAGCGGCCAGAATCTTTTGGAAGTTTGATTTACAACTTTATTTGTGTTAGAAAAATGTGTGATTAGTGGAAATATTTTTTTAGAAGAAGATTTTTTTTGTTTTAATAAACATTCATTTCTAGTCATAGTTAAAGCTTTTTGTCTTGCCAATTCCAAATCTCTGACTGGATAGCCTCTAGTCAGAAATGTATTAAACATCAACTCCATCTGAGTCACTACATCTTCTTCCCTACTTGTAATGTGTCTAATCCTCAAAAATTGCGAGAAAGGAAGACCTTTCTTGAGTGCAGGTGGGTGGCAACTTGAAGCATGCAGCAGAGTATTTCTATCAGACATTTTTGTGTATAAATCAGTTATAAGCCCTTCTTCAGTTTTATAAATCTTTACATCTAAATAATTTACAGTTGTGAGGTCACAATTAAAAGTGAATTTAATTGTATCATCCATCAGATTTATTTCATCCATAACTTCTTGAAACTCATCTGTTGTACCCGCCCATAAGACGAAAATATCGTCTATGTAACGGGTAAAAAAAAGCATTTTAGATGCAAATCTGGAATTAGTCAGAAAAAGTTGTTTCTCAACCTGGAACATATAAATATTTGCAAAGGCGGGGGCCACGTTAGAACCCATGGCACATCCCCGCAAATAAAAACCGCCATCAAAATAAAAAAAATTACATGTCAGAGTTTTCTCCAACAAAGACAGAAAAAAATTTAATTCTGGTCCGGTGTATAAAGGATTATCTGTCAAAAATGTACGGTCAGCCTGCAGACCTCTATCATGTGGTATTTTAGTATACAAATTAATGACACATATATACAACATAACACATAATTATCAGGTAAATTTTTTAAATTCTGTAATTTCAAAAGAAAATCAGTTGTATCTTTTAAAAAGGTTTCCTGTACTTGAACAATGGGCTGAAGATAAAAATCTAAATACTTTGCAATTGAAGAAAAGATTGAAGATCTGGCCGAGATTATGGGACGGCCTGGCGGATTGTCCAAATTTTTATGAATCTACGGTAAGGAATATAACAGAGGAACAAGGGGAAAATCCACTATCAATGCTTGTTTAGTCAAATGATCAATAATACCATCATTATATGCTTTTACTAATATCATATCAATTTCCTGTTTGAATTTGCCCGTAGGGTCTGTGGACAATTGTTCATAAGTTGCAGTATCGCTGAGTTGGTTATGTAATTCACGTTTATATTTGTCCTTATCTTGAAGGACAATAGCTCCTCCTTTGTCAGCTGAGTGGATTACTAGCGAGTCTTGTTCACTTAAGTTTTTCAACGCTCTATATTCCTCCTTTGTTAAATTCGACCGAGGCCACTTTGATGTTTTAGCCACCTTAATAACTTCATGATCCAAAATTCTGGTGTAGTTTTTTTAGGATATATTCGATGAAAGGGGATCAAAGGATGAAGAAGATTTGACAGGATGAGGAGTGGGAACTCTGTTGGCATTGGATGGATTATTGTCAAAATATTCTTTTAGTCTGAGACTTCTGTTGTGTCTCCATATGTCCTTCTTCCATTCAAATTCATTGAACTTGTTGGACGGGACAAAAGATAGTCCTTTATTGAGTAGAGTGGATTCAGCCTTAGTTAGTATGTGGGAAGACAAGTTAATTACTAAGTCTTGCGTCTGTTGATCCTTTTTACTCTGCCTCTGCCTCTGGCCACCTCGTCGTGTCCTCGTTCTCTTCCTTCTGCGCCATATGCGCGAGTAACAACCCCTAAAGGGGGCTTATATGAAGAAGGCCCAGGGGTACAGTCACTGTCACTAGCCGTTTGGCTATAATTGGTAGATGAATCATCCATTGGTTGTCGAGGTATTCTCTCTCGTCTGTGTCTCACATTTCTAGGTCTATTTAAAGGCTGTTTGTCCGTTGCCCAAGCGTAAACCATCTGATCTTGATAATCCCTGTTAACGATGGATAGCTTATTCTTTTTAAAGCTTATCAATTCCTTCCTGTATAACTCAATGTTGGTATTAAGTTTATCCAACCAAGGAACAGAAGTATCTTTAGACAATATGTTTTTAGTAGAGGCTTCCATTTCACTGATCTTTTTTCTGATCTCATTCAATTCTCGTGTTGATTCTTCCACTACTAATAAGATTAGATCAAAGGAGCATTTATTGAGTATTGCTACCCAACGACGGCAAAAGTCAACGTTATTTCTCCCTATAGTGGTGACGTTTTTGATCTGGAAGCCTCTGGGGATTTTTCGGTCTCTGTGATAGTCAGATAATGTTATACCATGGAAATAAAAATCCACCTCCCTTTTCTTTAATTTTAACAGTGAGTGGTACATTTCCTCCAGTGTATCTGCACCTGATGCATCTCTAAATGTTTTTTTTATTAACACTGAGTCCACATCTGAATCAGAGAAACTTAATATCTCCCCTAAAGGAAGAGAAATAGGGACAAATCCTGCTGCGTCCATATTGTTAATGCTTTAATATATATAAAAAAACTTTTATTGATAGGAGCCCCCACATATTTGTTGCCCAGGGGCCCCCACAGACCTTGATCTGGCCCTGAGTATAGTGTACAGTATGTAATAATTCTGACATATACAAGACCAGCGATCACAGTGAGCCATTATATGTGGAAGTAGGGCCATCCCGCATGAGCTGAATTTTTTTATTTTAGATGTGGGCATCATTCCAAAGCATTTAAACAAGTTTGGGAATCTGTGGGGGGGGAGGGCGAGGGAGGCCCAAAAAGAACCTTGCACTGCCTTGGACATATATGGACAGATTGGTATGCTTATGTACTGGATAGTATATTATTATACAGTTTTAATAACTGACCCTATAGATGGTCTAAATCAGTGCATGTTTTCCAGATCTCTTAGTTGGTGCACAAGTATATTCATTATTGGCTGACACATTTTAAATGATCAATAGGTGGTGCTAATTATTTCATTTGCGACACTGAGGGGATGTTAATAACATGCAACTTTAGTATTATGTGCTATTTCTACTGTGGTCATCATGGTGTGGGCTAGGGTGGGGGGGTTTCCTGGCAACAGGAAACCCCCCATGTGTTTGCTTATGCTCTCATACACATCATACACAATTTCCTATCGCTGTTGGCTCATCTCCCATTTCCTTAATAACAATGCACTGAAGAAGTTTTACAAACAGATCACTGACCGCAAAGATTGGATGAAGAAGTCCTACATTCCCAGGCAGGTGAATGCTTTATTCAGATAATAAGAAAATATAGCTTCTGTGTCATAAGATTTACACACATCATATGCAAATCTTTATAACAGGAAAAACATTATTCCCAGGACGGGAATTATCAGCAATTTACAATTCGACTTCAACATAATTCATGTCTTTTACGGGGGAATTTGGTTCTTACTGGAAATTTAAATGCCTAAAAAATATTTTCGATTACAGCAAAACTTGAAATAATTAAATGCATATGCTAATTTCTTCCAGATGGGAAGCGTTCTCTTCAGTGTCCGCTTAAAAGATTGGACATACAGTATATCAAACTTCCTAAAATTGCTTAGGAATTATTATTACTCCAAAGAACAATGATTTTCACCATCAGTTATAACTTGTCTATACGGGATTCTGACGGTCACAATTTCACCAGCAGCGTTCTGAATGTCAGATTGCGGAGGTAAGTATTAGGCTTAGGAGGGAGCCTTAAGGTTATGGTTACAGTTAAGGGGAGAGTTAGGCTGCAGGAAGGGTGGATTAGGGTTAGGCTGTGGGAGGGTTAGGGTTAGGCTGCTGGATGGGAGGGTTAGGCTGCATGAGGGGTGGGTTAGTATTAGGGGGAGGGTTAGGGTAAGGATTAAAATATAAAAATCTGTTTATTTTCTGACTGTCGGGATCTCGTACCCAACCCCTCTAAACAATGGCTATTTCTCGAAGAGCTTACAGAAATCGGGCCTGATTCAGCGGCGCACGCAATTTGAACGCACTTAAGTTCCGAAGACCATGTATTTCAGCGATTGTTTGCAACTGCGCACGCGCAGAAAATCCTGAAGATCCATACATCGCACAAAGATGCTGTTGTGATCGGAAAATGGTATCAGAAATGGGGCGGCAAAAAAATCAATATGAACTATGAGTACTATACTCTGACCTGCGTATAAAAGTGAAGAATTAGTATAGGAGTCTAACACAACAAGCTTAGATTTGAAATGTTTATTTAAAGTGTGAATTACAAGTTAAGTACAAAATAAAACACCATACGGAGAAGTACCATGCACAAAGAATGGAATGTGACAGCTGACTTGCTGATGCATACAGGAAAAACTAAAAAGTCTAATTCAATGAGACATGCAAGATATCCAGGGCAGAGCAAAAGCCACTAGGCAGAGGGCAAATCTGGAAGTGCAAGAGACGAAGGACGCGACCAGGAAATCAGGAAATCCACCAGTCATACAGGAGCCAATCAGGGAAAACCAGGTCGATGCTGTCTCCAGGAAAGCAAAATACAACTTATCGGCAGAGAGAGTAAGGCTGAGCCAGAATGAATAGTTACTGAAGGACCACGTGCAAAGGTGCTAGAAGAGCGTTAATTCCAGACATTATTCAATGTACACTATGGTTGCTGCTTATGGTTGCCAGATCATCCCTTTAATAAGGGGCACATACTGTATGAATTTCACAAGTTCTGTGGGTGAATAAAACGAGGTGAAATGGAGACTTAAAGTCAGGCAGCCACAGAATATGTGTAATTCATATGTGTCATAGTTGCCCTGGGGCTTGTGGGGGCCCCGGGGCAACTAAGTTGTGGTGGCCCCCTCCAGGTCACATGGAGCCTACACCACCCCCTCTGATATCCCCACATGGAGCTTACCCCCGCACCTCAAGATCCCGACACAGAGCCTACCCCCCATATACCCGGCAGAGCTGCATCTGAGTCCCAATGTCACATGACGCTGATGAGGGGACTTGGGAGGAGCCACTCTGTGCTGCATGCAGTAGAACAGCCACAGACAGCGGCTGCTGAGCCTCCACCTGGAAACAGGTGCCGCTGGACACCTGTTCTCGGCAGGGTCACATCGACCCTGTGTGGGGGGGCCCCTCTGTGTGTGGGGACCCCGGGGCAGCCACCTCTGTCACCCCCCCCCCAAACTTAATCTGGCCCCGGGTGTCCCTTATTAAAGGGATGTTGTGGTAACCCTATAAAAGCCTCTGCAAGAAGAAACATAGGATCCTGACAGTATGTTCACCTTGACAAGACAAGTTCCAGATGCCTAGGAGTGAAAATAGCTTTTCCATGGTACGGGGGGTGTGGGATAGGTTGGGAGCTAGCCCAGTAAAGCACTGACATAGTGAAGGTGTCTTTACCAGATAACACTCTCCATGGATGGATGTGGGCAAATGTTTCTCCTTTAGGTCCGGTTCCAGACTCATGCTCAAAGCTATTTTTCACACTGGAGGCACTGTGTTTGGTTCTGAGGCTGACTGAGGCACACATACGTGGCAGATCAGCCATGTAATAATTGTGGAAGTCATTACAGATTTCCACTTGCGGCTAAATTGGTGTAACTGTAGCAGGGCATTCGGCGGTAATAGAAGTGTGCCGTGGGCATGTTGACGGATTGCAGCACCAAGGAAAGGCTGGTGTAAATACTGATAGTGATGATGACTAGTGGATTTATATGGTGAGTGTAAACACATAGATGCAGCCGATTCTGAATATACTGTTGGCGGAAATTTGTATCAAGTACGCAATGCGGCCTCCAGGGGCATTTCTAGAGAGGAGGGGGCCTGTGTGCAGTCTTCGACACTGGCCCCCACCTCTCCGTCCGGTGGCCGGCTGTGCTCTGAGCAGTGCGCAACCAGCACCACACTTATAGACTCTGGGCACTAGAGTGTGCCCAGAGTCAATAGTGCATGCACAGGTCACTTCGAAAATGGCCGCGGTGGCCATTTTCCCTGTACTGCACATGCGCAAATGACAGGAAAATGGGCGCGGCTGCAAAATGTGATTCTCAGTTCTCTGCATGCAGAGGAGAAGGGAGATATTGCCAATTCCCTAAACAAAATCTCTAAACCCTTAATTCAATGAGCAGACTGCAAAATTCCATTTTGAAACAATATTTGAGGTCTTATATTTCAGGTAATTAAGATGACTGGAGTGGCTTAGTCCCTTGAGAAATGTTTGTTATTGTTTTAATATCTGGTTTGAAGTCAGATAGGAGGTCATAAGCACGATGAGCACAAAAATAATACTGATCCTAATTTCCATCTATTGGGGATCCACCTGCTGTCAAATGAGATGGTTGATAGCTGCTGACGATGACCGCATTTGTAGCTTTATCAGATCTACATGTATGGCGGAATCTGGTGGTGATCCTTCCAAGCAGCCAGATCAGCCTGTGTGGAACCAGCCAGTGCTTAGTTATATTCAAAAATAATGTAATTGGCTAACTATATTGTTTTTACAATTTATTGTATTACAGTAAAGGAATATACAAAATACATTTATTGAGTGTGAGGTTACATTTTAAATACACATTTGCCTGCCATTACTAATGCTATATGAGTGTTCCCAAAAGACACCCGCAGCTGCTGCTGCTGCCAAGGTTTAAAAAACCCAAATCCAAACTGTTCTACAGAGGACACTGGACAGAGAATACAGGAAAAACAATCTGATCAACTGTTGATTTTACACAGAGCTGAATGCGTCGGCCCTATTATTGCACCTGCATTGTGTACAAGGCAGATATTTGCCCATATGCAGAGTTGTAGGCATGGTTTGTGGTTGGACTGACCCCATCCATGTGCTTGGTTTCATAGCTGCTATCTGTGTGCAATTGCACCATCCCTATATCTGGTGCAAAAGATACACCTGAAAACAGACATCATTACAGGTATGCACAATTATGCATAGCTTGCAATTCCATGGACAAGCCCTCACCAAACTTATCGTACTTGCAAATACCCCATTGCTAGTACATTTATACATTTATATTCTCTGGGTCAAAGTTCTGACTGGCGCACTCCGCCATGTGGTCCAACCGGAACCCCAAGCACTCCATTAGGTATCCCATACCAACTGCCACCTCTCTGTGAAGTTTTCATCCAAATCCATCCAGTGGAAGGCTCAGAACAGGCTCCCTGGGTCAAAGTTCTGCCCAGCGTACACAAAGGGGAGGTCCAACTGGGACCGTAACCCCCTAAAACCTGGCCAGGATCCAACTAGATCACCTCATGTTGGTTTCATCCCAATTGGTACAGGAGTGTATATTCAAGTTATTAAGTTTTATTACGTGATGTCGTCCAAATACAACCAGTGGAAGGCTTAGAACAGGCTCCCTGTTAGGATCTGCGGTTAGCAGATCATCTTGGTTGCAGTTCCCAGTCTTAGCTGCAACTAAAACTTTGCATTTAATCCTGTCTGTCTGTGTGCTGATCACATGTGTTCAGTAATTAACTGTCTGCCTATGTGCAGTATCAGCTGCACACTAGTTAATTGTCTTGTCTATGTGCACAGGCCAGCTGCACACTGGTCTGTCATTAAGGAGGCTTGCAGGGCTTCTTCTGATTGGACCCTGTATCTGTAAAATTACAGACCGCCCTTCACTCCATGCCGGTGATAGAGTATTCTTGTTTCTGGTTCTGGCTTAGTCTCCTGTCACCCAGTCGAGCTCCAGTTCTCCTGTCTTTTGTATTGTGTTATTCTGCCATTTGTGTCATCCAGGGGGCATAGTTTGCTTATCATCTACCTGCTGTTAGTGTCATCTTGGCGGCACGGTTCGCATACCTGTCTTCTGCCATTCATGTCATCCAGGTGGCACGGACAGTACTCTGTGTCCAGAGTACACAGCCCAGCGTGCGTTGCTTGTGTCAACCCAGCAGCAGAGGCCACATTACAGCATCAGCTGATTGTGTCAACCTGGTGGCACAGTCCACACTACAGCATTAGCTGCTTGTGTCAACCCGGCAGCACAGGCCACACTCCAGCGTGTTCAATGCGCCATTCGGTATACCAACACCAGTGACTTATTATTACACAGATCTTCATCTGCCACATCCTGCCAAGCTTATTCAGCCCTAAAGGCTGCTACACAGCCCAGAGGCTGCTACACAGCAAAAAGGCCGCAACCTGCCAAGTTACTCCAGCCCTCAAGGCTGCTACCCAGGCCACAGGCTGCTACCCAGCCCACAGGCTGCTACACGGCCCAAAGGCTGCAACCTGCCAAGTTACTCCAGCTCTCAAGGCTGCTACCCAGCCCAGAGGCTGCTACCCAGCCCACAGGTTGTTACACGGACCAAACGCCGCAACCTGCCAAGTTACTCCAGCCCTCAAGGCTGCTGCACGGCCCAAAGGCCGCTTCATCACCTACGGCCTTCAAGTTGTCTGCCAGCTCTCAAAGCTGTTGAACGGCCGCATCTAGCCAAGAATTCAAGCCCTCAAGGCTGTTGCAGGACTAATACTCATAAGAGTCACGTACGTGCCTAACACTCCCTTGGTCAAATTTCTGCCTGGCACACTGTGCAGTGAGGTCTGACCAGGGCCCTCACTACTCTAATAGGCATCCCAGACTAATTGTCACCTCTCTGTGAAGTTTTCATCCAAATGCATCCAGTGGAAGGCCCAGAACAGGATCCCCCGGTCAATGTTCTGCCCAGTGTTCACCAAAGGGAGGTTCGGCGGGGACCTCAACCCCCTAGTATGTCTTCTGGGATCTAATGATACACTGTGTGAAGTTTTTGCCAAATTCATACAGTGAAAGACTCAGAACAGGCATCCCATGTCCAAACAGGCTCCCGGGGTCAAAGCTCTGCATGGCGCCATGAGGTTCAACCAGGGCCCCAACCACTCCATTTTGGAGGTCCAACGGGAACCCTAACCCCCCTGAAACCTGGCCAGGATCCAATTGGACCACCTTGCATTGGTTTCATCATCCCAGTCGGTGCAAGGGTGTCCGAATGCATAACCAGACAGACAAACAAACATGCCAAATAATTTTTATAGAAAAAATGTAAACCTAAAATAACGTAATTTTAGCCTTTTTTGTTCCTAGAGTATTATTAAGTCAATAACATTAATTACACTCATTTACAGTCAATTTGACCACCTCACAGCTCACAATTGTCACAAGCCGCCGCACTGCGAACGCAGTGCAAGATGAACGCCGAGGGAGCAGTCGCTGAAACTCCTCCTATCTCCTGTCCTTCATTCCGGGAGTACTCTGGATTGGTTCCTGCATCTATTTCTTCCTGGTGCGAACGCTGCTCCGGTGCCGGTGATAGAGTTTTCGTGTTTCCGGTTCTGGCATTGTTTCCTGTTATCCAGTCGAGCTGCAGTTCTCCTGCCTAAAGATTGTTATACTGCCGTTTGTGTCATCCAGGCAGCACAGTTCGCATTTCATCTACCTGCCACTTGTGTCATCTAGGCGGTGCAGACAGCACTCTGTGTCCTGTAGAGGAATCGTTTCTATATGGTAGAGTTTATACCATGGGTGCCAATCATTGAAGATGAGACTCCAATAATGTTATTTCTTTACTATATTTATAAAGATATTATGAATATAGATAAACTTCAATTAACATACGATATATATATATATTTGCAAATACATGCATACGTATGAATTCATTGATTATGATTCCAGTGAGTTCAGACGTGAAGTTCAAGCTCTGATTTCTGATATTTATTTATAGGCAAATCAAATTATACAGAATGAGATATACACAGTAGTGACATATATACTAGTATATTTATGCTTCCTAAGACATAAAACGTAACAAACAATTAACAAACTTTAGAAAATTAATAATAACAGAAATTCTATACTTGCAAGTGTAACATTGTGCTAACCTCTCTCCAACGTCTCTCTCCTCTCCAACTAACTAAACTGTACTTCCAGTGCTGTCTTTTATCCCAAAATCTGTCAATACAACAATTGTGCCATGTCCCATTCTGTCCAATGTGGCAGATAATTACGGGTTTCCCTAAAACCAGATTCTGAAGTGTTGTAAAAAGTGTCAGCTGGCTTTTACCCCTCAGGTGGGCAGTAGGGAAGGTATTTTGGGATCATAAAATTGGTATTTGTTTATTTATCAAACGATTTACCTTTGATTATTTGATGTGCAAACAGATCTATATTGCCTAAGGTGCTAGCATCAATAGATGTGACCTCTCGATGGTATAGTAGATAAATGGCCCCTGGCCTAGACATAGATGAGCTGGTTTATAATTACTCAAGGAATGCTATATTTTGATTCTGATCTTTATTATAAGTATCGCCTACACACCTGTGCATACCAGTGTCTGTTGGTCTAAGCAGTAAAAACCTGTTTCTTACACAATTAATAAACCTTACAATTAAAGCATATATCTAAATACCTGTTACTGAACATTTAACTTATACAGTATATTAAAACCTATTTAATCTATTTCTCACTTTAAAATATATATACTATTCACTATGGTCAGGAGCGCCGAGAGGGGTGGGGGGGCGGCTACAGATTACTGGGGCCCGGGCTTCCTGAGGGGCCCGGTGGGGGCCCGGGTCCAGCGCCGCTCCCCCTCCCTCACAGCAGCCCAGCACACAGCGTGTTCTGAGCTGCAGTGGAGACTGCTCGTGGCTGCTGAGTAGCAGCCACAGCAGTCTCCTATGCCTGTGGGGGGGAGCGATCACACTGATAGCGCCCCCCCTGGCTCTGAGCAGGGCTGAGGGGGCCCCCTCCCCAGTGCGCAATGCCGCTGAGCGGCGCTGCAAATCTTTCTTTTTTTTGGGGGGGAAGGGGGCGTGGCCATGCCTCACGTGATTAGGCCACACCCCCTATTACCCGGGCCCACCGCGGCTCTCAGCGGGCCTGACTATGGTGTAAACCACATTCAATCATTAATGGTATTTTAATTCAGGCAATATCTCTAGTCCTCATATTATTTTAATCCTAATGTTCAAGTATATTTTATTTTACTTATATAATTAATTTTCTACATCACATAAGGTAACAGTTCGAGAGTGTGCAGTCCTGCGTACGCTGCTTGTGTCAACCCAGCAGCACAGGCCGCACTCTAGCGTACGCTGCTTGTGTGAACTCGGCGGCACAAGCCGCACTCCAGCGTCAGCTGCCGGTGTCAACTCGGCGGCACAGGCCGCATTACAGTGTCCATGAGTGCGCAGCTTTGCATATGTTGCTTGTGTCAACTCGGCTGCACAGCCCGTACTCTAGCATTCGCTGCTTATGTCAACTCGGCGGCACAGGCCTCCTGCATACGCAATCCTGTGTACCAACGCCTGTCTCTCTCCAGTGGCACTAGTCCTTCATCTGCCTCATCTAGCCAAGTCTACCAGCCCTTAAGGCTGCTACACAGCCCAGAGGCTGCTGCTCAGCCCAACTCGGCCCAAAGGCCACATGTAGCCAAGTCTACCAACCTCAAGGTTGCTAATCAGCCCAAAGGTCACATCTAGTCAAGTCTACCAGCCCTTAAGGCTGCTACACAGCCCAGAGACTGCTACTCAGCCCAAAGGCTGCTACTTGGCCCAAAGGCCACATCTAGCCAAGTCTACCAGCCCTCAAGGCTGCCACTCAGCCCAAAGACTGCTGCACAGCCCAAAGGCCACTTCTTGCCAAGTTTATCAGCCCTCAAGGCTGCTCCATAGCCCAAGGACTGCTTCACAGCTCAAAAACTGCATCTTGTTCTTCGGGCCATAGGGCACGTCTTGTCGAGGATTCCAGCCCTCAAGGCTGGAGCTGGACTCACTGTGTAAAGATAAACCTTATCAATACCTCAGCCCCTAACAGCAATATTGTTTTAAATCAGTTTAGGCCAAAAAGTTGCACCGAGTTAACTGGCTGACTAAGCTAAGCGACAGCAGTGGATGACACAGTCATGTGGCAGTTCAACTTCTAACATGACACATCTAGGAAACAAAGTGGCACTGCAGTGGCAGACAGGAAGGCAGTTTAATACACTATAAGACCCCGCAAAGAAACCAAGAATGTTTTCATAAATCAAGAACTTGACCAGAGGCCCAAGGGAGGAGGAGTATGTATGTAGTGGTGGAAGACAGATAAAGAAAGGAAGGGTTGATTAATTAGTAAATTTAATGTTATATTCATTCCAAAGCAAATTTATGAAAGAGGGGGGGGGGGCATTTAAAACTGGGTGAATTTGAACATGTTCCATGTTTTCCCCACCCAATAAACTTGGTGGTTCAGAATTTTTTTAAAAATGACAGGGGCATGCAGAAGATGCTTTCTGTGGCAATAAAAAATTATGTACATTTTTGGCATTCATCAACCACATGAAGAAGATTGTAACGGCTGTGGCAGTTAAACTTCCAACATAGCACATCTAGGAAATAGAGTGGCACTGCAGTGGCAGGCAGGATGGCAGTTTAATAAACTATACAACTCCATAGAAAGAAAAAAAAAATTTTCATTAATCAAGAACTTGATCAAAGACCCGAGGGAGGCAGAGTATGTATGTAGTGGTGGAAGGCAGATAAAGGAAGGTAGAGTTGATTAATTAGTAAATTTGATTTTATTTTTTATTCCAAAGCAAAACTTATGAGGACGAGGGGGAATAGTGTGGACCGCTACCAAATTCCTTACAAAGGATATCTGGCCATTCACATCAGTCCTTACCCCAATAAAGCTTACACACTAAGGCTAATATTTGTGGAGAGCCACTTAACTTACCAGTATATTGTTAGAGTGTGAAGAAACCAGAGCAACTGGAGGAAACCCTCACAAGCACAGAGACAATATACAAACTTCACACAGCTAGGGCCGTGGTGGGAATCGAGGCCATGACCTCAGAGCTGGGAGGCAGCAATGCTAACCATTACATTGAGATATGTAGGAAAGTGGTACTGGATGATGCTGACTTTGGGCAGAAAGTTTTCTGGACCTCTTCGGCATACAGCAACCACACAGATTTCAGCAGCTGTGATAGTTCAACTTGTAACATGTCAAATCTAGGAAACAAGGTGGCACTGCAGTGGCAGACAGGATGGCAGTTTAATAAACTATAAAAATGTTTGTCATCTATGCAAAAAGACAGTCAGCAATGCCCCAATCAGTGCATAATGCAAATAAAAGAGGTACAAGATGAAATTGTCCTTTAGTCCTACCACCCACCATTATGTTGTATATATTAAACAGGACATGCGCAGTTTAACAAACCAATCACTTCAGCAACAGGGACTGCTACTTGTGGTTGAAGTGATGGGTTTGTTTGGGCCCCAACAAAACAAGCTACCAATGGGATTAAGGCAGCTACAGTAACAGTATTGTTAATTCTCTCTACAGTTGGAAGAGGTCATTCTCATCTGATTCCTCATTCTCATCACTGTGTACATCATCCTCACACAATATTAACTCATCCCAGGATTACATGTTATGTATACACAGTGGGGTACAGCCTACAGAGTCACAGAGCCTGTACATTATGGATATACTGTGGGGTACGGCCTGCAGAGTCACAGTACCTGTACATTATGTATACACAGTGGGGCACAGCCTGTGGAGTCGCAGTACCTGTACATTATGTATACACAGCGGAGCACAGCCTCGGAGTCACAGTACCTGTACGTTATGTATACACAGTGGGGTACAGCCTGCAGAGTCACATTACCTGTACATTATGTATACACAGCGGAGCACAGCCTCAGAGTCACAGTACCTGTACGTTATGTATACACAGTGGGGTACAGCCTGCAGAGTCACATTACATGTACATTATGGATTCACAGTGGGGTACAGCCTCGGAGTCACAGTACCTGTACGTTATGTATACACAGTGGGGTACAGCCTGCAGAGTCACATTACCTGTACATTATGGATACACAGTGGGGTACAGCCTGCAGAGTCACATTACCTGTACATTATGGATACACAGTGGGGTACAGCCTGCAGAGTCACAGTACATGTACGTTATGGATACACAGTGGGGTACAGCCTGCAGAGTCACATTACCTGTACATTATGTATACACAGTGGGGTACAGCCTGCAGAGTCACATTACATGTACATTATGGATACACAGTGGGGTACAGCCTGCGGAGTCACAGTACCTGTACATTATGTATACACAGTGGGGTACAGCCTGCGGAGTCACAGTACCTGTACATTATGTATACACAGTGGGGTACAGCCTGCGGAGTCACATTACCTGTACATTATGGATACACAGTGGGGTACAGCCTGCAGAGTCACAGTACATGTACGTTATGTATACACAGTGGGGTACAGCCTGCAGAGTCACATTACCTGTACATTATGTATACACAGTGGGGTACAGCCTGCAGAGTCACATTACCTGTACATTATGTATACACAGTGGGGTACAGCCTGCAGAGTCACATTACCTGTACATTATGTATACACAGTGGGGTACAGCCTGCAGAGTCACATTACCTGTACATTATGTATACACAGTGGGGTACAGCCTACGGAGTCACAGTACATGTACGTTATGTATACACAGTGGGGTACAGCCTGCGGAGTCACAGTACCTGTACATTATGTATACACAGTGGGGTACAGCCTGCAGAGTCACATTACCTGTAAATTATGGATACACAGTGGGGTACAGCCTGCAGAGTCACAGTACATGTACGTTATGTATACACAGTGGGGTACAGCCTGCAGAGTCACATTACCTGTACATTATGTATACACAGTGGGGTACAGCCTGCAGAGTCACATTACCTGTACATTATGGATACACAGTGGGGTACAGCCTGCAGAGTCACAGTAGATGTACGTTATGTATACACAGTGGGGTACAGCCTGCAGAGTCACATTACCTGTACATTATGTATACACAGTGGGGTACAGCCTGCAGAGTCACATTACCTGTACATTATGTATACACAGTGGGGTACAGCCTGCAGAGTCACAGTATATGTACGTTATGTATACACAGTGGGGTACAGCCTGCAGAGTCACATTACCTGTACATTATGTATACACAGTGGGGTACAGCCTGCAGAGTCACAGTACATGTACGTTATGTATACACAGTGGGGTACAGCCTGCAGAGTCACATTACCTGTACATTATGTATACACAGTGGGGTACAGCCTGCAGAGTCACAGTACATGTACGTTATGTATACACAGTGGGGTACAGCCTGCGGAGTCACAGTACTTGTACGTTATGTATACACAGTGGGGTACAGCCTGCAGAGTGACATTACCTGTGGAGCCACAGTATCTGTACATTATGGATACACAGTGGGGTACAGCCTGTGGAGTCACAGTACCTGTACTTTATGGATACACAGTGGGGTACAGCCTGTGGAGTCACAGTACCTGTACTTTATGGATACACAGTGGGGTACAGCCTGTGGAGTCACAGTATCTGTACGTTATGTATACACAGTGGGGTACAGCCTACAGAGTCACAGTATCTGTACATTATGGATACACAGTGGGGTACAGCCTACAGAGTCGCAGAACCTGTACATTATGGATACATAGTGGGGTACAGCCTGCGGAGTCACAGAACCTGTACATTATGGATACATAGTGGGGTACAGCCTGCGGAGTCGCAGAACCTGTACATTATGGATACACAGTGGGGCACAGCCTGTGGAGTCACAGTATCTGTACATTATGGATACACAGTGGGGTACAGCCTGTGGAGTCACAGTATCTTTACATTATGGATACACATTGGGGTACAGCCTGTGGAGTCACAGTATCTTTACATTATGGATACACAGTGGGGTCCAGCCTGCAGAGTCACATTACAGTATTTGTATGTTGTGGATACACAATGGGATATAGTACAAAACTTTTTTCTTACTGTACTTGACTTTAAAGGGTTTTTTTTTACTTTTTTAAATTAATTTTTAAAACTTTTTTTTTACTTTTTTAACTTTTGTTTACACTGGAGCGGATGGGCACTGGACAGGTGCATTGTCAGCACTGGAGTGGATGGACACTGGACAGGTGCGTTGGCAGCACTGGAGTGGATGGACACTGGACAGGTGCGTTGGCAGCACTGGAGTGGATGGACACTGGACAGGTGCATTGGCAGCACTGGAGTGGATGGGCACTGGACAGGTGCGTTGGCAGCACTGGAGTGGATGGATACTGGACAGGTGCGTTGGCAGCACTGGAGTGGATGGATACTGGACAGGTGCGTTGGCAGCACTGGAGTGGATGGGCACTGGACAGGTGCGTTGGCAGCACTGGAGTGGATGGATACTGGACGGGTGCGTTGGCAGCACTGGAGTGGATGGACACTGGACAGCAACTTCTGGATGGAAACAGTACAATCACTTAATGGATACAGCACAGCCACTTTAGATGAGTCTGGACACACCACAGCCATTTGTATGGACACAGCACAGGCACTTGTATGGACACAGCACAGGCACTTGCCTAGTCTGGACACATCACAGCCACTTGTATGGACACAGCACAGCCAATTGTATGGAGTCTGGACACAGCACAGCCACTTGCCTAGAGTCTATACACAGCACAGCCACTTGTATGGAGTCTGGACACAGCACAGCCACTTGTATGAACACAGCACAGTCACTTGTATGGACAGAGCACAGCAACTTGTATGGACAGAGCACAGCCAATTGTATGAAGTCTGGACAAGGCACAGCCACTTGTATGGACACAGCACAGCCACTTGTATGGACACAGCACAGCCAATTGTATGAAGTCTGGACACAGCACAGCCAATTGTATGGACACAGCACAGCCACTTGTATGAACACTGCACAGTCACTTTGTGAAGTCTGGACACAGCACAGCCATTTGTATATGGACACAGCACAGTGACTTGTTGGAGTCCGGAGTCTTTGGGAACCAGCAGAGTACAATAAAAATTAATCTCTAGTATTCATTAGTAGAACTTAGTGTGCTTACTGAGGATACCTGGCAGAGGCAGGGAAACGTGTTTATTGCTATTTGAGAGACCAGCTGGCTATACACACGGGGATGCAGTCAGGATAGCAGCGGGCGCTATACCGTCTGCCTATATCCTGACACTGACAGCCCGACAGGGGACTAAAGATAGGTGGTGAAATCCCGACGCCTATTATTAGCCCCACTACAAATTACCGACACCCAGCATACCGAATGAAGGTAAGCCGGGTGTCTTAACGTCTAGCCGTGAGGGAAGGGTTAGGTTTAGGGACCCCCGGGGGGACTTAGGGTTAGGCACCACCTGGGATGGTCAGGGTAGGGAAAGGCAGCCCCCTGGGAGGGTTAGGTTTAGGATGCGGGGAGGGGGGGCTAGGTTTTGGCATGGGGGGAGGTTAAGGTTAGGCACCACTAAGGGAGGGTTAGGTTTAGGGTGCGGGGAGGGGGGGGCTAGGTTTTGGCATGGGGGGGAGGTTAAGATTAGGCACCACTAAGGGAGGGTTAGGGGGGGAGAGGGGAGGGTTAGGTTACTTACCAGCCCCAATCGGGAATCAGGTCTGTCGGGGTTCCGCTGTCGGTGTTTGATCCGGTGGCTGCATTAAATACCGATACCTACACACGGATTTGAGACTCCCTGTGTTGTCTTTTTCGGTGATCCGGTTATCTAACTCCAGAGATGGCTGTGTGACAGCAGAAACATAACCGAGAGCAGAGAGAAGCAGGGGGAATCATTGAAAGAAAGGCCGTGAAAAATCATCTTAAAGTTACTGTACCAGAGAGAAGATGTGGTAAACTGTTTATATTGTTTCATGGCCATGGTTAAGTATATTTGAGACATGAATGCACTTTCTAATAACGAATACTAGAGATTTGTTTTTATTGATTTTTTTTGTTTTTAAGCTATAGTGCTACTGTGGGACTTTATTGTGGAGACTTATCTGAAAACTGTGTTCTGATTGAATGTGGAGAGTTGTGCAAATAACTTGCTGCTATACCGCTGTCAGAATCAGCTGGGGAACTATGATACTGCCTTTACACCTAAATCCTGGGTCTGACCCGAGATTTGGAACACAGTTCCAAAACGGGTCAGACCCAGACCAGACGTACTTTACTGCGGCACCGATCCGGATTATTCCCGCATCGGCGCCGTTCACACTGCACACGGGTGCAGTGGAACACTTCTCCCAGCACTTGAAGATGACATCATCTCCAAGCGCCGAGAAACACGGAAGTCCCCATGCTGTAAACGGGACCCGGGTCACATGACCCAGGGTTCCTGTTTACACTGCAGGGTTTCACTCGACCCGGGAATCCAACCCTGGCCCCTTTTACACCTAGGAGCAACCTGGGTTAACCCTGCAATAACCCGGGTTTTAGCTCTGGTGTAAAAGGGGTATAAGCTGCTGCATAACAACCTAATGCTTTATCATTTTGGATCCAATTAAATACAAACAGCTGTACAATAGCTCTGTCAAAATCAGCTGGGGAACTCTGTGTTGTCGGAACCTAAGTTGCTACATAATAACTTGCTGCTAAAACACAAGTCACTGTGAAACAAGATTGCAAATTGCAATTTTTGCTACTATGGCCCGTATTCAATTAGAAGCGAAAAGCCAAGATCCGCGAAAAAGTATCGCCAATAGCGACTTTTCGCCAGGCTGAACTTTTCTCCGTATTCAATTGCAAACACTTTCGTGTACGCGAAAACGCAATGCAATGTAATAGGTAAAAAGTAAAGAAGTGCAAAATCGCTATTTTGGGGTGCAAAGGTGGGGAAACCACTCATCACCCTTGGGACAGTCCCCCAATTAATAACTGCATCAAAAAAGCACTTTGAAAATGGGGGCAAAAAAGTGCAAAGTGGGGGTACAAACTTGAAAACAAGAAAAATAGGCTTTTGCGGGGTCTGCAAGTATGGGTGAGGTGTTGTTTTGATTGCAGGTGTTTGCTTAAGGTGCGTTTTTTATCACTTCACTTCAGCGACTTTTAAATATGCTTGCACTCATTTTCAAGTACCCCAAATTTGACAGGTCTACTTAATTTCCCCCAAAAAAACAGCTTAATGCTACAATATTCTTCACCACTTGTGAAAAGATGCTAATTAGAGGCAAACTTACCCCAAACTGTTTAATTAGGGCTAATCGGGAACTACTTCATTGAAGGATAACTGTGTAAAAAAAAAAAGCACTTTGAAAATGGGGGCGTAAAAATGCAAAGTGGGGGCACAAACTTAAAAACTAGTGAAATAGACTTTTGGTGGGGGGTCTGCAAGTATGGGTGAGGTTTTATTTGGTTTCCAGATGCTTGCTACAGGTGCGTTTTTAACGTTTTTTTAAACTTTACTTTAGCAACTTTAAACCATGCTTGCACCTATTTCCAAGTACCCCAAATTTGGAAGGACTACTTATTTTCAAAAACAAAAAACTGCTTAATGCTATTCTTCACCACTTGTGCAAAGATACTGTTTAGAAGAAACTGACACACCTTAAGTACCCCAAATAGCTTTATTAGGGCTATTTGGGGACATGTACATACATCTCCAATGTTAGTGCATCTTTTAGGGTGTGTCAGGCTGATTTCCCCAATTCTGACAGCACTTTTCACCTGTTGCATTCGCCTGGTTGCATTTTCGCTTTTTTTGGAATTGAATACGGCAAATCACAGGTACGCGTGCGATAAGTTTCCGCGCTAAAATACGTGATGTAGGCAAAAGGTATGGCAGGCGAAAGATTAAAACACAGCCGATGTTACAGTACTAACTGTTTACAGGTTTTATATTAGCAAGGATTCTAAAGCTTGAAAAGCTCCATGTGCTATGTTAAATGAGGAAGTGATATAAATTAATTAATGTTTAGACTTGTACTAATTAATTCTTAAGCTGCATACACACACAACGATTTTTTGACCGATAATCGTTAAACGATATTGTTTAACGATAATCGTTTGAAAAAATCGTTCACTTTCTGAGTCAAATGATGAACGATTATCGTTCATGCGCGTTCACGTTTTTAGTTTGTAGTTTGTAGTTCAGTCAGACTTGTCAACTGAACGATTTTCATTAAGGGAATATGCAAAAATCGTTTGTAGTTCATAAAAATCGTTCATTACACTTTATGGAGCGTACACACGGTCAGATTTGTCAGACTTGTCAGATTTGTCAGATGAACGACTGAACGATTAAACGATTTGAACGATTTGAACGATTTGGACGATTTGACCAAAGTTTTGAACGATTTGAACGATTTGGACGATTGAACGATTTTTGACTGCATTAAAATGAATGGAATCGTCCAAGTCTGACTGCAAACCCATCAGATGTCAGATATCGTTATCTGACAAACGGGAACGCGCATCGTTGATCGTCCATCGTTCAGGCATGTCAGATATGAACGATTTTCCATCAGATATGAACGACTGAACGATTTTTAAATCGTTATCGTCCATATCTGAAGAAAAAATCTGATCGTGTGTATGCACCATTAGATGTTTGGTTTGGTAATAACTTGCCAGGAAGTCTTAAATTGGCCGTGGTATTAATAATCACATAAAGAATAATTGGGCTGATTCAGGGGTGGGCAATATATCTATTTCTATGCAAATGGACAATAATTTTTTAACTGGGCATGCACTGGAGCCATAGTGCGCCTGTCCTGTGATAGTGCTGCACAATGCACTGGATGACCAGGCGGCGACCGTTTGGGGGATGCAACCGGGAGCATTGGATAAAACAGGTGCATGTCAGCCTTGCTCTATAGGCGTTTCGAGGAAAGTGTCTGCACCTTCCGACGCAGATTTACTGACCTCTGCCGCGGAGCTCCGGTGGCCATTCTGCGTAACCTTAGGGTTACTCAGATGGCTGGTGCCTGCCCGATGGTGATCCGATGCTTCATGTCCAGATGTAGCAGTGGATCACAGAAGCCGACAGGAGGCGTGTATGTACACAAGACGCTTCCTGCTACATTTGTATAATATTGCACAACTATCGCGTACAAAGACACAGCGGCTATGTGATTACCATCCACCTCTGAATCAGCCCCAGTGATGTCTTATTTACTAGTCATTGGGGAAAACAGTAAGTGGCGTATCTATAATGGGTGCAGTGTATGCGTGGAACACGAGTTCCTGGGTCCAGGGGCGCCCTACACTGCACACCCTGCACCCATATTATTTTAAACTCACCTGTCCATGGTCCTGCGTCGGGTGTCAGCGCTGCTCAGAACACCGGAAAATGGCTGCCGTGGCCATTTTTCCGGTGTTCTGCACATGCGTAGTAGATATCAGGCACACTCTAGTGCCCGGAGTCTACTAATGCTCCGGTGGCTGGCCAGCCATGTTAGTTGGCTGCTGGCCACTGGGGAGAGAGGAGGGGGTCCTGCAATGATAGTGCACACAGGCCCCCTCCTCTCTTAAGACGCCCCTGGGGGAAAATGTAATAGCTGGCGAGATGCAGGCATCGGCGAGTTCCCAGCAAGCCAGCTTGATATTTATAGGGGCAATGTTTTAAAAGTCGCAAACAGTTTGGGTTTGTCTCTTAAAAGATTGCCCCTTTAAAACATCAGACAGACTCACCAGGAATTCACCGATGCCTGCATCTCGCAGGCTGTTACATTTACCATATCACCTTTTCAGACTCAGAGGTGTATGTAATATCGATACCACACGCAAGCGGCCGATGTTTTCAGTTTGCTCATGTTTCCGAGTCGCACTGCGCATGCGTCCCTATGGTTACAGCACAAAAATGCAGACTGAAATTGAACGCAGATCCATGCAATTTCCTTGGGTATGACTTGGAGGTCACAGACGCAGGCATGTGCATCCAAAGACGCAGTTGCACTGACCCTAGCAGCCATGTTCAGATGGAGAAATTGCACATGCCATAGGGTAGATGCAATCTCCAATGATGTATCCGATAGTGTGACTGATGCGTCCGATGGTGCGTCTTAATACTCACAGTGGTAGATTACCACCACAGATGGCTGCAATGGAAGGGATGAGAGACAACCATTGCGAGGGATCTTTTGAAGGTCTCTCCAGCGCCACCTTGTGGACAACACCTCCAGGACAACGTCCATTCAAACCTGCCAGCACATCGAAAGACCTCATCGCATGTGCAAAAGATAAGTGCTACCTCAATCACACAGATAGGCTGGGTACACATTGGAGCGATGTCGGGCCAATTTGCTGTTTCATAGCGACAAATCACCCACATTGCTCAGTGTGTACTGGCGACTGTACTCTCCTGCCGTCACAAGCGACGGTAGATAGGTTTGATGTGCTGCACATATCGCTATATACACACATATATATATATATATATATACAGATATCGCTATCGACCTGTAGTAAGTAAATGAAGGAAGGTCCAGTGGGCCTGATTCAGACCCGCTCGGAAGAGTCCGCATGCTCGCTCTGAGCGATGGTCGCACAACTGCGCATGCGTATGGTTCGCAATGCGCGTGCGCAAACCAGTTATTGCGGTCGGAAATCGTGTGCTCATAAAACAGAGTGCCTGCTATTTTGAGTGACAGAATGTGCCGTTTGTGGGTGTAATGGGGGAAGGTGCTTGAAAACGGGGGAGTGGTTGTGCGAACGCAGGCGTGCCCAACGGTCAAAACGGCGTTTAATGGGAGTGCATAATTAGCAAAGGAGCGTCATCGATCACGTCACTTGGTTGTCTTTTAACCTGAACTGCACGCAGTGATTACGGGAAGTAATTCCTACCTCAAGCGCTGCGAGCAGTTCAGATGCCGTTCGATGTTCCCGATTAATCTAATAAATACCGGAGATGACGTGATTTGCGAACGGCAAAAGGGCATCTTGAAAAAATAGCGAGCGCATTTAGCGGACGCTCGCACAGACATAGAGGCGTCCTCACACCTCAAAGAGCGAGCGCTCAATTTACATATCCGGCCCCTTTTTGAGAGCGAGCGGCCGCAAATAGCGTCCGGGTCTGAATCAGGCCCTGTGATCGTTCCGTCGTTCATTAACTCGTTCAAGTGTGGGCGGGCAATCCCAGCTCAAGGTTGGCAGAACGAATGCCCATCGCTCCAGCTTTAGACATTGTTTGAGTTCACACAGGACACACGTCCCCTTCCTAAATCAGTCTGTGCAATGTTTCACCTTCTAAGACCCAAGACATACTCCTTACTCTGTGTATGAACCTACTGCTTGCCAGTTGTTTTTCATTTCCATTTTCAACTATTAAATACAGACAGGGCAGGATTAGAGGGGATGCGACAGGGGCGGTCGTCCCTGGGCCCCCACATACAGAGGGGCCCCCAATAGCAGCGGTGCAGCCGGTGGCTTCACCCGCCGCTAGTGTCCCTGCCACTAGTGTAGTGTAGACCGCGTAGTGTGCGTGGTCACATTACACAGCGACATAGACACAGCCACCGGCGGCAGCTGTGTGTTTGTTACAGCAGCCAATGAGAGTCACACAGAATCTCATTGGCTGCTGCTTCGCAGGGAGCCGGCTGGAGCTCACTTATGAGCTCCGTCTTCCGGCTCCCCCCCGGGTGATGATGGGAGTGACGTCATGATGCTGACGTCTCTTCCATACTGCAGGAGAAGAGGAGCAGGAGCGGACAGTGGCGGTCGCGTCAGGAGCAGGGTTTCAGGTAAGTTATGTTTTTTTTTTGTGTGTGTGTAAGGGGGGTGACACTATGCAGTGCGCATAGGGGGCGGCGCTTCATGGGGCACTGGGGGCAATACATAGGACAACTACTGGCGGCACTGAATAGGGGTGGGCTACTACTGGGGGCAGTGTATGGGGGGGACTACTTCTGGGGGCAATGCATAAGGGGGGACTACTGGGGGCACTATATAAGGGGCACTGCATGTGGGGGCACTACTGGGTCTGGGGGCACTATATAAGGCGCACTACTGAGGGCACTGCATAGGGGGACCACTACTGGGGAGTTAAATAAGGGGCACTGCATAGGGTGGACCACTATTGGGTCTGGGGGCACTAATGGGGGCACTGTATAGGGGGACCACTACTGGGGCATTATATAAGGAGCACTGCATGGGGGGGCACTACTGGGTCTGGAGGCACTACATAAGGGGCACTACTGGGGGCACTGCTTAGGGGGACCACTACTGGGGGCACTGCATAAGGGACGTTACTACGGGGGACGGTGGTATATAGGGGCCCACACAAGTTTGTTGCCCAGGGGCCCCCACAGACCTTAATCCGGCCCTGGATACAGAATTCACAGCTTCATTTGGCCTCCACTGCTTGTGTATGAAGTTTGCATTCAGAGATTGCATTTCAGGCTCGATATTTGTGTTTCCGGTTTGCCAATAAAATGCGTATCTTTAAATATTAAAATTTTTATGTTCCATCTACACAATATTGTTATAGACCAAAAAAATATGTTAACATTTTAATTATTAAAAAATTGTCTGGAGATGAAATGTTGAGCTTCACCTATTAAGTCATACACACATGGGGCCTGATTTTCAGCCGGATATTTGGATATTCACACAAGCGGACAATGTTTTTTCTTCTACTCATGCGTCTGGATAGCCCTGCGCATGCATCCAGGGTCGCAGTACAGATGCCCTAAGCGGTATGTAAGCATCTATGGATGCTGACAGTGAGTGTCTCAATCAGGGACGGACTGGGGCTGTAGATCAGCCCAGGTAGTCCCCCCTGAGTACTCCAAAATGGGCGCGAGTCATGGGGGCCTGGTCTTGCGGCACGCCCCATCTCTCAGTATCCTGGCTGAGCAGAGCGTCGAGAGGCGGTGCTGTTCATCAAGGATTACCGGGCCATCATGTGCACCGCATGCTGCACTGCCGCCACCCTTACCCGCCCCCTGAGCTCATACCATGAACTCCGGCGGTGGTGGAAGATGACTTCCGCCCCCTGTGCAGTGGCAGCCCCGCTCCTCGAGCTGGCCCTGAGGCCATCGGCCCTTCTGGCATTTGCTGGAAGTGCCAGATGGCCAATCCGGCCCTAGTCTCAGGACCTGATTCAGCAAGGAATGTACGGATGCTGACGCACACACCCGGCCGCCTCGAGAATATGCTAATGAAATGAATGCATACTCACGGCAATCGCAGCAGAATAAGCAGACGCCCAGCACTACACAATGCCCAGGGCCGGTTCTCCCGTTACGCATGGTACGCAGCTGTGTAAGGCGCCACATAGTGGAGGGCGCCTCAGCTGCGTACCATGTGGGCCGCGGGCAGACTGTGTCTCTGTGATACAGCTGCACCGCATGTGTAGCGCTAACCGGACGGAGTTCAGTCAGCGCTACACAGCACAAACACACAGCCGCCGGCTCCGGCAGCTGTGTGTTTGCTTTAGCAGCTGATGAGAGTCAGACAGACTCTCATCGGCTGCTGCCCCCACTGCCAGAGCCGGACATCTTCCGGCTCCCGCAGTGGGTAATGGGAGTGACATCATGACGTCACTCCCATAATGCAAAGCGGCAGATGGAGGAGCTGATATCGGCGGCGGGACCAAGAGCAGGAGCGGGTTTCAGGTAAGTGGTTTTTCTTTTGTATTTTTTTATTACGTCTCTACTGCGGGCGGGGGGAGGTGGATTACTACTGGGGGCACCACAAGGGGGGGGGCTACTCCTGGGTGCACTACAAGGGGGGGCTACTACTGGGGGCACTATATAAAGGGCACTGCATAGGGGGTACCACTACTGGGGGCACTGCATAGGGGAGGAGGGGGAGTACTACTGGGGCACTATATAAGGGGCTTACTACTGGGGGCACAAGGGGCACTGCACAGGGGGGACCACTACCAGGGGCACTGCATAGGGGGACTACTACTGGGGGGGCACTATGTAAGGGGAATACCACTGGGGGCACAAGGGGCACTGCACAGGGGGGACCACTACCAGTGGCACTGTAAAAGGGGGCGCCAAAAAATATACTCACTTACCAAAAAATTTGGGAAGGGGCCGGCCCTGACAATACCCCTTCCCTTTAATTGCGTCCTGTATACATGGCAAGACAGTGGACCCATATACACAACATTGGTTGACCTGACCATCCCACAGACATAGCGAGACTTCCTGTGTGCAACTAGACCTCAGGCTGTGTCCGCCGTTGCAAGCACTTAAGTATACACGCCCCTGAAACGCCATCCAAATGCACAGGCGCGCCTTCGTTTTCAACGACCACTCCCCCGTCACCACCCACAAGCGACACTTCCTGTCAATCACTTGTCCGTGGGGCTGCGGATTCCCTGCGTACGCATACTCAATCGCACCGGCTGGTTTGCGCATGCGCATTGCAATGCATACGTATGCGTAGAGCAAAAACCATCGACCGATTGCGTGCGTCTGCATCCGTGCGTTCCTTGCTGAATCAGGCGCTCAGTCCTGGCATGGATGTATACCTGGGAAGGATTTTGTAGCTCCACTAGCACGAAGACTGTGTCTGAATCACAATTACACCCAGACTGTGGTTAGAAAAAAAAAATTAAATTGCAGGCCATAGGCTACAATGGCAGACGCCATTTCAAGATGGTTTTTGCAATAGCAGAATCAGGCTCCAATAAGCTTGCCCAGGAAATGTGCGTTGCCAGATTTACAAGTATAGTCATATTTTGGCTTTGATGTGATTTACACATTATTATGAAAACAATTTTTTTCCTTTTTGCCAATAAACTAAACATTTTTTGGGAAAATACTAAAATATTTTCATTTATAATGATGTTATTAGTTCGACCATACTTGGATGTAGTTATGAGAACGCCGGTCTCAATCCCGACACTCTCATCCCAGCAAGGGATTTAACATAGGCGTCAAAATACCGACGCCTATGTTAATCCCGACGCTGGAATGCCGAGAGGACGCTGGACTGATCATCCTCTGCCGAGGAGAGTATTTACTTAGCCGGGAATGGAGGGGTTCGGATTAGGAACCCCCGGGGGTACCTGGGTTAGGCACCCCCTAGGGAAGGTTAGGGTTAGGCTAGGGGAAGGGGGGTTTAGATTTAGGCACTGGGGGGGTTAGGTACCCCCCCGGGAGTGTTAAGTTAAGGGTACGGAGAGGGGGGGTTAGGGTTAGGCACTAGGGGGGAGGTTAGGGTTAGACACCCCTAAAGTAGGGTTAGGGGGGGAGTGGTAGGGATAGTAGACTTACCTGCGCTGTCAGGAGTTTCACTGAGCAGGTTGCCGGCGTCCAGCGGTCATTCGTACTGATTCCGATATAACATGACATCCTGCAAGTAATTTAATTTTCTATACTGTACAGTACAGGTTTATAGTAGGGGTGTGCACCGGCCACTTTTCGTGTTTTGTGTTTTGGTTTTGGATCTGGATCTTTCTTCGTGTTTTGGATCTGGATTGGTTTTGCCAAAACCACCCTTCCGTGTTTTGGGTTCTGGGTTTTGTGTTTTGGATCTGTATTTTTTTTTAAAAAAGCATAAAAACAGCTAAAATCACAGAATTTGTTGGTTTCTCTGCTCCTATGCTATTATTAACCTCAATAACCTTAATTTCCACTAATTTCCAGTCTATTCTGAACACCTCACACCTCACAATAGTGTTTTTATGTCCAAAAGGTTGCACCGAGGTAGCTGGATGACTATGCTAAGCGACACGAGTGGGCGGCACAAACACGTGACCCATCTAGGAGTGACACTGCAGTGGCAGACAGGATGGCAGTTAGAAAAACTAGGCCCCAAACTGTACATAATGCAAAGAAAAAAAAGAAGTGCAAGATGGAATTGTCCTTGGGCCCTCCCACCCACCCTTATGTTGTATAAACAGGACATGCACACTTTAACAAATCAATCATTTCAGCGCCAGGGTCTGCCACACAACTGTGGCTGAAATGATTGGTTCGTTTGGGCCCCCACAAAACAAGCTGGCAATTAATGTGTCCCTGCACAAACTGGCTCTACGGAGGCAAGATGTCATCCTCATCCTCCTCATCCACCAATTCCTCACCCTCTTCAGTGTGTACATCCTCATCCTCACAAAGTATTAACTCGTCCCCACTTGAATCCACCACCACAGGTCCCTCTGTACCTTCTGGAGGCTGGTCTCCCTGGAAGAGCTGATAATTCATTTTGATGAACATCATCTTCTCCACATTCTGTGGAAGCAACCTCCTACGCCTTTCGCTGACAAGGTTCCCGGCTGCACTAAACACTCTTTCGGAGTACACACTGGAGGGGGGGCAACTCAGGTAAAATAGAGCCAGCTTGTACAGGGGCCTCCAAATTGCCTCTTTTTCCTGCCAGTACAGGTATGGACTGTCTGACATGCCTACTTGGATGCTGTCACCGATGTAATCCTCCACCATTCTGTCAATGGTGACAGTATCATATGCAGTGACAGTAGACATGTCAGAAATTGTTGCCAGGTCCTTCAGTCCGGATCAGATGTCCAAACTTGGTCCTGCCTGCCCTGCATCACCGCCAGCGGGTTGCTTAGGATACCTAAGTTTTTTCCTGGCAGCCCCAGTTGCGGGAGAAAATGAAGAAGGAGCCGTTGACGTGTCACGTTCCGCTTCAGCTGACAGTGTGTTCACCAGCAGGTCTTTGCACCTCTGCAGGCTTGTGTCGGCCGGAAAGAGAGACACCACATAGGCTTTAAACCTAGGATCAAGCACGGTGGCCAAAATGTAGTGGTCTGATTTCAACAGATTGACCACCCTGGAATCCTGGCAAAGCGAATGAAGGGCTTCATCCACAAGTCCCACATGCCGAGCGGAATCGCTCCGTCTTAGCTCCTCCTTCACTTTCTCCAGCTGCTTCTGCAAAAGCCTGATGAGGGGAATGACCTGACTCAAGCTGGCTGTGTCTGAACTGACTTCACGTGTGGCAAGTTCGAAGGGCTGGAGAACCTTGCAGAACACGGAAATCATTCTCCACTGCGCTTGAGTCAGGTGCATACCCCCTCCTTTGCCTATGTCATAGGTGGATGTATAGGCTTGTATGGCCTTTTGCTGCTCCTCCATCCTCTGAAGCATATAGAGGGTTGAGTTCCACCGCGTCACAACCTCTTGCTTCAGGTGATGGCGGGGCAGGTTCAAGAGTGTTTGCTGGCGCTCCAGTCTTCGGCACGCAGTCGCTGAATGGCGAAAGTGGCCAGAAATTTTTCGGGCCACCCAAAGCGTCTCCTGCACGCCCCTGTCGCTTTTCAGAAAATTCTGCACCACCAAGTTTATTGTGTGAGCAAAACATGGGACATGCTGGAATTTGCCCAGATGTAATGCCCGCACAATATTGGTGGCGTTGTCAGATATCACAAATCCCCAGGAGAGTCTAAGTGGGGTAAGCCACTGGGCGATGATTTCCCTCAGTTTCTCTAAGAGGTTGTCGGCGGTGTGCCTCTTACTGAAACCGGTGATACACAGCGTAGCCTGCCTTGTAACGAGCTGGCATTTCTGAGATGCTGCTACTGGTGACGCTGCTGCTGTTGCTGCGTAAGGTGATACATCTACCCAGTGGGCTGTCACAGTCATATAGTCCTTAGTCTGCCCTGTTCCACTTGTCCACATGTCCGTGGTTAAGTGGACATTGTGTACAACGGCATTTTTCAGGACACTGAGGACACTTTTTCTGACGTTTCTGTACAGTCTCGGTATCGCCTGCCTAGTGAAGTGGAATCTAGACGGGATTTGGAAATGGGGACACACTACCTCCATCAATTGTCTAAATCCCACTGCACTAATGGCGGATACCGGACGCACGTCTAACACCAACATAGCAGTCAAGGCCTCAGTTATACGTTTTGATTCAGGATGACTGCTGTCGTACTTCATCCTCCTCGCTAAGGACTGTTGGAGGGTCAATTGTTTAGTAAAAGTAGTGGTGTTCCTACTTCCTCTCTGGGATGATGAACGACTCCCAGCAGCAGCAACAACAGCAGCGGCAGCAGTAGGCGTAGCAATGCAGGATCCTCCGGAGGAATCCCGGATAGGAGAGTCAGTCATGCCAGTGACATGGCCTGCAGGACTACTTCCGATCCTGACTAAGGAGGAAATTGACGAGGAGGGAGTTGACGGTGTGGTTTGCAGGCGCTTGGATACAACAGGACAACGGGATTTAGGTGTCCCTGGACTGCTTACGGTCTTAGCCAAAGTTTCTGAACTTGACAGTAACTTTTTATGAACGCGCTGCAGGTGCCGTATAAGGGAGGATGTTCCTAGGTGGTTGACGTCCCTACCCCTACTTATTTCACCTTTACATATGGTACATATGGCAAGACAGTTGTTGTCCGGATTTGGATAGAAATATTGCCAGACCAAAGAGGTGGAATGTTTGGTCTTCTGCCCAGGCATGACCGTGATGGGCTTTTTCATCCCACGGACAACAACTGTCTCCCCCGGAGCCTGATTTAAACATACCACATCACCATCAGAATCCTCCTCGCCAACTTCCTCCTCAGCGCCAGCTACACCAGTATCCTCATCCTGTTGTACTTCAACAGTGACATCTTCAATTTGCATATCAGCAAGTGGACTGTGGGTGCTCCTTTCAGCACTTGCAGGGGGCGTGCAAATGGTGGAAAGAGCCACCTCTTCCCGTCCAGTGCTGGGAAGGTCAGGCATCGCAACCACCACCACACTTGGACTCTCCTTGGGGATTTGTGATATCTTCTTAGAAAGCACAGTTCTTCGCTGTGCTTTTGCCAGCTTAACTCTTTTGATTTTTTTAGTGGGAGGAGGGCTTCCATCGTCATGTGAAGCTGAACCACTAGTCATGAACATACTAGGGATCGACCTTAGCCGTTCCTTGCCACTCCGTGTCGTAAATGGCATATTGGCAAGTTTACGTTTCTCTTCAGCTGATTTAAATGTCTTTTTCAAGGTCATTTTCCTGAACTTTGCCATTTGGGATTGTATGTGCCCTCTACTATGACATTGGGCATCGGCCTTGGCAGACGACGTTGATGGCATGTTATCGTCTATGTCATAACTAGTGGCAGCAGCTTCAGCACTAGGAGGAAGTGGTTCTTGATCTTTCTCTATTTTATTTTTATCGGAGAAAGTTTGGTCCTCCATTTATGTTATATCGATTTGATATATACGTGCGGCTAAACACAGAAAATAATTTTTTTTTTGGTTTGGACTGGAGTGTACTTTGTGGGTTACAGCACCCTTTAACGGTCAAGCCAGCCGGCCCTTTACTTATGACACAGGCGCACTCTTGGCACTACTTTGTTGATGCACGTGCGGCTACTGCGCACACAATTCACAAACACAGAAAATAATTTTTTTTTGGTTTGGACTGGAGTGTACTTTCGGGGGTTACAGCACCCTTAACGGTCAAGCCAGCCGGCCCTTTACTTATGACACAGGCGCACGCTTGGCACTACTTTGTTGATGCACGTGCGGCTACTGCGCACACAATTCACAAACACAGAAAATAATTTTTTTTTTGGTTTGGACTGGAGTGTACTTTCGGGGGTTACAGCACCCTTAACGGTCAAGCCAGCCGGCCCTTTACTTATGACACAGGCGCACGCTTGGCACTACTTTGTTGATGCACGTGCGGCTACTGCGCACACAATTCACAAACACAGAAAATAATTTTTTTTTTGGTTTGGACTGGAGTGTACTTTGGGGGTTACAGCACCCTTTAACGGTCAAGCCAGCCGGCCCTTTACTTATGACACAGGCGCACGCTTGGCACTACTTTGTTGATGCACGTGCGGCTACTGCGCACACAATTCACAAACACAGAAAATATATTATTTTTTTAGCACTTGGGGGGAGCACCCCTGATGGACAGAGCACCCCCTGGACAACACTACAGCACTCCTTTAGGACTGGGACACTGCACAGGACTTTGGAGTGGACACAGCCCCTATGGAGAACTGACTGCACAACACAGTCCAGCCAGCCCCTATGGACTTTGAAGTAGTGGACACAGCCCCTATTAACAACAGCAGCACAGCACAACACAGCCAGCCCCTATGGACTTTGAAGTAGTGGACAACAGCAGCACTACACTACACTACACTACACAGCCCTAACTCCCACCCTCCCTCTTCACTGTCCACAGCCGAGTGAGAAAATGGCGCCGACGCGGGTACCTTATATAGGATCCAAAACCCGCGAGACTCGGAAGGCGGGATGATGACGTTTTGCCTCGATTTCAGATCCGAGTCAGGCGGGAAAAGTCGAGCCTGACTCGGATCGGACTCGGATCGGGGGGGCTCGGGGGGGTTCGGATTTCAGAAATCCGAACCCGCTCACCCCTAGTTTATAGTACTGTATATATATTGTTTTGAGAGTAAAATGTATAAAAATGTCTAAATGCCGACCGCCGGCTTCCAGACTCTCTAATCCCAGCGTGGTACTAATGACAGGCGTCGAAAACTCAATGCCTGTCATTAACCATACGCAGGCAGACCGACGCCCGTCATACTGAACGAAGGTAAGCCAGGCGCCGGAGGCGGACAGCCGCGGGGGAAGGAGGGTTAGGTTTAGGGCTCCCGGGGGGGACTTAAGGTTAGGCACCCCCCCGGGAGGTTAGCGTTAGGCTAGGGGAAGGGAGGGTTAGGGCTAGGCACCCCGGTGGGAGGTTTGGGTTAGGCACCTCCCCAGGGGACTTAGGTTTAGGTGGCAGGGAAGGGGGGTTAGGTTTAGGCACTTTGAGGGGGGATTAGAGTTAGGCATTTGGGGGGGAGGTTTGGGTTAGGCACCCCTAAGGGAGGGTTAGGGGGTAGAATTAGGTTAGCTATACTTACCTTAGGGACGATCGGGATCCTCACCCTTGCCGGGCTGCCGCTATCGGCATTTCAAACAGGCGGGAATACCTACTACACCCGTATAATGAGCCACCTGGTCAGAAATTATTGTGTAACAGTGAATTTATCTTTCTATACAACTGTTCATCATTACAAGTGCCGGAGGGAGGTGGATATAAAACTGTAATATTTTATGTTAACATAAAAAGTCAATTTGGTTCCATTTTACAAAATAAGTTTCTTTATTAAAGCTTGATTCAGTGCTTTCTTTTTTTTAACGTTATTTTACCTGTGCATTGTTTATGTAATTGTTCTTTAAAATATACCTAGAGTAGTATTTGTAGCAAATTGCATTTCATGGAGAAACAGGCAACAGGCATATCTGACGGTGGAGCTGACCATTTGTCAGAGGGAGAAAGAACTGGTGATATATAGGACCTTATTCTACATCGCACGCAGCTCGCACCCAATGCTGATGTTCATGTAGTTGGTTGATTTACAGCAACGGAGCATGCGCCAAATTTTCGGAAATCCCCATGGCGCATTGGTTACATAGTGTACCTACAAAGATATGTTAGGATCGAAACAGATGGCATCAGAAATGGGGGGGAGTAAGTGGCGTTCCTGTGTGGGTACTGAATATGGCTAGAAGTGATTGTAAAAAAAGGCCATCTTAAGGGCGAGTTATCGGCGTAGCATATACGTGTAAGTGAAAGCGGTTGCGTTCCCAAACGCACAGCCACAGCGGCCATAGACTGACAAAGAGACTGTGGGGTCTATTTACTAAGCAGTGTTAGGAGACAGAGCGAAAAGTGATAAGGTGCCAGCCAATCAGCTCCCAACTGTCATTTTTCAAACACAGCCTGTGAGATGGCAGTTAGGAGCTGATTGGCTGGTAACTCATCTCTGTTCACCTTATCTCTGTAACCCCCCTTTTTTCACTAAAGGGTCACCAGGTTACTAACTCCTTTGTGACGCCTAATGTACCCACCCTTAGCATTCCTCTATGTGGTGTACATCCCCATTGTCTGTGCCTCCACCCAGGTTAATTATTTTAAATGTCAAAAGGGCTCACCTGGGAAAACCCAGTGATAGAATATATAGTGTGGTTTATAGATAATGTGTAATCACAATACAATTACTGTATCATTTCACTTCACATTTACCACCAATGTCTTCTCCTTCCGCGGATTCCGCAGTAATGGATCTCCCACCGTAATCACTCCAGGTAAGTAAACACACAGTAGTTAAAAAAACATTAAAGTTACTTTTATAAGGAATATAAGTAAAGGATCTTCACTTGTACTTTGCATATAAACTGCTGTTAATATACAGAGGATAAACACAACTCCATCTATTACATCACAGGTCCTCAAACTCGGTCCTCAGGACCCCACACAGTGCATGTTTTCCAGGTCTCCTCACAGCATCACAAGTGAAATAATTAGCTCCACCTGGGGATCTTTTAAAATGTGTCAGTGAGTAATGAGTACACCTGTGCACCTGCTGGGTGACCTGGAAAACATGACCTGTGTGGGGTCCTGAGGACAGAGTTTGAGAACCCCTGTATTACATCAATATAATGCTTAATATACAAAACCCTTAACTTAAACAATGTTATAACATTAGTTAGGAGACTATATTTATAAATAGTTCCAATCCAGAGTTTATAGTCCCAGTTCAGTTTCTGACGTGTAGATATTGTCTTTGTTGATTATCCTTATGGGGCTTTTCCTCTAGCAAACCTTCACTTTTCCTTGGTCATATTATAGACTTTGTCATGCCATAGATATATAGTATAACTGGACTCCCCTCCACAATATAGGTAAGTCCATATAATGTGCTTATGCTGGTACCTTGGTAAGTATATAAGCCTTGCAATATCAACAAATATAGGGCTGAGCGCTCGCAAGCGGGTTGATGTTGGCCCAGTGCGCATGCGCAGGTTGGACCCGGCTCCATTGTGCGCATGCGCAAGACCCGGATAGCGACGGGCAAGCCGTTGCTATGGGTCTCGCTACAAAGGGAGCGTGCTGTCGATGGTGATTGACAGCACGCCCCCTTTGGTGGGTGTGCCAGGGGCGTGGCTGCCCAGACGGAGGCATTCCCATGGGAATACCTACAGTGCCTGCCCTCCTGTGACCCGGGCAGCCAGTGAGCAGCGATATGCTGCCGGGCGCAGGCTGGTGCTTTTTACTCTGATAGAGCCGAAAGCACTCCAGGGCTTGCGGCAATGAGACCCTACCACAAGGGTCTCGTCGCAAGCCCTATGGTCGCGATGGTCTTGACCATCGCGACCATCTTCCTGGCCGCTCACTATAGCTGTGGGTGGTCACCCACAGCTATAGGAGCGGCCAGGAGGCCGCTCTACAAATGAAGAAGGACGGCCCTGATTCAGAGCGAGCGCTCTGTCAGAGCGTCCGGCTCTGAATCAGGGCCATAGTCCTGTGTGGTTATTCCATCACAGTCACAATGAACATAACTATTCATACTCCAAAATAATTATATTTATACAGCAGTCCTGCCAATGCAATAACACGAGTTTGGTCCTGTGTGCTGTGGATTATAAGTGTAACTGGCACTATTTTAGATAGTAGATGCATACACCAACTCCCCCTGACTTATATCTGCCTCAGGCTGCGAATTCTTTCCTGTATTCCCTGAGGGAATAGCTTTTTTTCCTCTAAGTCCCAGTCTGTTATAGAAATTGAGTTATCTATCCCTTTTGGTCCCTCCTCTTTGTTGCCTCAGCTTGCTAGTAAGTCGGTTATATGATTAGGCAGAAATTAAGCCTTTGAGTAATGTATGAAGGGCAGCTGGTGATTATTGTGTGTGTGGTGCTTGTATTTGTACTCGCAGCCCTGCGGTATAAAGATACAGCCTCCGGGCTGTCCTTTGTAGTGGGAGCTGCTGCTTGCTTCAGCCTCTGCAGTCAGCCTGCCCAGGACCCGCCTCTCAGACCTCCGTTGAAGGGGGACTCCCGACAGCCACCTCCTGGCCAACTGTAGCCGGCGCCTGCTCCATGACGCCGGCAGTCCCACTGCGACCATTGGCCTGCTGTCTGAGCCAGCCACCTCCTCTCACAGGGAACACCCCAATCGGGGCGGATCCACCTCCCGCGACGCCGCCTGTCTGGCATCATCGGCAAGACAGGGTGGGTGCCACTGTCCCACCTTCTTCCCCAGCTTCGGCAGGGCTCCCTCTCCGGCTCTGCCCCCCTGCGCCCTGCAGCATATCGCTGCTCACTGGCTGCCCGAGTCACAGGAGGGCAGGCACTGGAGGGAGGGACCTGCAGACTGCCCCTCAGCTGCTGCTAACAGCTGTTATATATCCTCCCCCTCACCGGATCCTTTTTTCCTGACAGGAACCAATTCACTCCCATCTATATGACTCCGCCCCCTTCTGCAACTATCACCAATGTCTGTGAAATGTGTATCTGCAGCATGAAGCACTAAAGTCCACTGACATCATAGATATCTAACATGCACAGGGTACATACATTTCCACATATTTACATCACATCACATATATCCCTACAGTATATTTAACATTTACCTCATTAATGGCATTTTGCTGTAAATAGATGAATGAAAATATATACCTGTTTCAATTGTATATATGAATTATATTTATATGTAATATCTCCGTAACCCTAACCAGGGATACATCTCCTAAACTTAGTAAATAGACCCCTGTACCTGCCATAGTGCTGGTGCAAGTGTTAATGGTGAGCCGATGGTGGCATCTAAAGAATCACCGGAAAGTAATACAGCACGCAGAGACGCAAAAAGTGGGAGTCTTAGTCCTAACATATTCAGATGCAGACAAGGCCGGATTAAGATCTGTGGGGGCCCTGGGGCAAATAACTTGTGGGGGCCCCTACTCATAAAATTGTCAATAGGATATACTGGTGATGTTATTAAAAAAGTGTTGTGTAAATACTCCCTGCACCACAAATGTACTACACACACTATAGTGCCCCCAGTGCACATTATGCCGCACAGAAACCCCAGTTCACATATGTCATGGTGCCCCTCACACTGGTGATGTAGCTGTGCCCTGTTGATCTGGATGCAGGATACTACAACAAGGAAAGGCTGATATTATAGCAGCCACGACTCCGGCAAAACACGCACCCATCTCTGGATGAAGCCCATAATCATGGGATTGGTATGATTCACCGCCGGCCGCACCGCACCGACAGCGGCATTTTAGGTAAGTATCCCTCATCTATTCCTCCCCCTCACCCTAACCCCCCCTTAGGGGTGCCTAACCCTAACCTCCCCACCAGTGCCTAACCCTAATTCCTCCTCTAAGTGCCTAAACCTAACCCCCCAATTCCCGTACCCTAAACCTAAGACTCCTGGTAGGGGTGCCTAACCCTAACCTCCCCCTGGGGGTGCCTGACCATAACTCCCCTTCCCCTAGCCTAAATCTAACCCTCCGGGGGGGGTGCCTAACCCTAAGTCCCCCCAGGAGCCCCTAACCTAACCCTCCCCCTCGCGGTTGTCCGTGCCAGCGCCCGGCTTACCTTCGTTCGGGAAGCTGGGTGTCGGGCTCCCGGCGTAGGTAAAAAGAGGGATTAGACAGTCGGGAAGCCGGCAGTCGGGATTCCGTCCGTCGGCTTCCCAACTGCTTCCCATAATCATCTAGCTCCACTTCTGCTTCATCATTCTATAACCATTCCCTGCAATAGCTACAAATTCTGCTTTATGCATTTTGCGGAACTTGGGAGATAAAAAGGAAATATAATTCACAGTAATTGACATGTAACTACTTCACATGTAAATATGAAAGCTGGACAACAACCTGCCCCTCCCATATATATATATATATATATATATATATATATATAAAATCATGTATATATGCTGGTTCGGCTAAGAAATCTCATGCACTGACGTCACTCACTGAGGGCCTCATTCAGACCCACTCGAAAGCGGGTCAATGTTGAGGCCCTGCGCACGTGCAGCGGCCACACTGCGTGTGAGCAAGCCCCGGAGCGAGAGAGAAATTCTCTTGCTCCGGGGCTCACTACAAAAGGGGCCGCTGTCGATGGTGATCGACAGCTCGC
Organism: Taudactylus pleione; assembly: GCA_031769625.1. Taxonomy (NCBI): domain Eukaryota; kingdom Metazoa; phylum Chordata; class Amphibia; order Anura; family Myobatrachidae; genus Taudactylus; species Taudactylus pleione. The sequence continues at coordinate 2,365,811 of JAUIMM010000646.1, forward strand.
CCCGTTTTGTAGGCGGGGTGGGGGGGTGGCTGGACAAACGGAGGCGTTCCTGAAGGAATGCCTGCCATTTGGGGGCGGCCCCACTGACATCACTCATGATGTCAGTGGTGAGCTTCTGGCTCTATTAGAGCCGAAAGCTCACTGGGGCTTGAGGCAGACGAGACCCTACCACAAGGGTCTCAGCGCAAGCCCCGATGGTCGCTATAGTCTTGACCATCGCGACCATCAACCTGGCCGCTCACTAAAGCAAACATCGACCCGGTTGCGAGCGCTCAGCGCTTGCGACCGGGTCTGAGTCAGGCCCGCTGTTCATATGCAGTATGTAAATTCATTTTCCAAGTCCTTTATTTTAGGAACAGATACAAAACACTTGCTGAAATAGTAATGCAATTAATAAATGGCAATGTGTACATACAATAAATGTAATAATGTACAGTATGGCGATACTTTTTCGCCGATGATGTCATTTTCGCCTCTTTTACCCCATATTCAATTTGAAAGACTTTGAAAGTCAATGCAATGTACTAGGCGAAAAAGTTTCGGCTATGAATAGCAGGCGGAAAAAAGTGCAGAATTGGGGGTTTGGGGTGCAAAATTGCAGGAACCCCCCTGCAGCCTTCAGACGGTCCCCCAAAGGTAAACTGTGTCAAAAACTTTTAAAAAAACACTTAAGGACACCCCAAAAATCACTTTGAATAAGGGGGCGGAAAAAAAGTTGGGGTACAAAGTTAAAAACTAGCAAACTTGACTCTGGGGGGGTCCCCAAGTATGCCCCAAGTGTTTGATTGCAGGTGCTTGTGGCAGGTGGATTTTTCATGATTTTTTCAACTTCACTTAGCAACTTTTAAATATGCTGACCCCCATTTTCAAGTACCCCAAATTTGCTGGGATAAGTTATTTTCTGGAAAATATACTCCTGAATACTATTCTGCACCACTTATACAAAAACGTTATTTAGCAGCTATTGAGCCCGTTTAAAAACACAAAATACCATCAGCAAACCAAATCAGGGGGTACCATAGGGAACCCCTATGTCAGAGCATCTTTTGGGGGGTGTTAGGCTGATTTCCCCAAATCTAACAGTACTATCTGCCTGTTCAAGTTTCGCCTGGTCCCGTTTTTGGGTACTTCCATATTGAATACAGGGTAAAGTGGGCGCACGCGCGATACTTTTCCGCCTACAAAACAGGTGAAGAAGGCGAAAAGTCCGGGACGCAAAAAATATCGCGGCTCTGCTCAAATTGAATACGGCTCTATGAGTCATATCATGGGTGTTTTGTAGATTCAGATCAGGGCCCTTGGTATTAACTTTATAAGTAGGAGAGAAGACGAAGCTCAAGGCCTTTGTTAAGCCTCTTCTCATAAGGACCAAAGCTACTGATTAGTGTTTGGATACTTGATAGTGAACAGATATAGGTATCTGAATATCCTGAGTAGAGACTGAGCACTAGTATAGTCTGTAGGTATACTGAAGGGAGTGGCGGTAGCACGATGAATACAGTCTATGAATAGCTGGCCTCAGGACTGCAGTACAGCAGGCGGAGCAGGTCATAGGTACAATTGGAACGGCGTGCTTGTATTACTTATGGCAGTCTGCAGGAGATTTAGATACTGAAGGGAAGCAGGCTGCAGATGACATCTGACCTGCGTGCTGCAGGACACCCAATGACAGTATTGTTGGTATATAACTGGAATGTTGGCTGAATGTAGACTGGAGACTGAATCAGATGCAGGATGCACTCACAAAACTGGAGACCTGATTCACTATGGATCGCAATATTGCGTACTCAAGCAAGCCAATCCATTGCGATTGCAATGCAAACTCAGCACTACATAAGGACACCCACTTTACCATATGCACATCCGTAATACTCAGCAGAATGACAAAACTATCGGTACAATCGAGTACCATCGCAGCATCACGCACAGTTGCACAACCCTTGACCTTACTCTGAAATTGCTAACTGCAGCGCATGCTATGAGACCTCAGGCTGCGTATGCCCATGCAGTGGAGAATTTATGCACACCCCTTAAATTCCGTTGAAACGCACTGGCATGCCTGTGTTCACCCGACCACCTCCCTGTCACCACCCACAAACGGCACTTCCTGTCAATCACTCTGCGATGGGTCCTTGTAGCCTCTGCGATCATAGGCCCTCATTCAGAGCCGTACGCTCTGAGCAGAGCGCACGCTCTGCATGAGGGCCGGGCTCCTTTTTCATGGAGCGTCCTCCTGGACGCTCGTATAGCTGTGGGTCACCACCCACAGGCTATACGAGCGTGCATTTTGATGGCCGCGATGGTCGTGACCATCGCGACCATCGAAATTGCGAGCCGGAGCCTGCGGTTGAGGTTTTCAACCGCAAGCTCCGGAGTGATTTTGGCTCTATCAGAGCCAAAATCACTCCCACTGACATCACTAGTGATGTCAGTGGGCCGGCTTCTGACGGGAGGCGTTCCCGTGGGAACGCCCCCGTCAGGGAGGCACGCCCCCGGCACGCCCACCAAAGGGGGCGTGCTGTCAATCAACATTGACAGCACGCCCCCTTTGATCGGACACAACGAGCGAAGGAAAGTCCTTCGCTCGTCGTGTCTGGCGCATGCGCACGACGGAGCTCCCTCCGTCGTGCGCATGCTCAGTGCAGACCATCGACCCACTTGCGAGCGTACAGCCGCTCGCGAGTGGGTCTGAATCAGGCCCATAGTCCCAATTGCAGTAGCTGCTTAGCGCACGCGCCCTGCGATGCATAGGGATGCGAAGAACACAACAATCGGACGATTGTGTGGGTATTAGCAACTGTGATCCAAGCTGAAGCAGGCCCTGAGGCAGAATGATTTGTAAAGCAAATACTGAAACAGCTTTGCTGAATTGAACTGGAGATAAGCTGAAGCAGATATCTGGTACAGCATGCAAAGAAGCAAAACAGAACCAGGAGCCAAGGTATTGATTGTCTGAAAGAGCTGTTGTACTGGCAATATGCTGTCAGCAGCTCCTGGTTTAAATAGGGCGACCTTAGCACTTATAGGCTGGTTGAATCATGTGACTGGAGTTGCTGGAGACTGGTTTGTCAGGGCTGACCATGTGATATTGTCCAAGATGGTGGTGCCAACGATGCAGAACAGCACATTTACAGATGAGGGCTCACAGGTCTCAAGGGTGCCACAGGCGGCCAGCGGGGACACAGGTGGCATTAAGGTGACATCGCCGGACCCGGTAAACGGGACCCAGACCCCATTATGTAATAGCATGTTAGTTAAAAATAGCTGTACACTAACGTAGTTAAAAAACAAAAAAAACAAACATTAATTCCTTTACATAAATCCACCTTGTACAAATAAAGAACAGAAAAAGGAGAACTATAGCTTAAAAAATAGATTTTAATTACATTTTTAATTCTAAACAATAGTATACCAGGAATCCTAAAATAGGCAAAATATCTTAAAAAAATAAAAAGTATAGTGTGTTTCTCAAAAGGAGGAAAATTGTGATTAAAAATGATCCATCTAAAATTAATATTCCATATGGCCTATACTGACTGATACATCTTACAACTTAACCCCCCCTTCCCGAGCACCCTGACGGTGCTGCCAGGGTACAGAAAAGCCATGTTACAGCACTGGCTATTTATATAGAGTATCCCGGCCAGGGGGAGATGTACTAACTATGCCTTGGAAAGTGATAAAGTGGATGGAGATAGTACCAGCCATCCAGCTCCTAACTGTCACAGGTTGTGTTTGAAAAATGACAGTTAGCAACTGATTGGTTGGTACTTTATGTCCGTCCACTTTATCACTCTCCAAGGCTTAGTACATCTGGCACTAAAGTATGGTAACTTATCAATCAATTATCTGGCAGACAAACATAATAGCAGTTTGTATGCGTTTGTCATGAAAACAGGGTGGGAGCAACCAATCAGATTCTACTTAACATTTATCTAGAACCTTCTAGAAGATAATAGCCAGAATCTGATTGGTTGCTATGGGCAACATCTCCACTTCTAAAAACCTGCATTTTTAGAAGTATACCCTCTTATATCTTTCAGTTGATACAAACGTACAAATTACAAACGTACAAATGGTAGTTACATTTGTATCCATTCATGTAGCTGATCAATGTTTATTATATTATTAAAGTGCTACAATAACTTTTTTCAGTCATGCATTTACTCTCTTTCTAATGTCACAATAGAGCTAAAACATGAATAAGAACCATGTGCTAGAGCTATAGCTGCATACACACACAACGATTTTTTTAGTGAACGATTTGAGTAAACGATTTTTTCCCTTGAAAAAATTTACTAAAATCGTTTACTAAAGTTGTTCATTTACTAAATGTCATGAACGATTTTTATGAACTACAAACGATTTTTGCATATTCCCTTAATGAAAATCGTTGAGTTGACAAGTCTGACTGAACGACGAGCTACAAACGACAAGCTACAAACGTGAACGCGCATGAATGATAATCGTTCATCGTTTGACTCAGAAAGTGAACGATTTTTGCCATCAATTATCGTTAAACGATATCGTTTAACGATAATCATTAAAAAAATTGTTGTGTGTGTATGCAGCTTTAGACATAAGTGGGAACAGTAAGTGCAGCAATTTTGTTGAAACCAAAGTTCCATGAAACAGGTTAAAGCCTAACACTTGCTAAAAATGAATGCTAATGTGTTATTACAGGGGATGTAGTTAATAGACCGGCGGATGCAATGCCACCAATCTAAGGGCCTGATTCAGAGCTGGACGCTCTGACAAGAGCACTCGCTCTGAATCAGGGTCCTCCTACCTGTTATTGGAGCGGTCTCCTGGCACTTGCTAGAGGGGTTATGTCATCCGTTACGTATTTAACAAACAGTGGTAATCTAAGATTACCGCTGTATGTCACTGCATCGCTCTGGCTATCTTTAAATGGCGAGAGCGATGCTGTCCCCATTGCTGGTAATGGGGACGTGGCATCAGCCTTTCCGTCTTAAGCGAAGCCTTCCAGTCACTGCTGGGTCCACGCCAGGTTAATCAGTTATACACATGCGCAGACTGACCATCGCTCATACACATGACAGAGTAGCCCATCGCGCAATGAACTTGCATTTACTGTTCTTGGGGCCTGATTCAGCAAGGAACACAGTTGCATATATGCACGCAATCGGCCGATTGTTGCGTACTGCCTATGCATCGCAGTGCATGTGCGTAAACTAGCCTTTGCGATCAGGACTGCGATTGCAGTGGCGATGCAGACCCATGGCAAAGGGAATGACAGGAAGTGCCGTTTGTGGGTGGTGATGGGGGGGGGGTGGTTGGGCGAACGCAGACATGCCAGTGCGTTTCTACGTCGTTGGATTGGTGTGCATAAATTAGCCGCTGCAATACCATACGCAGCCTGAGGCCTCATAGCGTGCGCTGAAGTTAGCAATTCCTGAGTAAGGTCTGACCTGCCCTAACTGTGCGTATGGGTCCAATGGTATTCGATTGTACCGATGTTTTCGCAGTCTTGCTAACCATTACGGGTGTGCGTGTAGGGGAAGTGGGCGTCCTTATGTAGTGCTGCGGCTGTGGCATAGTGATCGCTATGGATTAGCATACATTCGTAGTGAAACTGCGTGCGTGCGCTATATTGCGATCCGTAGTGAATCAGGCCCTCAGTCGGCATCGTTGTCAAAAGCAGAAACAATTCTTCTGGTCACTTTAAAACATATATGTACCTTTTGCTTGGATTATTTTGTCTTTGTCATCATAAAGTTCCCCACCTGATGGACTAAGGGCCTGATTCAGAGTTGGGAATAGAGAGAGATATCTCTCTCAACTGATCATCTTGGTGAAACCATGCTGCACTGCAGGTGGGGCCGATTTATAATGTGCAGAGAGATTTAGATTTGGGAGGGAGGTGTCCAAACTGACATCTAAATTGTAGAGTAATAATAAAGCTGTGCAGTATTTGTGGGCTACATGTAAAAGCAGTCAGTATTTACCCTACATGCAAAAAACTGTATGTATTTACACTAGGGATGTGCAGGCTCGGTTCTACTCGGTTCCGTTCGGTTCTTTTTACCGAATCTTATTGGCTATCCAAAACTCGTGACAGCTGAAACCCAATAAGATCCGGTAAAAAGAACCGAACGGAACCGAGTAGAACCGAGCCTGCACATCCCTAATTTACACCCCTTGCATTGCAACATGGTTTGTCCAGGTTCACAGTTAAGTGCTATATCTCTCTCTATTCCCAACACTGAATCAGGCCCTAAAGCTGCATACACATGTAAAGATTTTCTGTCCAACCATCCAACTAGTTGATTGGTTGGAATGAAAATCTGGTAAGGTATGGGAATAACTAATGATCAGCAATTTGCTCCCAAATGCCAGAAAACAGATGAAAATGGTCGGTCAGACAAGTTTGTTAAATGTTTGATCTAAACAATTTGTTCAAACAACAGTTTTCGTCCATTTTCCGGCATTTGGGAGCAAATTGCTGATTGTCATTTACTCCCATACGTTACCAGAGTTTCATTCCAGCCAATCAACTAGTTGGATGGTTGGACAGAAAATCTTTACATGTGTACTGAGCGTAAGTGTGTATACTGAAGCAGATAATAGCAATCCCTCCCTCATCGAAGCAAAATATAGTTTTTGCATGACTCAGCTTTAATTTATTTGCTCAGTGTCCTGTCATGTCTCCCAGCTGTTCATTCACGATCACACACAGGAAGAAAGATTAGAACAACATGTTTCCAAAAAACCAGACAGAATGATGGAAAGTAATAAGGCTGCTTCATTAAGAATAGTTTTATGAATTATTTGAAATTACAATATCACCATTCACAGCATGTTTCGTGAATATAAATGATGTTTCTACTTTTATAAATGATTCCAAAATATTTTTTGCCTTGCCTACACATGAAAATTCCAGAAAACCAAATTTGTTATTTAGTAACCAGCTTTCGTGCTGTAGAACTGAAGGGGTCACAGACTTGGGGCAGTTTGGCGGCATGATGTTGTGAACTCTCAGTGGTGCTGTGATTTACTTATTTGTACCTGGATGTAGTGTGGCACTTTCCCTAACAGTTACTTTCTTCCACGCCGGTTATGATGTGGGTATGGCGTACATGACCAGGTGGGCACATAGCATGCAGTTCCTGGATGGACCACATGTGGACAACAGGGGCATGCAAATCAAGTAATGTTGGGCACCGAACCATCACATGATGTACAAACTTTATGTAAACTTCTTCCTCCAGCACAATAAGCATAATGGTTACCAGTCCAGCTTTGCCAATTTCCTCCTGCACAGTACTTGTAATACTGTAGATGGTAAATAAATACTCCACCTGTAAAATGCTCTTTCCAGATGCAATAAAAATTAATTTACAATTCCTATGAACATCTCCAGCACAGTCTTTAGGATAAGGCCATAGCAGTGAAAGCAGAGCTCTCTTCTACAGTAGTGGTTCTCAGGACCCCACACAGTTCACGTTTTGCAGGTCACCCAGCAGGTGTACAGGTGTATTCATTACTCACTGACACATTTTAAAAGATCCACAGGTGGAGCGAATATCTCACTTGTGATTCTGTGAGGAGACCTGGAAAACATGAACTGTTTAGGGTCCTGAGGACCGAGTTTGAGAACCTGTGCCCTACAGTCATGATCCCTTTCTAACCCTAACCTTCCCCCTGCAGCCTCACCCTGAACCTCCTGAAAGCAGCCTAACCCTGACCATCCTGTCAACATGTCAACATTCTGAGGATGTAGACACGGTGCCTGCTGGCAGTTTGAACCATGTTGTCAATCTAATATCAACATTGTGGTGTTTACATTATGTCGACATGGTTCCTGTCGACCTTCTGACTAGATACCTCTCAATGACCTTATACTGTGGCAACCAGGATTCCTCCACTGGTCCACTGTTTACATTGAACAGAGCTTCTCCTCTACATGTCTGCTGAAGCCTCTGCTGTAACTGTGTTACAGAACTCCTCAGTAGTCTTCCTATTATTGTGATAGAGACTTCTCACAAGGGTTCCTGTTGCTCTGAGAAAAGGTGAGGCTATAACAGGGGGCTCCTTGCTTGTAGGGGTTTCCCACTTTAACAATATACTTCAGGGGGAACAGCAGGTTCAGCTATTATCTGACAAATGTGCTATTTTAAGGTGCTGAAATGCTGAACTAACGAAAATGCATCCTGAGCTCTTATTTTAACCCGGAGTGCCGCCGATATTTACCTGTATGTATTCATCCAGTTAACTAGAAGTGGTTGATCCCCTGAATACTGGTATTGCACTGTACAGCATATAGATCCCCAGACAGTACCTGCTTTTAGTATTAGCCGCATGTGTCAATGGTTCTAGCAGGATACATCACAGATATTTCCAGGCTTATATGACATTCCAGTTCCTCTATGGGAACTGCAATGTTGTCAAATGTATCAAGCTATAAAAAAGTATTTTTTTTTCTTTGAAAGCTCTAGCTACTGCAATGTAAGTACTTTTGTGTTCACACAGGCGACTAAAGTGATCTCTTATGGTCCCGCCCCTGCCTTGCCAAGTTAACAACAAGCTACAGTACATCTCCAGCATTGGACTGGCCTGTGTGAGGGGCAGGGTACATGCTGCAACATTGTGACAGGTCACATTGCCAGCACAGGCGGAAAGAGCTAGGGATGGCCATCAACCATCAATGTCTAACCACCGATGGTTGAAGGCACAGAGCCCAGCAATGTTTTTTTTCCTTTATATGGAGCCAAGACATATAGCATTGCTCTGCATCCGATGTTACCTGCGAAGCCCCACCCCCAACTGTGATTGGTCCGCTATGCCTTGAATAAGAGAGCAGGAATTACCATTGGTAGGTGAAACCATTGATGGTTCCCCATTGATGATTTCATACCATCGAGGTTAGCCACCGATAGTACCATCAATGGTGACCATCAATGGTTAACCTACTGATGGCAATCCCTAGAAAGAGCTGTGTTTGAGAGGAGAAAAGAGGTGGAACAAGAAGGCCCCAGACAGCTCCAGTGTTATGGCCACTCTGTAGAAGACTCTCCTTGCCTGCAGGTTTAACATCACAAGAGGTGAGTAGGAATGGGGATGCATAATGTATACTGGTTAACTGTGGAGCTCATTCAGACCCGCTCACCAAGATGCATACTCTCACTGCTACCGATGGTTTGCAGTGTGTGTGCAGTGTGTGTGCAGTGTGTATGCATTGTGTATTTTATGGGTGTGATGCAACCTTGTTATACAGCTCATAATATGCAGCAGCAGCAGTATTACATTAAGAGGAGTGAAAGAACACAAACAGATTGTAATATACACGCATTTCATTGATACAACTTTTACACCAAAATTCCGGTTCCAATATGGGTCAGACCCGGGACAGACTCCTTTCACACAGCGTCTCTAGCCCCGGGTTGGCGCCGTTTACACAGCACACAGGTGCAGTGTAACTAATCTGCCAGCACTTGTAGATGACATCAACTCCAAGCGTCGGGAATCCGCCTCTCCCTATGCTGTAGGGAGGTTGGATAATCCCGGTTACTCATTCACACTGCCCCTTATGCTGTGTCCTTCCTGTGTCTACCTCTGCAAGCTACCTGGGTTGGATAGGTGGAACCCGGGTTTTTTGGGGGGATCCTTTCAGACGGCGGTGTGAAGGGGATATGATCAGGGCTGCTGACAGCCGCGCGAGGCCCAGATGACAGGGGTGTGGCCTAATTGTGGGAGGTGTGGTCATGCCCCCTTTTGAAAAAAAAAATATTTGCAGCGCCACAAAGCAGCACTACGTGATGGGGAGGGGGGCACTGCGTGCCCCTCAGTCTGGTGCACAGCCAATGGGGGCCACGATTAATGTGATCGCTCTCCCCACCGGCATAGTAGACTGCTCTGGCTGCTGCTTTAGCAGCCGCAAGCAGTCTCCCAGTGCAGCCCAGCACACAATTGCGTGCGCTGGGCTGCTGTGACGTAAGAGGGAGGGAGAGCGGTGCCGGGCACCTCCAGCAAGCCCGGGTTCGGCTAATTGGTACCTGCTCCCTCCCCACTCTTGGCGCCCCTGGGTATGATTGAGTGAAAAAATAATGTTCAGTACACAAAAAGCTTTGGTACAGTATCATGAAATGTTTATCAACGAAACCACTTCCCCTTTATGTACTGTACGACTGAGTCAGAGCAGCTCATTTACTCACAGTACCAGCCCCTGATGAAAAGTTATATTGAATAATTAGTAATTTCTGTCAAATGAAATGACCTCCAGCTTCCTCATCACTGAACACAAAGGTAATCATACCTTCCAAAGTCCCAACAATTTCCATTTGAAAACATTAGATCACAACCTCTGATCTAATAAAATATGCCTGTGATTGGGCAAGTGCTCCCCATATTAGGCAGGAGAGAGACAAATTATATGCCAAACTCTATGTTATAATGCAGTCATACTTATAGGGGTTGCTTCAAGTTTTCTACCATGTACTTTATGTGTCATCTACCGTAAAAAATGCAAAAGCTGCAGCAAAATTTTTTGTGATGTCAAGCACCAGAGTTGAGCAGTTGCACCAAGTATTATAGGCAAGCTCACATAATGCAGAATTGCCAACTTCCCCACTCGATACAAAGCTGGATACATTCCCCCTGCAGAGGCCAATTTATCAAACCTCTTGACCCTGTTAATTATGTTGATACAGCAGTTTCCTCGTGTTAAAAGTCTTATTTAACAAGCCTATAATGCTTCCATTATTGGCAAAATGAAAGCTTTCACGATTTTAACAACTACTGTACTTACAGGAGCAGAAGCCAACATGAGGGCATTCATAAATAACCCCGAAACGGCGAACAGCGGCATTAAGGGATGTTAGTTTTAGAGGCATATCTCGGAAATTTAATAAATAGGCCCCAAAGAGAGGAATTGGGTGGGTGATGTACACCTATGTGTTGTGCCAGCATAAACAAAGGAGATTTCGACACAATATTATTTTAAATGCAGTAAAGGGATGGAGAGGGAGCATTTACAGGGATGATGCACAGCCCTTTTCTCTCTGCAATAAGACTAGGGGTCTATTTACTAAGCAGTGTTAGGACTGAGACAGAGTGAAAAGTGATACGGTCCCAGCCAATCAGCTCCCAACTGTCATTTTTCAAACACAGCCTGTGAGATGGCAGTTAGGAGCTGATTGGCTGGTACCTTATCACTTTTCACTCTGTCTCCTAACGCTGCTTAGTAAATAGACCCCTTGAGGTCAGATGTATCAGGCCTTGGAGAGGGATATAAAGTGGAGCAGTTGCCCCAAACAACTTATCAGCATCTGTCATTTCATATACTGTGCTAGGTTAATGACAGTTAGAAGCTGATTGATTCATTTGCGCAACTTCTCTCCTTTATGTTTCTCCAAGGGGCATATTTATTTATCATCGGGTCTTAGACCCAATAATTATAATTTCTTATCGCCGATATTTGTGGCAATAAGAGGTTTCATATGAATGTATTAAAATACACTTGCAGGGACACTGCTTCCGAAAGCAATCCCGTTCCTATGGTGTATAAGTAGTAAATGGATCGCATTCTTCGGAGGTAGGGCGCACTACTGCGCATGTTTACCTCTCCCGGAACTTTTTGCAAAATGAAGCTCATAGGCTACAATGGGCTACCGCCATCTTCAGATAGGGTTCGCTACCAGGGTCAAGTGGTAAGTTCGGCTATAAAGCAGTCCCCATAGAAACCTATGGGGGCTGCTGCATGTGAGTGAAAACGGGAACCTGCTGTTTTGTACAGTACATCTCCCCCTTGAATATTCTGGTACATCGGATGTCTCAGATATGAGCCCTGTGCAGATGGACATTCTGTTTCTTTGTGACGGCACAACTGTGGACCCCTCAGCATTTCAGCACCAGCTAGGCACTGCACGAGGAAGCACCAACTAGGCACTGCAGGAGCAAGCACCAGCTAGGCACTGCAGGAGGAAGCACCAGCTAGGCACTGCAGGAGGAAGCACCAGCTAGGCACTGCAGGAGGAAGCACCAGCTAGGCACAGCAGGAGGAAGCACCAGCTAGGCACTGCAGGAGCAAGCACCAGCTAGGCACTGCAGGAGCAAGCACCAACTAGGCACTGCAGGAGGAAGCACCAGCTAGGCACAGCAGGAGGAAGCATCAGCTAGGCACTGCAGGAGGAAGCATCAGCTAGGCACTGCAGGAGGAAGCACCAGCTAGGCACTGCAGGAGGAAGCACCAGCTAGGCACTGAAGGAGGAAGCACCAGCTAGGCACTGCAGGAGGAAGCACGGTGACACAAATCCCTTACTGCAGTCAGTGTATTGGGATCATAGTGGTTGTAGGGGGCATGTGCGTGAAAGGATGTATTTCATGCTACTGAGCTGCCCACTCCAGACCCAGATACACTCATTTCACTCAAAGCCACGGTACTTTAAGATAGGCCGCATACAATTATAGACTGCAACACGACTTTCCATGCATTGACATATTGCCAGTACAATAGATTGTATTACGCTGCATAAAAACTGCTCGGCAACAATAAAAAAATGAATCACTGAAAGTGCACAAATTCTGCTACTTACATCTGTATCATAGTCCCAAGAGTATATGCTGTAGAGCTACCAATAATAATAACTGCATGTCTGCATAGTTTAGCCTTTGTCATCCAATTTAACTTGATGTAAAGCCTTGTTGTTTCGTGTGTATGATGCTGTAATATTAAATATATTACAAGGATAAGGATATATTTAAAGGGAATGGGTTCGATTCCCGTCAGCGGCAGGCCGACATCAGCAGAGTTCTAAGCAGCGGAAGCCCGACAGCGCTGGAAATCCTGATCGTGGATAGGTAAGTATCTACTAACCTAACCCCCCTAACCCTAACCCTACTTAGGGGTGCCTAACCCTAACTTCCCCCCCAAGTGCCTAACCCTAATCCCCCCTCTAAGTGCCTAACCCTAACCACCCCCTTCCCCGCTGCCTAAACCTAAGTCCCCCGGGGGGGTGCCTAACCCTAACCCTCCCTCCCCCTAGCCTAACCCTAAGTCCCCCCCGGGAGCCCTAAACCTAACCCCCCCCCCCCCGCGGCTATCCGCTCGCGGCGCCCGGCATCACTACGATCGGGATGCCGGGCGTCTACATCGGAATTTAGGCAGTCGGCTTCCCGATTGCTTCCCATTTAAAGGGCATAATGTAAATGTGAAACCAACAGGAATCTTCATATGACCATGAAAATTTTAGGGATAAGAATTATTACAGATACAGCATGTACTGGACACCCTAAAGCTGCCCACACATATAGCGATATTTTACACAATTTGGCCGATTTCGACGAATCGTGACAAAAAATCGTGTATAATATGCCCAAATCGTGAGTAAATCGTGAGTCCCCACTCACGATCACGATGTGATGCGCATCCCCGCAAGTCGCACATCTTCAGATCTGCCGTGCTGTAGGGCAGATCTGCCAATCTGAGACACAATGCACTGTGAAAAGTCTGGATGCAGGAGAGATCGTATGAAGATTGGACACCAAATCGCGTGCAGATCGTGTGCAGAGCTGCCGGGGAGAGTTTCAAGGGAAATAGTACACATCGGCTGATCGAGAGCACATCGATATGTGTGTGGGCTCCTTTATAGGATTAGGAACAACATAAAAATATTAGCATAAGACCGATGTACTATGAATATTCCATAGGGGGCGCTGTTTGCTAACTTCACATCTGTGTCATTTCTAAACCTTTTCCTGTTTATAGACTGCACAGAAAATCCAGCTAAAATATATTATTTAAGACATTTGGAAAGTGTAAAATGAAAGCTCCATAACAGTGAATATTCCAGAAACTATCATTATTATATTACGAAGAGATAATTTTTTCCCCACATTATCTGGAATTTAAGAAGTTTGTTTACCAATTGGAGATTCAAGATTTTGGGGTACATTTACTAAAGTGAGAGTTTTTAGAAATAGAGATGTTGCCCAATCAGAGTCTACATATCATTTATCTAGCACCTTGTAGAAGATAATAGCTAGAATCTGATTGGTTGCTATGGGCAACATCTCCACTTCTAAAAACTCTCACTTTAGTAAGTTTACCCCTTTGGGTGTGTTTTCATTAGAATTAGATAAAAGTTAAGATTTTTGGCTACACAAGTGGTGTGAAATCAATATGTGGTACATATATGGCTGCTATAGGGATCGATTATGGAAGGTTATACTGCATGCCTTACGCTAACATACGCTAACATATCAGATTATGAAACACTTGTGTCTCAATACCTTCTTATTGATTATTTGTTACACATCAAACCCAGGTACGTTTTTCTTATTCAGTGGAACTGATTTTAATTTTATTTTCTGGGATGCTGGGCATGCCCCATTTGTGATGTAAACGGAGGCGAGTCATCTGACCACGCCCCCTTTACGATTAGGTCACGCCCCCTTTTCAGACGCGCGGGCCTTCGGCGACCGCAGGTCCCAACTCCCTCCCAGCAAATGTTGGGAGGTACGTGACATCCCTAAAGTGACTGTTTCCACGTTTGTCATGTGACATCCCTAAAGTGACTGCTTCCACTGTGTGTCATGCTACAATCCTAACACACTGAGGGGTCTATTTACTAAGCAGTGTTAGGAGACAGAGTGAAAAGTGATAAGGTGCCAGCCAATCAGCTCCCAACTGCCATCTCACAGGCTGTGTTTGAAAAATGACAGTTGGGAGCTGATTGGCTGGCACTTTATCACTTTTCACTCTGTCTCCTAACACTGCTTAGTAAATAGACCACTAAATGACCAGGGCCATAACTAAGGATGTGGGTGTGCTGCCGTTGCACATGGAGCAGGGCCCTGGGGGCAGCTCTGTCACTGCCCCATGGCACCTGCATGTGGTTTTCATGGTGCCTGGAATGGCACCCTGCAGCCAGTAGCACTGCTGCAGGGCTGCCCAGAGTGTACAAAGGGACACTCCAGACAGGCACCCTGCAGCCTGTGGGCATACTCCTGGCAGTGCTCTACTTCCTAGAGCCAGCAGCTCCGCCCCCTAATCGTGACATCATGATGTCACAGGTTTTGGGGGAAGGGGCTGACACAAGGCGGCATAGAGCCCAGTGGATAACTACTTCCACTGTGTGTCACCTTACATCCCTAAGACACCCAGGGCGGGATGCAGCAAAGGGATAAATGCAGTCAAACCCCCCAAATTGCGGTTTTACCACATTTGTCACATGCTCCAATCCCCGGAATGTGCTTGAATGAGGTGGGTAACGCCATCTCCTGATGATGTTACCCTATAGAAGCCTATGGGCTTCTATCCAGAGAGTGCTGTGAGGGGGGATCCAAAGGGATCCCTACCAGCACCCCATGTGGGGCCCGCGCATCCTTCTGTACATGTGCAGAAGGACGCCAGAGAGACTTCTTACCGAGAGAGCGGTTTGATTTTCTTCATGCATACTGTACCAGTGTAACTAACGCTGGCATGCATGTGACGGGTGACGGATGCATCACATCCTGAATGCGAAGCGTCATGCATCTCGCCCCATATGACTGCTGAAGGACATAATCCCCATAAACCTCCTTTCAGTATTTAACAAACATATTTACTGCGACATATTCACTGCGACATATTCACTGCGCTACTGAACAAATTCCGCTGGTAATAAGAATTGTTGTTAAATGGTGCCTTAAGTGATGACATCAGAACTGTGAGCGGATTCGGTTCTACTCGGTTCCGTTCGGTTTTAAAAACCGAATCTTATTGGCTATCCAAAACTCTTGACAGCCAATAAGATTCGGTTTTTAAAACCGAACGGAACCGAGTAGAACCGAATCCGCTCACCCCTTTATAATTTGTCATATAAAAACTCCCGGTTATATAGGTATTATGAACAAGGCCGGCTCTAGGGGTGTTCGACCAGTGCGGTTGCACAGGGGTGCCACATATAGAGGGCGCACCCCTCCCCCAACAGTACTGTCCCACTGTTCCACCCGTGGGCCGAAGTGGCCCGCAGGTGGTCAAATCGGGAGGTTGGAGACCCCCATCGGACCCCCGGAGTGTGAATGGATGCCGCGTGCATGCGCGTGGCATCCATTCACTGACGTCAGAGGGCTGGGCTTTACCCCCAGTGGGCTGGGCTTTACCCCCAGCCTGAAGTTATTTGGAGGCGTGCCATGCGGGCACGCCTCCAAATAACATCATGCAGGGGGCGTGGCCTATGGAAATGAGGCCATGCCCCCAATTACAGGGCGCTATCTACCGGTCCGGCACAGGGTGCTCAGACCCCTGGGGCCGGCCCTGATTATGAACAAAATATTTTAAACACACCCCCATCAAATGGAAATCATGGTGGGCGCATCTTTTATCCCAGTTCTGAATTAAACTACAGTGAAACTAGCGGGGGGGGGGGGGGCTAATATAGATGAACCAATGCTAACAAGAGAAAAAATATCATTGTGGGTATCCTATTCCTTACTTTGCCGGGGAGACCCCTTTGTAACTGTGTTTTATACAGAACTAAATTGAATGCTGAAATGCATTGCAAGGAACCATGTCTACAGACTTTTCTAATTAAAGTTCAGAAGAAATTCTCAGAGGAAGAACACTACTCCCTGATGAACTTTGTGCATGAATCGTGCAGTAAGTACAGTATATGCCATAAGACCAAATTCCTATATGATATTCTCAGCAGCATAATTATCACAGGAGGATGCAATGTATAATCTAAGGAAAGAGTAATGCCTTTAAGACATGAGCTCTGGGAGATTACTGCGAGTCCTTTCTAACTATACAGCATCATTGCATAACTGTATAAATACAGGGGTGCCGAGGGGGAATGGGAGCAGGCGAGTAGGTGGGGCCCAGCGGGGGTTCAAGCCAACTACTGAGGGGGAGAAATGTCCCCATTTGCAGCGCATAGTACTTATCACAGCTCCCGAACCTGGGCACGCCCCGTCAGTACATAAGGTCCCGTGGCTGCCTCAGTGGCCCTGTATAAATATTCCAACATTATTGAGATACACAGAGCATTATGTAAACCAATAAATTAGATTTATGGAGTTAGCGAGACCCAGTAGATGTTTTTACCTACTTGATGCAGAAGTTTTTTAATGGTATAACGGAATAGTTACAGTCACTTGGAATATTGGCATAAATAACTATGAAATACAATACTACACCTGTATAGTCTATGTCTAGCAGCGATACAATGCAATCCGTATTCTGGAAAGCAAATGTCTGGGAAACCGATTGACTGTGATTGGTGTTATGGACCTCTGGCAATATCATAGGGAGAAATGAGTACACAGAGTGATATAGTATAGTGTAGATGATTGAGCCACTCAGTGTTTTAGTGTTGGATTTGTTTCCAATATAATCATTTTATGCTGATTTTTGGCTGTGGTGTTTTGTTTTTTTACTTTCAATTTCTGATTTCACTCTGAAATTTAATTTTGATAACAATGCTAACAAATGACATAATTAACACAAAATACATACTGTAATTCATGTCATTTTCAGCTGTGTTTTGTTCCTACTGTAGAATGTATATAATTTTCATGCATTTACACTAGTTTAAAGTCTATTTATAGATAATATTCTATTATGCAGTTTCTCCTGTTTGTCTCAACACAGTTTTTCACTATGGACGTCCTGAGGGGGGGTTTCCTGTCATCCAGTGCTGAAACCTTCCCTGCCATGCAGGGGCTACGGACACTACAGGAGGGTGTCAGCAGAGGGAAGCAGTGGGACTAGTTCAGGAATCAGGGACGGACCAATTATGTGCTCAGTGAGTAACTTCTCCACCAAGCATGGGTATGTGCAACATAGGATGTGATTGTACATTTGTAAGTTTAGTATGTGTTCTAGGGGCTGAACCACACTAGGGGGGGTGGTATTCAATTAGCCAAGTGGTTAATTACCACATCTCGTGAGGGAAAAATGATTAAATTACAGTAAATAGCCTTTTCCCCTTGCCGAAAATCAAGGGTTAACACTCGGAAACCTAATGATTCTGCGTAAACTGTGGAATCAAGGGGTTTCCCTGCGCATTAAAACCCCCCAATGGTGCCTTTTTCTCGCTGACTCTGGGCAATAACGCGCAGGGATAACCCCGCTGATTGAATTGGCGGCCGCAGGTAATTAATTCCATGGAAACATAAAACAATAGCATTTAGTTCCTGTATGGTCAGCGGCATAGAACACATGTGGATACAGCAAGAATTCCAGTCCCATCTCTATAGTAAATGTATCTTGCTGCACAGGGCTGCTACTAGAACATTGTGGCCGCCATAGCAAAATGTTTCATGGGTCACCAGTGCTGGAGTACAAGTTTCAATGATGCATCTAAAGACGCACCGGTCTGTATTTTAGCACCTATGGACGCTGACAGTGGGCGCCTCGGTCCTTGCACAGTTGGATGTACACTGGGGAAGGACTTTGTTGTAGCAGCATTTGCATAAAGTCGCAGACGAGCGACCGCTAATAGACGCAGTCACGTCTTTGTCCACCTCTGAATCAGCCCTAGTATTTGATTTCTTTTTTTTCATGTATACAATATGCCAGGTGCAGTTTCTAACCACTGACAGTGGTGGAGGATCTATTGGTTTCCAATGGGCTGCGATGGCTGACTCTGCTGCTGTCAGTGTATGCAAAGTCAGTTTTAGCAACCAACCAAGCTATAAGGGTCTATTTACTAAGCAGTGTTAGGAGACAGAGTGAAAAGTGATAAGAAAGTGATAAAGTGCCAGCCAATCAACTCCCAACTGTCATTTTTCAAACAGCCTGTGAGATGACAGTTGGGAGTTGATTGGCTGGCACCTTATCACTTTTCACTCTGTCTCCTAACACTGCTTAGTACATAGACCCCATAGACTAAATAAAACACATGCACAAAGTGAGATTGCTGTTGCTTTGAGCCAAATATTCATCCAATGCCCGTTCCAGACCCTGAACTGGGGACTGCCGGAATAAGCCAGCAGTGCGTCAAGTCTGATGTGAAGTTTCTCAGCGGGTGGCAGGGATAAATGGTTTGAGCAGAAGTACAAGACAGCAGGAAACATTTAGCTAAGGAAGCAGCTTACATCTAATGTACGTATGGTACAGCTGTCAGACAGCTGCATGATGCAGTATGTTCCTGCATCTATCCCTCCACAGCTGTACTACTCTTTGCAGCGGTCCTTTAGGTGACACAGGAGCAAATGTATCAAGCCATAATAACCCCTTTTTCTGTCATATTAGAAGAGGATTATTACTGCTGCGCCAAAATGTATTGGAATGTATTAAAAGCAAGACCATGGATAAATCAGTGATTTCTCTTAATAATGATGCCACCATACTGTAGCCAGCTATGACGGCGAAGCATGATGGCCATGGGGCAAGGCAAAGTCTCCTCCTCCAATGTGACCCTGGACACGTTGATGAGGACTGTGGACCTCCAGCATAAAATCCCAAAGACAAATATAGCCAAAGGTATTACTGTTCGCAGCTCATTATATGGGATTGTTCAGGGCAAGTGATACTCATGTGCTCACCTGGATATTTGCAGCATCTCGCTCATCATAATACATCATATTCTTATCCTGGATCTTAGATGTTGGTTGCAGCTGTGCAAATGGTGCAGAAGTTACCAATCCCACAATGACGGCATAGGAAAGAGCAAGGTGCATGTACCTGAACATGGTGCTCATCGGAGGATCCCCCCTTTTCTGTTTGCGACTCCACTGCTACTGGTACAACTGAACCGTAACTGCCACAGTGCAGACAGGGACCCCTGCAATTGCCAGCAAGGTCAGGTTCAACCTGTCCACCCTTCTGTGTTGGTGGAGGACAAAAGTGCCTACAGGTATGTGCCCCAGGCTCTGGACTCTCCTTACAGCAGCACTGTACAGATTGCAGGTAACCACCATTGAGTCCTCCTAAGGGTGTGAAAGTACAACCAAGCCAGAGACGACTGTGGACGGAACTCTGGGCTACTGATATTGGGCCTAATTCACAGATGTACGCAAAGTCGCAAACCCAATGGTTTCACAGATGTACGCAAAGTCCACCTCCGATGGTGGGAGGACTGTG
Source organism: Taudactylus pleione (assembly GCA_031769625.1). NCBI lineage: Eukaryota > Metazoa > Chordata > Amphibia > Anura > Myobatrachidae > Taudactylus > Taudactylus pleione. The sequence continues at coordinate 2,385,840 of JAUIMM010000646.1, forward strand.
CATGTGCATGACCCATTCTATGTCATAAACCTGAAGAATGTCATTAATATGGAACCGTAAAGACATCATTGTATCCATTAACTTGGACTTTACTTACCTTCACCTTGCACTTTACAAATGTCTGAGATGGCCAAGAAATCCCTCTGCGCATGCGTCGTATGACACAAGCGCCAGGTTCAGTGCTGGGAGTGATCCGATTGCATCCCTCTCACAGCACACTGCGATAAGTAGCCCATAGGCTTCTATTTGGCCATGCCATCTCCAGCTGGCAATGGGGGTTTTCAGAGTTTTGACCACATTTTAGGGGTTTGTACACCCCGCCCAAAATTTTATATTTACTCATCCTAGGTGCTACACTTTGGGGATGTTGGGTTACAGTCTATTAGGCTGCTGTGGGAGGATGACTTGGGCCTCTTGATAGATGACGATTGGCAGCTGGTATGTGGCTCTCTTTGTGTGGCTTCAGCTCATGTTTGCTTTACAACTGTAGATTTTGCACAGGGTCTACTGGACCATGGTGCATCTTGTTACTCTTATGATGCTAATTCCTGGCATCTGCTTCGGTCATGTCCACGTGTGTCAGAGCTTTGGTCTACCGTGGTACATTGTGCTGTTGAGACTGGGATCAGGATTCTCCTTTTTGACCCCTGTATTTGTATTTTTGGTTTAAGCCTCTATGATTCTTTAAACTCTTATTTACAACTTCATGTCTCTGTTCGCCACGGGGGAATATTTAACATTTATTCTAATCAAAACTGACGTGTTTGTGGGGCTAAGGGGCCTATTTACTAAGCCTTGGATGGAGATAAAGTCAACAGAGATAAGGTACCAGCCAACCAGCTCCTAACTATTTTCAAACACAGCCTCTGACTTGGCAGTTAGAAGCTGATTGGCTGGAATTTGATCTCCGTTGACTTTATCTCCATCCAAGGCTTAGTAAATAGACCCCTAAATCACACATATACAGGTTGAGTCTCCCATATCCAAATATTCAGAAATACGGAATATTCCGAAATATGGAATATTTTTAGCATGACTCAGAAAGTGAAACCTTTGCTTTCTGATGGTTCAATGTACACAAACTTTTTTTAAAGCACACTATTATTAAAAACATAGTATAAAATAACCTTCAGGCTTTGTGTATAAGGTATATATGAAACATAAATGAATTTCATGTATGTACACAAACTTTTTTTGATGCACAAAATAATTTAAAATATAGTATAAAATTACCTTCAGGCTGTGTGTATTTGGTGTATATAAAACATAAATGCATTATGTGTTTAGAATTGGGTCCCATTCCCAAGATTTTTCATTATTTTATGCAAATATTCCAAAATATGGAATATTCCGATATCCAAAATACCCCTTGTCATAAGCATTTTGGATATGGGAGACTCAACCTGTACTAACAGACAGACATTTGTTTTTTTAAGTATTAGTTAATGTGTGATATAGCCTCAGAAATACATAATTGATTTTGATAAATTTTAAATCGATAAAAATCGATTAAAATCAACCGTTAATAAATATACCCCCTAACGTTAGTTAAGGTGCTGCTGCCTGGATTGCTTTGGTAAACTCCAATGCCCTGCTAAGGCTCGTATTCAATTAGTTCTGCACCAGTGATACTTTTTCACCTGCCGGACTTTTCGCCTAAATCGCGTATTTTAGCCACAGAAACTTATTGCGCTCGTCCCCACAATTCGCCTTATTCAAATCCAAAGGACACGAAAACGCAACCCAGCGAATGCAAACCAGGTGAAAAGTGCTGTCAGAATTGGGGAAATCAGCCTGACACCCCCTAAAGGATGCATTAACATTGGGGATCAATGTACATGCCCCCAAATAGGCCTAATAAAGCTATTTGGGGTACTTAAGGTGCTATCAATTTCTTCTAATTAGCATCTTTGCACAAGTGGTGAAGAATAGCATTAATCAGTTTTTTGGGAAGAAAATAAGTAGTCCTGCCAAATTTGAGGTACTTGAAAATGGGTGCAAGCATGGTTTAAAGTCGCTAAAGTAAAGTTTTAAAAATGTAAAGAATGCCCCAGAAGCAAGCACCTGCAATTAAAAAACACCTCACCCATACTTGCAGACCCCCCAAAAGTCTATTTCGCTAGTTTTTAAGTTTGTACCCCCACTTTGCACTTTTTTACCCCCTTGTTCTAAGTCATTTTTAGGGTGTTCCTCTATTTATTTTAGTTTTTTTTTATGCAGTTATCCTTTGGGGGCTGTCCCAAGGGTGCAGAGTGGTTTCCCCACCTTTGCACTCCAAAATAGCGATTTTGCACTTTGTTCCTCCACCTATTCATTGGCGAATCTTTTTCGCCTATTACATTGCATTGCATTTTTGCGTACGCGCTAAGTGTTTGCAATTGAATATGAAGATAAGTTCCGACTGGCGAAGAGTTGCAACCGGCGATACTTTTTAGTCGATTCCGACTTTTCGCTGCTAATTGAATACAAGCCTAAGTTTGATAAAGGTCTGGCAAACCTCCCGTTTTGCTCTAGACCTGGTGCATTCTGCTCTCTAGTTTTCCCTGGGTGTCCCTTGGGTGTCCCCACCTTCTCATTTGTTTTATTTATGGTATTTGTAATCTATTATTGTATCTGGTTGTTGTATACAACTTAAGCTACTATGTTTATATTTTGCTTTGCATTGGTTGCTTATACTCAGTTATTTCTTGTGCATCTTTACTGTTATGTATTTTGTATTATTTGTCTGATTCATTACGGATTGCAACGATCGCAGCTGCAATTGCAATACCGATTGCGCACGCAGTCTCACTGCTATAGTATGATAATTCATTGCCATCGCTATGCCATCGCAGCACTACATAGGGACACCCACCTTGCCTTACACACATCCCTAATCCTTAGCAAGACTGCGAAACCATCGGTACAATCGAGTACAATCGCAGCCTCACGCACACTTGCACAAGCTCTGACCTTACTCAGAAATTGATAACTTCTACGCAAACTATCAGGCCTCAGGCTGTGTAGGGCATCATAGTAGATTTATGCATGCCCCTGTAACGACATTCAAATGCACTGGCACGCCTGCGTTTCCCCGACCACCCCCCCGTCACCACCCACAAACGGCACTTCTTGTCAATTATTCTGCGATGGGTATGCATAGTCACTGCGATCCAACTGCGTTCTGTTATAACGCTATTAAACCTCTGGTACAATCCTTCCTATAAACCTCTAAACATTCCTGCCTATAAACCTCTAAAATTTACGCTATTTGCGTACGCAGTCATACAGTAAAATAAAAGCCTTCAGACTTGGAAAATGTGTTTCCAACACACAAAGTATATTATTTCAACATAAAAACAGTAGGTTACACGCTGTGATCTAAAGACAATTTAGCGCAAAGAAATTATACAGACCCAAGGTACAGTTATACATACGCATGCGCACTGGAACCAGTTACCGGCATCACCAAGAGACCTCCGTCTACAGCATCAGCAAGAAGACTCCAGGTTGGAGTCTGCACGCACATTTATACCCTTACAGGGGTAAGCAATACAATAAGCAAGTTTGGCATGATTCCATTGGTTCTCAGTCATTTAACAGGTCTATTCAAATGGACACAGGTCAGCCTCCAAAAGCTTGTTGTCTCCTTATTCCCCCCTGCATGCATAACTAAACTGGTAACATTTACAAACTACATTTTGGTGCTTTAACTCTCTGCAGTCCATAATTCGAGAATGCATGTTGCGATCTTCTCACCGATAACACCGGAAAGCTGTTGAGACAGAGTAGATCCGTACGCTACCAAACATGGTTTGCTTATCATATACTAAACCTTAGATATCAAATAGTCTTTATTTCACAACATTAGTAATAAATGAATGAACCTTGGATATTACACTTTGAAGCTATGGAACCTTTTATGTGAGTGTGCAGTGTGTATGTATTAGGGGTTTGGGAAAAGATGCTAGTTAGATTTATGTAACTTGGGGCAGATGTACACGCATGCAGTTAATAAACAGCGTTCGCATGCGGGGTATTATGCATTCGCTAATGTGCATCGTGTTAACAGCGCAACTGTGCGTAATGTGCAGTGTTTATGCATGAGAGTCTATTTATGATGGATTTATTATATGTATGTATATATATATATATATATATATATATATATATGTATGCATACTAGGGATGAGCGGGTTCGGTTCCCTGAGAACCGAACCCACCCGAACTTCGGGGATCCGGGGCGATCCGAGCCCAAGCTCGGATCTCCCTGTCTGCCCCGGATCCCTCTCCCGAGGCAAAACCTCGAGATCTGCTGTCGGATCTCGAGGTTTTGCCTCGAGCGGCCATTTAAAAAAAAATGCCTTTGCCTTTAATGGGCAAAGTGCTGATTGGCTGACAGAGCCGTCTGTCACGGCTCTCAGCCAATCAGCATTATGGTGCTCATTTGCATGTAGCACGGACTCGTGAGATCCGTGCTACATGCATCTGTGTGATTGACAGTGACACAGAGCACAGATGGGTCAGTGAGACCCGTCTGTGCTGCTGTGTATTTCAATGACACAGATGCACGCACGGACCAGGAGATCCGTGCTACTTGCATCTGTGTCATTGACACAGAGCACTAACGGGTCCGTGAGACCCGTCTGTGCTGCTGTGGTAAATAAAAAAAAAAAAACCTGTGTAAAAAGAGAAAAAAATGGCGTCCTCCCCCCCAAAAAAAGAGCAACCAGCCCCAGGCATTAGTGACCCAGTGCTGGGTGTGCTTAAATACAGGGGACAAACGACATAGGGGTCCCCTGTACTTAAACACAACCAGCACCGGGCTAGTCAGAACCAGAGCTGGTTGCCAAAATACGGGGGACAAACGACGTAGGGGTCCCCCGTATTCTGCGCAACCAGCTCTGGGCTCTGATCCGGTCCTGGTTCTGGAAATACAGGGGAAAAAAATGAGTAGGGTTCCCCTGTATGTTCCAGAACCAGCACTGGACTTTTTCTAGCGGGGGGCTGATGCCACAGCCAGGGGAGCCCTTTCACCGGGCCCCCCAGCCGCAGCATCAGCCCTGACCGCTAGTCAGCCCAGGCCGGGGATCCCTGGAGAGCTGGGGACCCCCCCAATAAAGGGGTCACCCTCTCCAGGGCACCCCAGGCCCAGGCTGATAGCCCGGGGCTATCCCCGCCACCCCTGGTGGCGGTGGGTGGCGGGTTGATTGTGTGGTGTGGTGTAAATAAAGAATATCAAACATTGTCTTTACAAGTAGAACTGCAAGTCCCAGCAAGCCTGCCCCGCATGCTGGTACTTGGAGAACCACAAGTACCAGCATGCAGGGCATTAAGGGCCCACTAGTACCTGTAGTTCACCTGTAAAAAAATGTTTAAAAAAAACACAGGACACACACCGTGACAGTATAAGTTTATTAAACATACATACACACACACACATGTACACATACTCACCTATGTAACCCTGTAGCATCGGTCCACTTGTCCGGTAAAGTATCCATAGGGGACCTGTGAAAAAAAACATACTCACCATCTCCTATGCGAGGTTCTGTCCTCTTCGTTCCAAAGTAGGCATCCCCGGACTTGGCAAAAAAAAAAAAACGAAAACGCGATCCACGAACTTAGTACCGTTCTATAGAACGGTACTTCCCGAATGAGAGCTTAGCGGCGGGGTATCACCATGGAAACCCCGCTGCTAAGCGTTCATTGGCTGAGAGAGGCCATCTCCCGTCTCTCTCAGCCAATGAACGGCTCCCTCCATTGTAGTCAATGCTGGGAGCCGCAAGGTTATTAAAGTTTACCCTGCGGTTCCCACCATTGACTACAATGGAGGGAGCCGTTCATTGGCTGAGAGACGGGAGATGACCTCTCTCAGCCAATGAACGCTTAGCAGCGGGGTTTCCATGGTGATACCCCGCCGCTAAGCTCTCATTCGGGAAGTACCGTTCTATAGAACGGTACTAAGTTCGTGGATCGCGTTTTCGTTTTTTTTTTTTGCCAAGTCCGGGGATGCCTACTTTGGAACGAAGAGGACAGAACCTCGCATAGGAGATGGTGAGTATGTTTTTTTTCACAGGTCCCCTAGGGATACTTTACCGGACAAGTGGACCGATGCTACAGGTTACATAGGTGAGTATGTGTACATGTGTGTGTGTGTATGTATGTTTAATAAACTTATACTGTCACGGTGTGTGTGTCCTGTGTTTTTTTAAACATTTTTTTTACAGGTGAACTACAGGTACTAGTGGGCCCTTAATGCCCTGCATGCTGGTACTTGTGGTTCTCCAAGTACCAGCATGCGGGGCAGGCTAGCTGGGACTTGCAGTTCTACTTGTAAAGACAATGTTTGATATTCTTTATTTACACCACACCACACAATCAACCCGCCACCCACCGCCACCAGGGGTGGCGGGGATAGCCCCGGGCTATCAGCCTGGGCCTGGGGTGCCCTGGAGAGGGTGACCCCTTTATTGGGGGGGTCCCCAGCTCTCCAGGGATCCCCGGCCTGGGCTGACTAGCGGTCAGGGTTGATGCTGCGGCTGGGGGGCCCGGTGAAAGGGCTCCCCTGGCTGTGGCATCAGCCCCCCGCTAGAAAAAGTCCAGTGCTGGTTCTGGAACATACAGGGGAACCCTACTCATTTTTTGTCCCCTATATTTCCAGAACCAGGACCGGATCAGAGCCCAGAGCTGGTTGCGCAGAATACAGGGGACCCCTACGTCGTTTGTCCCCCGTATTTTGGCAACCAGCGCTGGTTCTGACTAGCCCGGTGCTGGTTGTGCTTAAGTACAGGGGACCCCTACGTCGTTTGTCCCCTGTATTTAAGCACACCCAGCACTGGGTTACTAATGCCCGGGGCTGGTTGCTCTTTTTTGGGGGGGTGCACGCCATTTTTTTCTTTTTTTACACAGGTTTTTTTTTTTTACCACAGCAGCACAGACGGGTCTCACGGACCTGTCATTGCTCTGTGCCAATCACACAGATGCATGTAGCACGGATCTCCCGGGTTCGTGCTACATGCAAATGGGCACCATAACGCTGATTGGCTTCCTGTCTGCCACTGCAGTGCCACTCCTAGATGGGCCACGTGTTTGTGCCGCCCCCTTGTGTCGCTTAGCATAGTCAATCAGCTTCCTCGGTACAACCTTTTGGCCTAAAAACAATATTGTGAGGTGTGAGGTGTTCAGAATAGAGTGGAAATGAGTGGAAATTAATGTTATTGGGGTTATTAATAGCGTAGGAACAAAAAAAGGCCCATTTATGTGATTTTAGCGGGTTTTTTTTATTTTTTAAGAAAAAATCCAGATCCAAAACACAAAACCCAGAACCCAAAACACGGAAGGGTGGTTTTGGCAAAACCAATCCAGATCCAAAACACGAAGAAAGATCCAGATCCAAAACCAAAACACAAAACACGAAAAGTGTCCGGTGCACACCCCTAATGCATACACATATATATTATCCCTTACTAACATATTTCTCTTAAAACTACAATGTAAGGTGTTATGGGCAGTGAGCTTCACTCTCAAACAGGGTGGAGACCCCCAGCTGTGTGCTGGTGCCAGCCTGTCTAGTTACTAAGTGATACTGTGTTTGTTTTGGTATATTGCTATGCAAGGTTGTCCCCAGAATGGGCTTGTATACATCAGGGTATGGTTTCTGAAAGGATTATTAAAACATTGCCATATGTACTTAGCTCGTGAGTTGTAACTTAAAATGGCGCTGGACGGCCATTCGCAAAATGGCGTCGTGCAGATTCTTATTTTTAAGATGGAGTCTGTTGCCATTCGCAAGATGGCGTCGCTCCAAGCTAATTTTACACTGATTCTGTCTCAGCCACTAAACCAGCTTCGACAGTCCACCCTTTGATAGCAAACAACATGCTATCATACTCTGATTTTAAAATTCATTTTAGGCTTGCATATGGGGTATTATTTTAACATTATTTTTATGGGATGGCACAAGGTGGTTTCAATCCATCTATAATGGGTCTCTAGGAGGGAACATAAAACTACCATTTATACGCACACCGCGGATCTTGGGAGATCATGGGAAAGATGTGGGGATGCACCAGTCCTATAAAGGGAGTTTTGAAGGGGAATAGAGACTTACATCATTTAAGATGTTTAAATGAGAAAAAAATTACATTTTAATAATACATTTTACACATTTCTAAATATAATACATTATATGATGATATTTCCTAGTTCAGGGTTGTAATGCAGTTCTACATTTACCTCAGTATTCATATGGGCACTACTAACCACCATCATAATTTCACTCTTCCTATTTACCTTATTTTTACATTTTCCACACTTCAACACATTAGGAACACACTTGACACATATGCCAATTACTATGATGACAACCAGTATAAGGTTCAGGAATTTACCTATGCTTGCGATCATTTCCTGGACCCACTGCCCTAGACCTGAGAACCACTTCGCTGGGTTCAACCATGAAACCCACTCTTCTACCTTCTCCTCTACTTCAGCCACTGAAGCATTGTGGTTCTTCCGAAATTCCCATTTTAACTGCAGAATCTCATCCATCTTGTGGTCTATTACTTCCTTTGGGTCGCTGGTATTGTTTGTGATATAAGTGCAACACTTTACTCCAAACTGAGTGGCCAATGTTACACAATACCCTCCGGTGACAGCTGTTAAGTAATTTAGCACTAGTGTGTGTTGCACCAGTTCTTTCTTGTAAGCTTGCAATTCCCTACCTGTATACCTGAAGGTGTCATCATACATCTCGGTGATATTATCTATCAATTTAGCAAGATCTTGGATATATTTAAAATTTAGTGTACCCCGAGCGATCCTGGTGGGATCCAATGCGACTAAAACTTGAAAGCCAGTTGTCTCATTAATTAACTGTGTGACTTTATGCACATCACCAGGTATCATATTTCTTTTGCCTCTGTGTTCATACTGTGTGTGAAGATATGGTGATGGTGTGTTTTTATGAATACCAAGCATTTCAACATGTGTGAGGGTCATAACCTCTGGGATTACTCTTCCCAGGTAACACAAACCTTTGGAACTCGGGGAGAGCCACTTATATGCTTTTCTTCCACATATAAAATATACATCATTGGGGAGAACATAAGGAATGGTATGCATCATTATCATTAAACACATTTCCCTTGCAAATAATCCTATCTCAGGTTCTCCCATCTGGTACATGCAAGTTTCTGGTTGTATTATCTTAGCATAGTATCCGTCTGGTACCTTACCAATCATTTCTTTGTACCAATACCTAAAATGCTTCCCATTAGATCTAATTGAGCGTAACAGATCATAATTCATAGGCTCATTATCAGCTCTCTGTGAGAAGGTCATCGTCTGATTATTCCCCGTAACTTCCCAACTCCCTGGTTTATTGGGGTTGGTTATGTTTAAACATAAAAGTGATCTATCTACTTGGAATTGATGGAGTTTAAAATGAGGCGGTTTGGATGAGAGGAATTTTCCCTCTAATGTTTTCCCTTTTTGCAATTCTAAAATTTCCATAATATTCAGCGGAAGTGGTACCAACCCTACATTATGCTGTCCCTGTGGCATGTGTGAGCACACCCAACAATCAGTCTGATTTAAAACTTTGCCTACCATGCTATGATAATCCTCTAAAGGATACCCACCCCAGTACGGGTTAGATTTAGGCTGGCACCGTTGAATACATTTCTCATCAACTAGGGACCCACAAAGCTCACAAATACAGGAATCTTCAGACGATAAACCTCCACACCATCCCCGAGTATCCGGAATAGCAGCTCTCTTAACAATTACAGTACTAAGATTGGTCAGACACTCCCCTGATTGGCATAGCACTCCTCCTCTTGTCTCCACTCCATCAGCACTGCCATCAGCTCCCATCTCCTCTATCGGTCCCCCGTCACAGCAACCAGATATCCCCAAACAAACCAGGATGATGGAAACTCTGGAAGAGAATATAAAACTGAACACAGCAGACCAGTCCATTGTCACAGCAAGGGCCTGCAAATTTCTTTAGCTCAGGTATCTCACTGCCACCTTTTAATCCTCCCGGAACAAGCTTGCGATCAACAGGTCCATATTATCCGCCTTGTCTCCGCCTTGTTTTTCTACTGGTTGGTTGATCTTTCTACAGTGAGTGGAATGGACCTAGGTATCTCTCTCGGCCACCTTCAAAGATGTGGTACTTGTCAGCAACACCTGATACGGACCCTCCCAATGATCAGTCAAACAACCTGAACGTAAGAAATTTCTGATCATAACATATTCTCCAGGTTCAACATCATGACAGTTAGTTTCAGGCATATCATGGGACAACAATTTCAGTTTCTGCTGTTGCTGTTTTAACTGTTTACTCATTGATATAAGATACTTTACAGTTACCTTGTTGCTACCTTTCAAATCTTCCTGTGGACTTATAATCAAATGAGGTTGTCTACCAAAAAGTATTTCAAAGGGGGACAGATTTAGAGGGGGTCGAAGAGTGGTCCTTATGCTATGTAGGACCAACGGCAATGCTTCTGGCCATCCTAGTCCAGTCTCTGCCATGATTTTACTTAACTTATTTTTAATAGTCCCGTTCATCCTCTCTACCTTAGCACTGGCTTGCGGTCAGTAGGGGGTGTGAAGTTGGCTATTAATACCCATCAGTTTACACATATTTTGAAAAACATCACCTGTGAAATGAGTACCCCTGTCACTCTTGATAATTTTAGGGATACCGTATCTGCATACAAACTCCTGTACTATTTTCTTGGCAGTAAATGCAGCAGTATTAGTGGCCGCTGGGTATGCCTCAAGCCAATTGGAAAACACGTCAGTGCACACTAATACATACTTGAGATTCCTGCAGGGTGGTAATTGAATGAAATCAATTTGTATTACCTGAAAAGGTCCGTCAGTCGGCAGAATGTGGGATGGTTCGGTAGGGATCGTTTCCCCAATGTTTTTCCTCAAGCAGGTCAGACAGGACATTGCTCTCTTTTCTGTTTGAGAAGAGAAACCTGGTGCGCACCAGTATGCTCTCACCAATTTGCACATACCTTGTTTTCCCAAGTGAGTCAGACCGTGCGCTGCCTCAGCCAGGCTGGGGTAATATGCCTTGGGAGCTACTGGCTTACCTTGTCCATCCCTCCAGAGTCCAGAGGTCTCTTGCCCACATCCTCTGGACTTCCAGACTGACCTATCCTGGATAGAACACAAATTTTGCATCTCAATTAATTTCAGCATATCAATTGTTTGAAAAGACATAATTTGTTCTGTTGGTAGGTTTGTTTTTAACCCTGCTGCCCATTTTGCAGCTTCATCTGCTGTGCCCATTGACACCGGATCATCCTCACATGTATGGGCTTTACACTTAATTACTGCCACCATTTTGGGCAGTTGGATTGCTTTTAGTAATTGTTTATATGTCTAGAATGTGCAACTGGTGTGCCTGCTGCTGTCATAAAATTTCTCAGACGCCATAGTGCGCCAAAATCGTGTACTACCCCGAAGGCATACCTAGAGTCAGTGTAAATGTTAGCAGATTTGTCTGCTGCCAATTCACATGCTCTTTTTAGTGCTACTAACTCTGCCACCTGGGCTGAGTGAGGAGGACCAAGGGGTTCAGCCTCTATGATGTCTGTATCATTTACAACAGCATAACTTGTACATAATTCACCTGTGTCTGTTTGTCTATGACAACTCTCGTCCGTGTAAAATGTCACATCCACATTGTGTCACGTATGGTGTGTCACGTATGTCAGGTCGTGCAGTAAAGGTCTGGTTCAGATATTCCATACAATCATGTGCATCACTTTGTCCGCTGAACTCACTTCCTGCCAGCACCTCGTCTCCTTCCACCCTTTGTACATCACGTTGTACATATGGTAAATACGTTGCTGAGTTCAGCGTATTGCATCATTTAATAGTGATGTTTGCAGGTGCAATTATGGCTAGTTCCCATTTGGTGAACCTAGCTGAAGACACGTGTCTGGTTTGGGCAGAGTTCAGCAGAGCAGATACAGCATGGGGAGTATAGACAATCAAATCATGGCCCTCACTTTTACTGACCAATAGAGCCGTTGCTGCTACACTTCTTAAACATGTTGGGAGTGCTCTTGCCACAGTGTCCAATTGGGCACTGTAGTATGCTACGGGCCTACTGGCATCACCATGTTTTTTGTAAGGACTCCTGCTGCGCAACCATCAGCTTCCGTACAATACAGATCAAAAGGTTTTTCATAATCAGGTATTCCCAATGCAGGTGCTTTTGTCAGACTATCCTTAAGATTAAGGAAAGCCTGCTCTGTTTCCTCTGTGTGTATGACACGGTCGGGTTTTGAGGAAGAGACTAAGGGCCTGATTTAGAGCCGGACGCTCTGAACGAGCGCCCACTCTGAATCAGGGCGTTTTTTTTCTTTTTTAATGGTGCAGCCTCTTGGCCGCTCACATAGCTGTGGGTTACCACCCACAGCTTATGCGAGCGTCCATGATGATGGTAGCGATGGTCAAGACCATCGCAAGCATCGGGCTTGCGACGAGACCCTTGCGGTAGGGTCTCGTTGCCACAAGCCCAAGAGTGCTTTTGGCTCTATCAGAGCCAAAAGCACTCCCACTGACATCACTTGTTTTGTCAGTGGGGCCGCCCCCAAACGACAGGCGTTCTCATGGGAACGCCTCCGTTTGGGCAGCCACCCCCCGGCCCACCCACCAAAGGGGGCGTGCTGTCACTCAACATCGACAGCACGCCCCCTTTGTAGCGAGACCCGGAGTTATGGCTTCCCCGTCGCTATCCGGGTCTCGCGCATGCACACGACGAAGCAGGCTCCATCGTGCGCATGCGCACTGGGCCACCATCGACCCGCTTGCGAGCAAATAGCGCTTGTGAGCGGGTCTGAATCAGGCCCTAAGTCCTGCAATGGCAAGGCCAAAATATGAAAACCTGGTATCCACATTTGGCAGTATCCACACATTCCCAAGAAGGTACGAATTTGATGTTGGCTACGCGGCAGTGTCATGTTCTGTATGGCCTGGATTCGATCAGTAGTTAGATGTCATAACCCCTGGGTTAGGCAATGTCCCAAGTATTTTACTCTGGATTGGCACGGCTGTAGTTTGTCCTTAGCAACCTTGTGTCCTGTTTGCGAGAGATGAAGCAACAAAAGTTTAGTATAATTTAAACATGACATAAACAAATCAGAACATAGCAATAAATCGTCTACATATTGTATTAGAACAGATCCATTGGCAGGTTGAAAAGATTGTAAACAGTCGTGTAAGGCCTGGGAAAAGATACTAGGGCTGTCTATGAAACCCTGGGGCAATCGTGTCCATGTGTAGATTGTTGTGTGGGTTGAGCAGGAGGGAGAGGTGGTGTGTATGGGTAAGGATATTGAGGGGAAGGATATTGTGGGAGATATGGGTTTTGTGGATAGTACGGGAATTGTGGTTGTGTGTGATAAGTGGGGTAGGGTTGTGTTTGCGGTGGTGCAGGATTAGTGAGGACTTGTAACTGTTCAGGTGCAGGTGTGGATGCAGGCGTATCTGCTGGCTGTGATGTTACCGTCATTCCTTCTAGAGCTTGAATACTGACAGCCATTAGTTTCTCGCTCTGGGTCTCTCTCTTTTTACAGAAGTTCTTATCATGTTCAATTGCGGATTCTATGAGGGTGTCTATTGTGGCTTCCCTCCAGCCAGGCTGTGAGGTCTGAACCCGGGTCTTTAGGTTCTCTTTAAGACCATCTATGTGTATAGTGACAATCATTCCCCTGTGGTGAGTGCTATCTATAATGTCTTACAACCCAGTGTACTGGGTGATAGCCTGCAGAGCCCGGTCACAATAATCTTCTGCAGATTCACTTTCCTTTTGTTTTAAGGTGAAATTTTGTTCCAGTTAATTACTACTTGATTAATTTCATATGTTAAGGGAACATCTCCATCCAATACACAATCCGTGATAAATTTTGTCATGTTGGTATTGTGTGGCAGACAGGCCCTTAACACCACTCACCAATCTTTGTTGGTTGGCTTGTGAGAACTACCCAAATTTCTCAAAAATCTTTGATATTGGGCTAATTCCTTTTTGGGATCGGGGAAATCATTCATTATGGAATTTAGCTCCGCTCTTGTCCAAGGACAATGCATTAATACTTCCCTTGTGGGCACTATTCTGTTCGCATCTGCATTCCCATGCGGAACAGTTATTGTCCGGATGGGATGCAGACTGGCCGCACTGCTACTTTTGACCTTATTACCTGGCTGAAGGTTTAGCCTGTTACTGCTATGTATAGGGTTAACAACTTCCTATACGGGTGCAGTGGATGTTAACACTTCCTGTACTATCACTGATGGAGATGGCAGCACCACTTGTCGTTGATTGTCGTGGTGGAGTATCTAACATGTGCACAGCATGGGAAATGGCAGACATGACAATAGGCTCATCATCCACATCATAAACATTTTCCTTATGGTTACTTAAGAGAGGGTTCAAATTACTTGTTACATTTTGATGGGTTTTTTCAATAACTGTACCTGCACCCCCATCCACATAAGGTGGCGGTGGTGCGCGTGAACCACTGGCAATACCTTCCACAATGCTACCTTGCTGCACATGCGTGCTATTTTGCGGCTCGCACGCACTGCAATTTAGTGCTGTGGGTGTACTTTCTGATAATGCATTCGCAACGCTAGTTTGCGTCACTTACACATTCTTAAACCATGCATCCGCTTTATGCTGCCACAATTTTAAACATTCGTAATATTTTACTTTTTTCTCTCAAGAACGCATCAGACTGATGTGATCCCGGACATTGTTCAATACATCCTTATCAAAACTACCAATTCTGGGAAACGGTCTAACACTCTTCATCGTTATCTTAAACCATACGTCACAATACCTTATTGCATAAGCACCGTACTTAGTATGCATAACACGACGGGCCGATCCAAGCAGCGCTTCCATTAGCAGCACATCATTGTCTAACATCTCTATTGTTTGCGTGGCTCCCATCTTGGGACAACTCCTACGTTTTTCAATAAAGATTTAAACTGGTGAAAGACAGTCAAGATACTTTCACTTACTTTCACTTCTGTCCCCTGTCAGATGTCGGAGGCCTTGGGTAAGACAGTGTCCCAAGTATTTAACCCTGGTCTGGTACGGCTGTAACTTGTCCTTAGCAACCTTATGCCCTGTGTGCGAGAGGTGAAGCAACAAAAGTTTAGTATCATTTAAACATGACATAAATGAATCAGAGCATAACAACAAATCATCTACATATTGGATTAGTACCGATAAATTGGCAGGTTGAAAAGACTGTAAACAATCATGTAAGGCCTGGGAGAAGATACTGGGGCTGTCAATGAAGCCCTGGGGTAGTCGTGTCCATGTGTACTGTACGCCTTTGTATGTGAAGGCAAATAGGTATTGGGAATCAGGATGAAGGGGGACGGAGAAGAAAGCGGAGCATAAATCTATTACCATGAAATGGGTTGCGGTTGATGGGATTTGCATAAGGATGACAGCTGGGTTAGGCACTACGGGAAATTGGCTTTCTACCACCTTATTAACCCCTCTAAAGTCCTGTACCAGCTTGTACCCCCTCCCACCACTCTTTTTCACATGGAAGATTGGACTGTTGGCTACACTGGCTGTATGGACTAAAATTCCCTGCTGTAGTAAACGCTCAATTATGGGGTGAACCCCTAACTCCACTTCTGGCTTTAAATGGGTATTGGGGAATTTTAGGAGCGAGTCTACCGTTTTTCAGGTTTACCATGACGGGAGCTACATTTGCCATTAACCTAGTGTCCTGTCCATCCTTAGTCCAAAGGAAACTAGGTATTTGTTCTAACATTTCATTTACCTGAGCTGAACCCTTGTCTGATGTTATGGTGTGCAGCATTAACCTTTGGGGAGTGTCTAGCACATCCCTTACCTCGTGTGCAAACCTTCCTGGGACATCCATAAATATCCCGTCAGGGGTACAATAGATAATACATCCCATTTTGCACAATAAATCTCTTCCCAGGAGATTAGTAGGGGCTGTTGCTGCCAGGAGGAAAGAATGCCTGGCATGCAAAGGCCCAATGGTAACCTCCGTGGGTTTGGTTAAAGGGTAATGCTGTACACTACCTGTTACACCCATTGCTGGTACTGTCTGGTTTGTTATCTGTAGATTTTCAAGAGATTTTAAAACAGACCTGGTCGCCCCTGTGTTTACTAGGAAGGAACGTTCAGTACCAGCTACATTAACCTTTATTACCGGCTCTTCCCTAGTACCTCCCGTTATCCTGACTGCCTGCAGACTACAGGTATGACCTAACCCCTATAGTTGGCTATCTTCCCCCAGCAAGGCATTCGCAGCAACTATGTGGGCAGGATTTATCTGGTAGTTCCTATAGTTACGAGATGCATCAATACGTTGCTGCATGTGGGGTTCCTGAATTATGACTCTACAGTCCTTCCTAAAGTGTCCTAGTTGGTTACAGTTAAAACATTTCTTAGCTGATCTTTTGAGTGTGGGTATGATGGTTTTGGGTGTGTGTGAAGAGTGTGTTGTGGTCTGGTGTGGTATAAGGGAATTGTATGGGTTGGGCCTGCGCAGGATGGTAGGTGTTTAAGACTTGTAACTGCGCAGGTGGATATGTGTCTGTTGGCTGTAAGTGCATATCTTCTAGAGCTCGAATGCTAACAGCCATCAATTTCTCGCTCTGAGCTTCACGTTTCCTGGTGATATTCTTGTCATGGTCTATTGCAGTTTCCCTGAGCGCGTCAACTGTTATCCCTCTCCAACCAGGGTGTGAGGTCTGAACTCTGTCTTTCAAACTGTCTTTTAGACCGTCCATTAGAACAGTGATGACCATTCCCCGGTAGTGCGTGCTATCCTTAATGTTTTCGATCCCAGTGTACTGAGTGATCGTCTGCAGCCCACGATTAAAGTAATCTTCTGCAGGTTCACTTTCCTTTTGTTTAATGGAGAAGGTTTTACTCCAATTAACAACTAACGGGAAAAATATGGCTAATTGGGCAACTATACGGGCAATGCAATCCTGATTACCTTGATCAGTTAAGGGGATGTCTGCATCCAGAGTACATGCTGTGATAAACTTTTTCACATCTGTACCTTCTGGGAGACATGCTCTTAACACCACTCGCCAATCCTTGTTGGTTGGCTCATGGGCATTGCCTAGATCTTTTATGAAACGCTGACATTTTGCCAGATGTTTCTTGGGGTCAGGAAATTCAGACATAATGGAATGTAGTTCCGCCCGTGTCCAAGGACAGTGCATCGCTACTTCCCTTGTGGGTACGACACCATTCGCATCTGCATTCCCATTAGGGACAATAATTGTCCTTACAGGGTGGATGCCTCCCACCTCTATACCTTTTAAGCGTATTACTGCAGCGAACGGTATTAGTAACCTCCGCTATTGAAGCAGTTGGTTCTAATACTTCCTGCACCCTTATTAAAGGAGTCTCCCCCACCATGGGTTCTACTAGGGCCTCCCCCCCATGAGCTAAGGATCCCTCCCCCCCTCTTGATGCCATAGGGGCAGCTACTTGTACTTGCTGTGAAGGGACATTTAATAACTGCACAGCATGGGATACAGCAGACATTGCTACAGGATCACTTTCCGCATCATAGACATTTTCCAAATATTCACTCAGGACCGGGTACAACTTACTTGGTTCAGTTACAACATTTTTATAGTTTTTGTTATGTGGTAATGTATCATCACCGCCCACCACATAAGGTGGCGGGGGTGCGCAAGCGCGATTCACAATACCTTTGGCAACGCTACCGTGCCACAAGTTTGCATTTTCCTGTGATGCATATGCTACGCTGTGTAGCGTTGCGTGCGCATCACCCCTA
The DNA here is from genome assembly GCA_031769625.1 of Taudactylus pleione. Taxonomy (NCBI): domain Eukaryota; kingdom Metazoa; phylum Chordata; class Amphibia; order Anura; family Myobatrachidae; genus Taudactylus; species Taudactylus pleione. Next base: position 2,403,671 of record JAUIMM010000646.1, read on the forward strand.
GGCATGCACGTGGCTCCACGCGGTGCCCCATGCACACCATTAACCCATGTGCAACTCTCATTCAGCCAGAGTTTCAAAGAATGATCATACTCCACTCTTTTCTTTAGGGATTTCACTTTACATATGTGATCCCTAAGGTTATTTAAAATCTCCATATTAAAGCTTCCAATCTTTTGGAAAGGTTTCTCACTCTTACTCGTCATATTAACCCACATAGTACAGTGCGTCGTTGCATACGCACCATATTTAGTGTACATTATATGAAGAGCCGACCCGGTCGGACCTTGCATACACAGCGCATCATCTACCATCCCTGTTGACTGTTTAGCGCCCATTTTGCGAAAAAAAAAACCAACAACAATGATGCGACCGGTGGAAGAATTAACCGATAGGCTGCTTCCACGCACCTATTCTACAGTTAGCTAATATCTAAAAATAGGGAACACAGCAATACCTACTAAGGCAAGCACAGTAAGCACTTATAATAGGGAACACAGGAGTTATCTAGCTATAGATAAAACCACAGTAACCACCTATTGTCCTTTTGTCCCCGCAACCAGCCTCAGTCAGAGATGCCACACTCGTATGGTCCGGTCGCAACACTCAAAGGCCCTAACTGACCGATGAATATTACAACTACACTGGAAGCTATATTTTATCGTTAACTCTCTTTAACGATAGGAAACCAGGAGGATCCCCTCTGTCAGTATACCTGTTATGTATACCCTATATTTATTACCTAAAATAGGGACCACGAAGGCACAACCTATTTCACAATCTCAATCATACACCTTACACACTTCTATATTGTGGACAAATAACAAAAAAAAAAAAAAAAACCTTTCTTTTGATTAACAGCCTTTTGGAAATTACAGCCCTATCAATATCACATATTTCAGTCTTGATGATTTATTTGAATTCTAACAGAAATGCTAGTCACATGCTTCACTTGCTATTGTGCGCTCGGTTACAAACAATTAGATGTAATCACTACACGTGGCAGGAAGTGGCCGTACATCCGGTCGCACGCACTATGCTGCGACTGTTTGCACGTGGCGTACACTAAAACCTTTGTGGCGTTATTGTGCGATCGGTTGCGTATGCAATGCGCGGCCGTTCTACAACAACGTGGGCAAGCACAAATCTCTCTCCACTATCCCAGATTCTAATCAGCCCTCTCTGAATTCGCAAACTGCGAGTCTCCGTCTCTGAACAAAAATAGGAATGCAGGAAAAAAAGTCTGCGGGCGCCTTTCCACTCTTTTGTTCCAAGACGAGGGGAGCAGTTCAAAAATACAGTGATGGGTGATATCCAACTCGGTGAGCCCCCAAATTATTGATACCATTTAAACAGTATCGATATTAGAGAGATTTGATTGCACAGTCCAGATTGCCCATACCTCCCATCCCAATATAAAAATAAATTTGTCACACAGAAACAGTTTGCGGTTCCAACACACACAAAGGTACTATATTGTAAAAAGGGTATAATCAGCCTTAATCTATACAATGCAGCTATATACAGGATAAAGACAAAGATACAATTACCAATACTTCACCATGCGGTCTGGATCCAGACTTACAGCTGTCTCTCAGATAGCTGGGTGTTTCTCCAGGGTCAAGCAGAGAAGGACAAAGGGAAAGGAAGAAGGGGGTTGGGATCCAGACTGCATAGGAATTTATAGGTGTACAATTTCCTTTGAACATAAGCTAAATACTCAGATGGGCTCCCTATTGGCTAGTAGATGGTTGACGTCACTGGAGGTTGAACTGTGTTCCCTTTGTCCTACCCTTGGCATGCAAATCTACAGGGGATGTGTGCAGTGATTTTTACAGTATAGAGTATAATTCTTGGCAGGTCTTCATAACTCGATAGTGATCCCATCCATATTCATTCTGTTGGTTTCATATTCCTGTTGAGACAGAGGGAAATCGGTAGATACTACTCATGACCCATTTATCTTATTCCTAAGCCCAGATATCATATAACTGCTATTTAACATGTAACATTCACTGTATAACTTTAAAACACATAAACTTCTATGTTTGGAACATTTATTGTGTAAGTGGGTGAATATTTGTATGAGAGGAAAGAGGTGTTTATGTACTGTAAAATGGCGCCTAACCGTTGTGAGCACAGAAGCATGGCTCGCCATTCACAATATGGTGAGTTGCGGGGCATGGGATGCGTGTGCATGTATAGCGAGCATGTGCAATTGCACGTGCGCAAGTGCGTGCATGAATGTGGCGGGAGCGTGTGTTCGCATAAAATGGCCGTGGACGATCAAATCGTCCAATGGATGTCGTGTTGTGATTCGTGCACAATTAAGCGATCGCAACCAATTTATATGGTTTCGACACTGCGTACGCAAAAATGCGTCTCTGTTGCGTACGCAAAAATGCGGCACCCCTTTTAGCATGTAATTCTATCAACAAAGGGAAACAGACTTTTTCCTTTCTTGTCCCTGGATTCTTGTCAGCTCACTTTGACTCACACGATAACGGATAGCGATCTCTCAGCATCAAGTGGTTGCAGGTAAACTGCGTGTGGCCACACTCCACCCTTTGTTGAGAGACTGATAACTGTATGTTTATCGTGTGAATTAGTAAGTGACTTCACTCTGAGTCCCCAACTGTTATAACGCTATTAAACCTCTGGTACAATCCTTCCTATAAACCTCTAAACATTCCTGCCTATAAACCTCTAAAATTGATGCTATTTGCGTATGCAGTCATCAAGTAAAATAAAAGCCTTCAGACTTGGAAAATGTGTTTCCAACACACAAAGTATATTATTTTAACATAAAAACAGTAGGTTACAGTAGGTTGTCGCAAAGAAATTATACAGACCCAAGGTACAGTTATACATACGCATGTGCACTGGAACCAGTTACCGGCATCACCAAGAGACCTCCGTCTACAGCATCAGCAAGAAGACTCCAGATTGGAGTCTGCACGCACATTTATACCCTTACAGGGATAAGCAATACAATAAGCAAGTTTGGCATGATTCCATTGGTTCTCAGTCATTTAACAGGTAGATTCAAATGGACACAGGTCAGCCTCCAAAAGCTTGTTGTCTCCTTATTGCCCCCCTGCATGCATAACTAAGCTGGTAACATTTACAAAGTACATTTTGGTGCTTTAACTCTCTGCAGTCCATAATTCGAGAATGCATGTTGCGATCTTCTCACCGATGACACCGGAAAGCTGTTGAGACAGAGTAGATCCGTACGCTACCAAACATGGTTTGCTTATCATATACTAAACCTTAGATATCAAATAGTGTTTATTTCACAACATTAGTAATAAATGAATAAACCTTGGATATTACACTTTGAAGCTATGGAACCTTTTATGTGAGTCTGCAGTGTGTAAGTATTAGGGGTTTGGGAAAAGACGCTAGTTAGATTTATATAACTTAGGGCAAATGTGCACACACGCAGTTTATAAACAGCGTTCGCATGCGGGATATTATGCATTCGCTAATGTGCGTCGTGTTAACAGCGCAACTGTGCGTAATGTGCGGTGTTTATGCATGTGAGTCTATTTATGATGGATTTAATATAAGGCAGGACCCAGTTTCATGTTTAAAATGTATGCAAGCTTGAGCCCAAGATGGCAGATCAAGTTCATTTATCTGAGAATCAGTGTAGGGACTGGCTAGATGGGAATGACCGTGAAGCGGTGGCCAGCTTGACAAATTATTGCAATATTTTGGAACCAACATTCCCTATGTTCAAAGGAGTTGCAGTTTGAAAAGCATGTGAGTGCCGAGTTTGTATGATATTTTTTATGTAGATGGTGTGGTCACATACCAAGGGCACCCCAGATGGTCGTGTGCCGTGGATTGAGCCTGTCGTTTTATTTACATTTTGTGGTCACACTTGCTAGGGCACCCTGTTTTTCAAATGTAAGACAAACTTTTTTTCTTTTTCCAGGTGCTTATTAACTGATAGCCCTGGGTGTGGTCCTGTCTCTTTAAGGCATGACCCAGTTTCATGTTTAAAATGTATGCAAGCTTGAGCCCAAGATGGCAGATCAAGTTCATTTATCTGAGAATCAGTGTAGGGACTGGCTAGATGGGAATGACCGTGAAGCGGTGGCCAGCTTGACAAATTATTGCAATATTTTGGAACCAACATTCCCTATGTTCAAAGGAGTTGCAGTTTGAAAAGCATGTGAGTGCCGAGTTTGTATGATATTTTTTATGTAGATGGTGTGGTCACATACCAAGGGCACCCCAGATGGTCGTGTGCCGTGGATTGAGCCTGTCGGTTAAATATATATATATGTATATATATATACACACATATATATTATCCCTTACTAACATATTTTTCTTAAAACTACAATGCAAGGTGTTATGGGCAGTGAGCTTCACTCTCAAACAGGGTGGAGACCCCCGGCTGTGTGCTGGTGCCAGCCTGTCTGACAGTGAAACTAAAGGTTTTCTTCTGCCTATTTACAAATTCAATTGTGCAGATCATTGTCTGGGTTATATTTCAATTGCCATAGCTATACCTGCCTACATGTGAGGTTTCTTAATTTACATGCAAAAACACCCACAGTTCCTGGTGTATTGTTTTTTCTAATTACTTTTCTCAGGAAGCTGTTTTTCTAGTTACTAAGTGATACTGTGTTTGTTTTGGTATATTTCTATGCAAGGTTGTCCCCAGAATGGGCTTGTATACATCAGGGTATGGTTTCTGAAAGGATTATTAAAACATTGCCATATGTACTTAGCTCGTGAGTTGTAACTTAAAATGGCGCTGGACGGCCATTCGCTTATTTTTAAGATGGAGTCTGGTTGCCATTCGCAAGATGGCATCGCTCCAAGCTAATTTTACACTGATTCTGTCTCAGCCACTAAACCAGCTTCGACAGTGCGTATTAGCAACTGCATTCTTTGCTGAATCAGGCCTAATATTCCTTGTTTTGGTATTGTTTTAATTAAAAAAAAAAACTTCAATAAAAAGATTCAATTAAAAAAATGGAGATGAAACTGGCCTGTCAATATCTATCAGTCATGATATCCCTGGTGCTTTGTGTCGCATTTACTATACAGATTATCATGGAAACCGTGCCAGCCTGTTGTTATGTGAATTGTCATGACGACTAGTGTAACTTTATTTTTCATGGTACATAGCAGCATCAGCGTGAGATGAGTCACGCCTGCTAAACTTTATTGTTCAGAGATATGTCCTTTATGATGCACTAGATGGACACTGTTGAGGTCTGCCACACTTTATTTACAGATGTTGTAATGGTTAGCATTACTGCATCACAGCACTGAGGTCATGAGTTAGATTTCCACTATGGGCCTAACTGTGTGGAGTTTGTATATTCTCCCTGTGCTTATGTGGGTTTTTTACGGGTGCTCCAGTTTCCATGCACACTCCAAAAATATGCTGGTAGGTTAACTGGCTCCCAACAAAAATTAACCATGGTGTGTATGTGTGTGAGCATATAGCAGGGAATATAGGGCCTGATTCAGAGCCGGATGCTCTGAACGAGCGCCCGCTCTGAATCAGGGTGTTTTCTTTTTTTTATTGTTGCAGCCTCTTGGCCGCTCGCATAGCATACCACCCACAGCTTATGCGAGCGGCCATGATGATGGTCGGGCTTGCGACGAGACCCTTGCGGTAGGGTCTCGTTGCCGCAAGCCCAAGAGTGCTTTTGGCTCTAACAGAGCCAAAAGCACTCCCACTGACATCACCTGTGAAGTCAGTGGGGCCGGCCCCAGACGGTAGGCGTTCCCATCTGGGCAGCCACGCCCCCGGCCTCATCTGGGCAGCCACGCCTCCATCTGGGCAGCCACGCCCCCGGCCCCACCACCAAAGGGGGCGTGCTGTCGCTCAACATCGACAGCCCACCCCCTTTGGTATGAGACCCGGAGCGAAGGCTTGGCCGTCGCTATCCGGGTCTCGCGCATGCGTACGACGGAGCCGGCTCCGTCGTGCGCATGCGCACTGGGCCGCCATCGGCCTGCTTGTGAGCGCTTAGCGCTCATGAGTGGGTCTGAATCAGGCCCATAGATTTTAAGCTCCACTGGGGCAGGGACTGATGTGAATGGCCTGTATTTATCTAACCACCCCTGTTACCTCCCCCAAATGCTGACTACTTGTCACTCACTTTGCAAGTGAATTCTCTGTGTGTGCGTGATCTCAAAACAATCCCTGAGCGTGTGCAGTATGACTTTCACTCATGCACAATGGCTAACAATCGCTCAAACTGCGTAAATAGCATTGCGTGTGGATCTGAATCTGGCCTCAAGAGGAGAAGCTGTACTATAATGTGTCAGTCCTCGGATTCATTTAGCTGTGAATCTCTGGATAATTTAGTGCACTACAATAAATATTTTGTGCTGTAATGCTCCAATCACCACTCCAGCTGTAAATATGTGTATAGTAAATCTTCAGTATAATAATACTTGCTGTGTGAGGGCATTAATGTAATCTGAATTCTTGCTAACAAAATCCTAACATTCCAAGGTCAATGTTTACATGTCACTGAGTTTTATTCTGTACTCTTAACTTTTGCCACATGGCGTGTGCAGAACATACAGTAATTCTTGCCGTATGTTACTCATCCTTCAAGACACATTACACTCCAGACTTTTACAATACATCTAACTTTCTATTTTCACCATATAGTCATTGGAACTAGACCACCCATGGGGTGACAGGGATTATACAACAATCAAAGCTCCGAGGTTCAACATCTCTGAAGGGGTAATTGACAAATGAGCAAAAGCCTAATGTAAATGCTCTCTTGTGATGATACTTGCCTAGTTTTATGCAAATGTTCCTGTTTTTACAGGCAAGCACATGGTAGGGGTGTAAAGGTTTTTCTCCAATGAGAGTTATTGACAGATGTTACTTGCCAAGCAAAAACTAGGGACCATAGGCATGTGCAGAGGGCGGCACAGGGGGTACCGCTTTGGGACCTCCCCCTCCGCCAGGTCGTGGACTAACCTGTCCCCCACCTCCTTCCGGGACATACACTACTCACCTGAACTCACCTGGCCACCTAGGTGAGTAGTGTATATCCCGCTGGGAGGGAGGGGATGTAGTCAGCATCTCGGCATGCGGGATGCCGATGGTCAAAATACCGACACTGTAATCCCAACAGCGTCAGGATCCTGGCTCCAGAATCCGGACTGCCGGCATCCCTAAGGGGTTAGAGTTAGGCACTAAGGGGGGAGGGATAGGTTTAGGGTGCCAGGAGGGGAAGGTTAGGTTTAGGCACTAGGAGGAGAGGTTAGGTTTAGGCACCGGGGAGGGAGAGTTAGGGGTAAGGGTTACCGTTAGGATACTTACCTGGTAGTGTCGAGATTCTAACTTGGGATACCGCTGTCGATATTCTGACCGATGGCATCCCGACCGCCGAGATCCCATACCCAACCCCAGAGGGAAGACAGAGTAGTCCATGACCCGGCGAAGGGGGAAGTACCGAAGCAACACCCCATGGTCCGACTTTCTGCGCACTGTGGAGTTGGACATCTGTCCATTTATTTCTTCATAAAAAACACATTTCTGTACTGCGCAGACAGGATGCAGGCAAGTACAGTATACAAGTGTTCACGTAAATATGTTTTCGTTATTGCATGTTACGTGGCTGATCTGTTGCTGGTGCCCTACCCTTGGTGCAATGACTTTTGCGGTGTGAAAAAAAAAAAACATTTTGTAAATAAATAAAAAAAAACTACTTGCTCTAGGCCCAAATACAGTGATCTAAAGTGATGTAGTTATGAGACCGGCGGTCTCAATCCCGACGCTGGATTCCTGACAAAAGATTTAAGATAGGCGTCGAAATACCGACGCCTATCTTAATCCTGACACTGGAATCCAGGAGGACGACAGCCGATCGGGAAGGTAAGCCGGGGCGCCCTTAGTGTTAGCTGCCGTGGGGCAGTGACGGTGAAACCCTAAGGGCCCTGCGCCCTGTGTAACAGAAATGCTTCCACACACCCCTAGTTACGGTTCTCTATAAAACAACTGAATAGTTAAAGATGTGTTCTTATTTATCAATCACAGAAAGCAGAAAGGAAAAAAGTCTTTGACGACGAAGTCTCTGCTGATAAAATGTATTATGCAGCCTGTGCACTGGTTGGTCTTTCATTAATGTCTTTTTAGTAGTCACATTACCAAAAAAAATAAATCTATTATGAGAATGAGCAGCCAGTCATCAGATATCGTGCTTGGAGCATGATTTGAATATACACTAAAGAGTGTTTAAATCAAGTTTGTATTCACTATATGTCATCATATTAAGTGGTTCAGTTATTTCTATCCCTAAAATAAACCTCCTATCAATCAAAGTTAAACTGAGCATTTATATTATTTTATATTCTTTTCCTTGGCGTGTCAAGGACGGTTACATTGCTGAGCATTTCTCCTGTTACATTTCACTGGAAGAGAATATTAAGTGATTTAAATTCTTCCACATCTGTACTTTTGTATGACATATTGTGTAGTTGACATATAGTTTAACATTGCTAAGGGGTGATAGTCCAAGGGCTTATACACTTGGGTGTGTTCAAATAACGCTGGTTAAAAACATAGAAGAAAATCTTGTTCTTTCATTCAACAAATAGAGTGCTAGAAATGTGTTTGCAATGTCTTGGTGCACCGCAGTGTATTGTGTATTTATGATGTATTCCGAGAGGACTGCAGCCTATTTCTCCGAGCAGTAATGTTTCCGATTGCAGCATGAAACATAGACCTTCATGCAAAGTAAGCACTGGTCGAAAAATTTCTTTATATAGATACATTTGTTTTTTATTATTATTTTTGGAGTGTTAGTGTAACCCCCTTTTGAGTGGTGGTTAGATTTATTCTATGTAAAATAAATGCATTTTAGTGTTGTAGATAATTATATATGAATAAATGTTTTGCATTGTTTAATGCAGGGGGAGAGAGGACTTCCCGTTATGTGGTTAGCTATGGGGTGATTTAAAGGTTTTCATGCAAACCCAAGAAGAGCTATAACTATCACTGAGGCAAGGAGAGTGACAATTGGTCTTAAGTAACTGCTATAACTAGCAATGAGGCAAGGAGAGTGACAGTTGGTCTTAAGTAACTGCTATAACTAGCAAGGAGGCAAGAAGAGTGACAGTTGGTCTTAAATAACTGACTGGAGAGGGAGTGTCCTGCTGACCTCCCCCATATATCTGTTGAGGGGAAAGGGTAAAGCTGTTCCTAAAATAATGGCCTGAGCGAGGGGACAGGCTCCAGCTCTGGTGACACCCGCAGCTGTAACAGAGATATGTGAGAGTGAGGGCTGGTAACCCCCAGGAAAAGGATCCCATTAATGTGCTGAAATGACTGCCAGAGTGTGGGCAAGAAGTCTGAGAAAACAACGGAACACAGAGAAAGTACCTGCAGTGTGAGGCCAACAGCCATGTCTGAGGGAGATGTTGGCAGTAAAGAGTAAGAGAGCGAGAAGAACCTTAGATTGACTGAACCTGATGGAGCCAAAGTCAGGGGAGACAGTGGGAATATGTAAATGGGAGCAGGTCCCAGTCACAGAGTATGTATCTCCCTCAGCATTTCACACTCACAGCATAAAGTCTGCAAACAAGAGAGATGGGATGTAGTTATGAGACCGGTGGCCACGATGCCGCCGGGCTCAATACTGACAAGGAAATCCCGACAAGGGACTTAATATAGGCGTCAAAATACAGATGTCTATCTTAATCCCGATGACGTAACACTGAAGGACGCCAGCCCGAACGAGGTACAGTAAGTCCGATGCACCCTTAGCATTAGCCACGGGAGGGGGGAAGGTTAGGTTTATTATTATCATTTATTTATATGGCACCACAAGTGTTCCACAGCGCCTTACAAAGTACATAAACAAATAGGTTGACCAGTGACTTACAGTACAGTACAATACAGGACGTGGATAATATACATTGCTACATTCGCGACCATAACACCCAGACAAGCAACAGAGCAAAGCAACCTAGTGTTAGGTGCCCTAGTGGGGAGTAAGAAGTAGATGAAAGTAGAGAGTGGAGAAGCACAAGAGGGTAGAGAGCCCTGCTTGTAGGAGCTTACATTCTAAAGAGGAGGGGCAGACAAACAGGTGTGACACAGATGGGGTAGACAGGGAGGAAGGAGTACTGTGTGTAGCAGTAATCGGTTGGCATGGGAGGCGGCGTGCATTTGTTGAACGAAGAGGGTGGACAGGAAAGTGAAGGGAGATGAGGTCAGAGATGTAAATGGGAGAAGAATGGGTGAGGGCTTTGTAAGCGAGTGTGAGGAGCATAGCGGGGTTAGAGGGGGAGGTTAGGGTTAGGCACCCCTAGGGGGGAGGGTTAGGGTTAGGTACCCCCAGGGGGAGGTTAGGTTTAGGCACCCCCTGGGAGGGTTAGGTTTAGGGTGCGGTAAGGGAGGGTTAGGGATAGGCACCCATGGGGGGAGGTTAGGGTTAGGCACTAGGGGGGAGGTTAGAGTTCGGCGCCACTAAAGGAGGGTTAGGGAGGGGAGAGGGTTAGGCATAGGGTACTTACCTGCTCTGTCGGGATCTTCTCCCTGCGGGCTACCGGCGTCCGGATATGAACCGGCAACTATTCAGCCGCCGGGACTTCATACCCATTCCAAAAGAGACAGGTCAGAGGGATCTGCGCCCCATAATTTGCTGCACACCCCTACCTTACTATGCAGTTACCTGTCCCCTGAGCTAAGACACTTACTTTATAGGAGGAGATAGAGTTTTTAGACTATAGTGCATTGTCCTGAGAAAGATAACGTAAAGCTCACTGGCTGCCAGGATCTTTTCAGTATATTTTGCAGAGAGGCAGCAAACAAATACAGTTTCCGGACACAGCCTACAGCAGAGGAGGAGAGGGTCCTCACAGTCTAGGCACCTTAAGACTGTCAATTATAGAACAAACACCAAATACTGTACCTGTGAGCACTATACTATGGTTATACCTATGGATATCCCACTCCATCACCTCAGAGTCAGCATCACCACTCATCAATTAAAGGACACAGGGCAGCAGGCTTATTGTCATTAGCGTAACAGCTGCAAGGGCCCTAACTGCTTATTTATGAGCGGATTACTAGTTTATTATCAACCCCTGGGTTAACTAAGGAGTATGTGGCACCAACAAGAGTATGGATATATGTAGAGGATAGTAAGTACTATTTACATTCCAATATCAGATATCAAGTATTGTGGATAGGTAGAGAGCCTAGTTTTAGTGTATGAGGTGTATATTTACTAAAGGTCAATTTTAATCGATTTTTATTGATTTTAAATCTAAATTGATTTTGTGTTTCTGGGGCTAAATCACATAGTTACTAACACTTAAAAAGAAAAAATTCAAAAATGATCTGTTAGTAAATGTGTGATTTACCCTGTGGGACATATGAAAAAACTCATCTCAAGCATATGCTAAGTTTATATACTGTGAGCAAATTAATGTTTTGGAATTCTGCAGAGCCATACCTACATTTTAGAAGCTCCTGTATGGGCACTAAATAGTAAAAGGTAGATCAGTAGTATATAGTGTAACCAATCAGTAATATTTTTCTAAAGGGAGAGTGTTCCTAATGTGGTGTTATAGGAAATTGTTATTTGTGTACAGGTTGAGTCTCCCATATCCAAAATGCTTGGGACCAGAGGTATTTTGGATATCGGAATATTCCGTAATTTGGAATATTTGCATACCATAATGAAATATCTTGGGAATGGGACCCAAATCTAAACACAGAATTTTTTTATGTGTGTTATATACACCTTATACACACAGCCTGCAGGTCATTTTATATAATATTTTCAATAATTTTGTATGCAATATTTGTGCCTTAAACAAAGTTTGTGTACATTTAACCATCAAAAAACAAAGGTTTTACTATCTCAGTCATGCTAAAAATATTCCGTATTTCGGAATATTCCGTATTTCGGAATATTCCGTATTTTGGAATATTTGGGAGACTCAACCTGTATCTGCAAAAAATGTTACTTAGCAGCAAGTATTCATTTAGCATGAAGATTCTCTAACAGGATGGGAGAACAGTTTTTCTATTTCCTGACTAACGGTTCCCATACATCAGCAATTTAAAAAAAAAAATCCCAATTCAACGATTCTGCATTTTCCCTCCGTTTTAGCGATTCTACTGTCCACCAATTTGCACCTATACTAGTGTTCACTCTAGCTCCGGCGCGAGGCAGGGCCTGAGGCGCGCGTGTGACCAAGAAGGGGGAGTGGTCATTGAAAAGGGGGTGTGTCTATAAGACGCGTCCCCTTTTCGTCACTTTTGGGGGCGTGCCCGGCACTTACGGACACACCGGGCAGCTCCCAAGCCCTGCAGACAGGGAGAATAGATACCGGGCGCATGCGCCTGGCGTCTATTCTCCGGCGGTGACCGCGTCACCGCACATTTCTTCACCCGCAGGACACTGCGACCCGTGGGTGAAGACAGTTCCCGCAGGCTTTTAGGGCAGGGCACTTTTTGCCCTCCTTCTGGAGGGCAGGGGCGCTTTTTGCCTACCAGAAAGAGGGCAGGGCGCCGCGCCCCGCTAAAACAGCCTAGCGGGAACGCTATATACATTGCCGATATGTACCAGTGACAGGTCATTTTCAACAAAGCACTAATCTGCCTATCATGAAAGGCTAATCATTTTACTATTAACTGTCTGCTTAAAGGATGATCAGTACCAGATGCTAGCAATCTACAACCAAAATTGGTCATTGAAATCCAACATGTTGGACAACCTGATTCACCGATTCTGATCACTTTATGGTCAGAATCAGCAATCGGTGAACCCCACACATTGCTGATTTTTTTAGACAAACACATGCAAAACGCAGAATTGCCCCAATTTATTGCTGATGTATGGGCTCCATTAGTTAACACAGAAGGAGAGATCCAGTCAAATAAAATAATCTGCACTTCTAAGCTGTTTTAACGGTGTCCAACTACTGCTACTGAGAAGGCCAGAGGATAGAGGACCCCAAAGGTCTAAAGTGTAATACTAGAATACTATTTACTTGCAGTATACTATTTACTCCCCTATTGAAGTGCTCCCAAGTCCACTTCAACAATAGGGTTACAGTGGGAAGAATGAGGTGTTAATCACAAGACTTGGGTGGAGGCACCGTTGATAGATCAGCTGAGAGAGAAGAAAGCATCATGAGAGTTCATAGCCTACACAATACTGGTGAGTAGGTGCATCATTAGTATCAAAGTGCATTTAATAAGCTTTGAGGAACAGTTAAACATTTGATAGTAACCTCCATATATTATTTTAGTAACAGTCTGATAGACTTTTTTGTAATTAATGCTGAAAATGCAAAGACGACTGATGTTGCATTCATGCATGTATCAACATTTGTTGGCTCGATTTAAAGGTCACCTCTCCTTTCTGGTGTTTGGAACTTCCCCTAGTAAACAAATCCATGTGTACCATCACAGGGTTGTGGATCTGCTTTAAAACGGGGGAAAGTTTGCTATCACTGTAAGGCCATCCTCCAGATCAGTGCCAGAGCAGGACTCGTGGCTACCCTATGCTTGCCCCACCCCCTGATCATGTGACATCACATGATCGGGTGGGACCACCTACAGGAGAAGGGGAGTGCTGCCTGGATGGTCCAGGCGGCTCTACGCACTGCATAGCCCATGTCCACCATGTCCATCAACTGGTGCATAAGTTCTGCTCCTCCATAAACGCTGCAAACGCAAGACTGCCCATGCAGCTCAGATGCTAAATCTTCTCCAGAAGCACAAGTAGAAGGAGGTTTAGTTAAGATAAATGGTGAAGGACATCCATGGTTGCCAGCATCTGACTGTCTTATGTTCTCTAACAGTTTATCTTTCATATCTCCACCTTATACTGTCTCTCACAATTCCAATTGCACCACTCCACTGCTAGCTGCAAATAAATACCGATGGTTCAGGGGTGTATCTATAATGGGTGCAGGGCGTGCACATGGGTTCCGGGGGGACCACACCGCACACCCTGTACCCATACTTTCATAATGCATATATCTCCGAAGTCCCACATTAGCTGGAGAGGCGTTACAAAAAACACCAGGAAAATGGCCACCGCAGCCATTTTTCCAGCATTCATGCGCAGTAGGGAGATCGCTGGAAAAATGGCTGCCGGAGTCTACTGAACATGTCAGTGTGCCGCGGCCGCTGGAGAGAGAGGAGGGGGCCCCAGAACGTGAGTAAACACGGACCTCTCCTCTCTTAATACACCCCTGCAATGGTTGCTTTAATATTGGTGACTGACAAGGCGCCACTGTAACCAGACACACTTTCCTCACCACAACCACAAGTGTCATTCTGTCACTTTATGTATCAAGTATTCCTTCTGTTTCATGTTATTATAACATTTATTTACTCCATGATGCTCTGTTACAAGTTGCGGTCACAACTTGAATCCTTCTAACAGGTTGCCCAGACAGGACGGGGTTACTTCAGTTGTTCCTGTTGCTAGGTCATCGGCACGCCTCAGGAAGTGATGTATTCCACAGTGCAAACCTGATTGGGACTTCAGACTATTTATACTCACTGGACTATTGCATCTGTGCTGACTATAGCGTGTCTGTGAGTTTCATCAGCTTTGCTGCATGGTCAGTTTGTTTGTTTCTCCTCGTGATACAGCTCATCCACTTCCATACGGCTTCCCAGCCGCACCAAGCAGCCCCCATGCTGCCATCGGCCCATCAACGTCCATACGGCTTTCCAGCCGCACCAAGCAGCCCCGTGCTGCCATCGGCTCATCACCTTCCATACGGCTTCCTAGGCACACCAAGCATCCCCTGTGCTGTCATCAGCTCATCAGCCTTCATACGGCTTTCCAGCCACAGTCAAAACCTACATTGTTTTCTAACGGCTATTGCTGCACCATCGGCACTATTGCCGCATCATCGGCTTGCAAAGCCATTACCAAACCTAGACTGTTTACTAACGGCTATTGCCACACCATCAGCACAATTTCCGCACCATGGGTACAGCTGCCACACCATCGGCACATTTTGCGCATCATCGTCTCTCAAAGCCATTGCCAAAACCTAGACTGTTTAATAATGGCTATTGCTGCACCATCGGCACAATTGCTGCACCATCGGCACTATTGCCGCACCATCGGTACAAATGCCACACCATCGGCACAATTGTCGCATCATCGGCTTCCAAAGCCATTTCCAAAGACTAGACTGTTTACTAATGGCTATTGCCACACCATCGGCACTATTGCCGTACCATCGGTATAATTGCTGCACCATCGGCAGGTTTGCCGCACCATCGGCTTTCGAGGTCATTGTCTAGACTTTCTCAATTTCACCAACAGCAATTGCCGCACCATCAATACTATTGCTGCATCATCGGCTGCTGTGCTACTTTAAACCACTTCAAGTAATACCATTGGTCAAATATCCACTCTTCTTTTTCTCAAAGCCTTACCATCACCTGCATCTGTTCCAAGTGTTAATTTCATCAATTGAATTCCCTGTACCTCCATGTAAGCTGCTACTACCCCGAGCATAAGTCCAGGCGGCTGCCTAAGTACCGGTGAATGTATCCAAGTTCTAAGGGAACAATGGGCGGTTGTTATTGGCGAAGATCTCGCTAGCCGGGTTCTTGTGGTCTCACATGGAGTAGGCATTGGGATTTGTAACATGCTCTCAATGTACATCACTGCATAATATATTGCTGATTTTTTTTTTTTTACAAAATGATGCTGATAATTATCTCTATAGTAAGCGAGAAAGCTTCTCTGTATTTCCATCTCTTTGTCCTTTATTCACGGCCAGAAATTTGGACCTAGCTCCACCAAATTTGGCATGGTGGTGTAGTTTGACCAGGATTAGATTTTTGCATAGGCTAAAACTTTGTCAGGGCCACACACTGTCATACAATCCCTAAAAAATGGGGACACTCTTACATTACGCAGGTTCCAGGGCTGGCTCCAGTGGAAATTGGTAGTCTGCCAAAAACCAGTGTGAAAGCTACAAATGTATCCTTTTAATCGCACAGGCTGAGCAAACTTCATGATTCATGCAAGTTCATATTAATCCTAAAAGATAGTCCTTTTTAAAATGACCATATATATTAGTCAGCCCTCTGTATTTGCATGCAAGGACGTAACTAGAACTTTGGAGGCCACATAGCATGATCTTAAAAGGGCCCCTCCAGAAGTAAAAAAAACACATACATTTGTCCCCACACAGAGCCCATTCTTGTTATGCCACACAGAGCCCTTTACAGATTATGCCACATAGTAGTAGTGCCCCATATAACACATTCCACACAAAAGTAGTACCCCTTATACATTATGCCACATAGTAATAAGCCTTATAACATTATACCACACAGTAATGCCCTTTACACATTATGCCTCCCCTCCAACTACTCACCTCTCCGTGTCTCTCCAGCAGCCTCTCACCTCACCCTCTGTGCCATCAGCAGCCAGCAGGTGTGGATTTGGTGCCGGACCACTAGCTAATTACAGCTGGCACACCAGTAGGCAGCAGCAGACATGGCCAGACAGCGCCGACGCAAATTGAATCTGGTGCCAGTCGCGAACCAATCTTGCTCACAGACCAGCAGCCAATCAGGAACCAAACTGCTGATTGGCTGTCAGTCCACAAGCTCTGACTGCCTCATGACCGGTGATGCTGCCTCTCCATGCCTGCTTGCTGGTGCAACAGCTGGTGAACCAGCACCAAACCAACACCGGGTATCCCAGAAAGTTTTTATTATTATCAATAATAGTGAAATATAGTATGGGCATTTGGCACTGGGTTTATATATGGCTGGCATGGGTCTGGCTCTGCTATGAGTTGTAATTATTTGCTTTTGCTATACCCCCTACAATTTTTATTACAATTTTTATTACCTTAACAAGCATCTGACTGATTAACAGGCAGAAGTGTTTTGGGGGTTGGTGTGGGGATGGTCTGCATTCCTGGAAATGGGGGCATGTCACTCCCAATTTTTGGAGTGCTAAGGCCAAAATCTGCGTCCATGGATGCAGACGTCCTGGCCTTGCAAGCAGCCAGGAGCCGGCCAGCCTGCATAAACTGAGGCTTAGGGCCTGACTCAGAGCCACTCGTAAGCGGCCTCTCGTTCGTTCCGAGCGATGTTTGCACAACTGCGCATGCGTACGGATCGTAATACGCATGCGCAAACCAGTCAGTGCGGCCAAAAATCGTTTGTTCGCTAAATAGCGAATGCCTGCTATTTTGAGTGACAGGAGGAGGTGTATGTGGGTGGTAACAGGGGAAGGTGCTTGAAAACGGGGAGGGGAGATCCGAATGCAGGCGTGCTTAAAGGTCAAAACGGGCGTTTTATGGGTGTGCATAATTAATACAGCAGCGTCATTGACCACGTCACTGGGTTATTTTATAGCCAGAACTGCTCGCAAAAATTGTGGTAGCAAAAACCAACCACAAGAATAGCGAGCAGTTCATACCCTGGTCGATGTACTCGATTAATCTAATAAATAGCGGACATGACGTAGGATGCGAACGGCCAGGGGACGTTTTTTTCAAAATTACGTTCGCATGTTTTGTTCGCTCGTTCAGACCTAGAGGCGTGAACAGACAGCAAAGAGCAAACGGTTCATTTGAATAGCCACCCCTATTTTCTGGACGAGCGAGCGCTAATTGCGTCCGGCTCTGAATCAGGCCCTTAGTCAGCTGGCCAATGCCGAGGAACATTGCGATGTTGATCCTAGGCCGCGACCTCGGTCACAGTGTTGGGATTACAGATGCTCACAGTAGTCGCCTCCTGTAGCATTGGCATAGTAAATAGGCAGTATTGTGCTTGTGTGCGGCTATGCAATACCATCCATCTCTGAATCAGGCCCAGAGCAAGTAGAACTCAGGAAAATCAGGCTAAATCTTACTGTAAATGACATAGCCCTAATGCGGCATCACCCAATGAAATATTTGAAAAGTGACTGTGTGATTATTATTTTACTATTTTTCTTACTTTCATTTTTACTATTTTATTATTATTGGAT
Source organism: Taudactylus pleione (assembly GCA_031769625.1). NCBI lineage: Eukaryota > Metazoa > Chordata > Amphibia > Anura > Myobatrachidae > Taudactylus > Taudactylus pleione. The sequence continues at coordinate 2,421,661 of JAUIMM010000646.1, forward strand.
TAAAAAAAAAAATAACAATCAGCCCAAATTTGAACGTAACACGTCAACAAGCTGCTAATGGGAAAGGTGCTACCACAGAACTGGAAGAGAATGTATGACAATAGTACAATTGCATTCTTTGTAATATAACAAGTGAGCACTAACACATACAGTATTGACAGAATTGGATACATTCTTGTTACACTGAACTTTCAGTGGTTGAACTCAATGAATATAACTTTTGTAACACTTTTGGCACTTTTACATACATTTGTTCTATTGGCTGCTATCACAGTTGATAAATGTCACTGTGGATGGCTCTCGATGAATTGGACTATGTCAGTTTTTATGCTGACATTACTGATACTTAGCACGTACTGTATACAAATAAAGCTGCTTCCAATAAATGGGATGAAGCTACCAGACCGGCGGACAGCATGTTGCCGGTCTGAATCCCGAGGGTGGAAGCCCGATCCAGGACTCAAGATAGGCGACGAAATACCGACGCCTATCTTAATTTTGATGTCGGAATACAGACAAGACGCCAGCATGAATGAGGTAAGCCGGGGGCGTCTTAGCTGTTATCCGTGGGAGGGGGGAGGGAGTGTGAGGTTTAGGTAGCATAGTGGGGTTAGCTTTAGGTTTCTTGGGAGAGAGGATAGGGTTAGGCACAACTGGCGGATTTAGTCACTAAGGGGCGAGGGTTAGGTTTAGGCACGAAGGGAAGGGTCTTAGATTTAGGCATTAATGGGGAGAGTTAGGGTGCGGGGTGGGGAGGGTTAGGTTTAGGCTACAAGTAGGGAGGGTTACGGGGAGAAGGGGGGAGGGTAAGTATACTTACCTGACCCCTGTCGGGATACCAACCCACAGGAATACTGCTGTCAATATTTTGACAGGAGGCATCCCGACTGCCGGTATTACATACCGATTCCCTATATCTATATATATATATACATATATATATAATTATATGCTGTGAGTACAAGTATTGTTTTGGGGGAATGTATACATTTGTATAGGCTTTGAGTGGTGTTCTCTGTCTTAAACATCAAGAACAATTTCTTTAATAAATGCAAATATGTGTGGAAGGAAAGTGTGTAGATAATCAAAAATACCATTTATTTTATTTACTGTTTATACTTATATTCAAAGATGGTAAACCCACATTTCCCCTAAACCTAACTAACATATAAAACTTGTAGCCTGTACACAAAAGTCATTCTATTTAATGTATAATATCTTCTTACTTTTAATAAATGTTTGTAGTGTTTACTTAAATCATTTGAAATAAAATATTACATTTTGTATCCTAATTTCATTCGTAATCTTCATCAAGTTACTCACGAGCCAGATTTTAAAATTAGCACAGTACATTAATAACTAGTTATACTCCCTAATTGTGCAAATAGGGCAGATATATTTGGATATTTTAAAGCATTCGGTGACAAGAGAGATAAAATTCATGGCAACATTGTTTGCTTCACATAATTTACAAAATCATGTTCAGTTTTTGCATTTTTTTAATGAAATAAAATCAGATATGGATCTAAACTGCTAAAATGTCAAAGTAGAATTTTGCAAAATGCCTAAAAGACTGATAAAAAGTACGGGCTCTTAGCTGGGGGGTTCAGAAGCATCTCAAACTTACTTAACTTTTTTGCATCATCTGTAATCTTTAAACTTCCAATACAAAAAAAATATATATTAAAAATATTTTATAATTGTTTAAACATTTTTAGCGCTTAACATGCTGTCCAATTTACATCCTAGAGCTTGAAAGCGGTTTGCGAAACCTTGAGCATAGTCTTCTTAAACATATACTTATAGCTTCTAAGTTCAGATGGGCAAAATATGGTAACATTTTGCGCTAATTAAGTTTTGATTAGTTTTAATAACACAAAGCCATTCCATACCAATCTTTAGGTTTGGTTATGGCATTCCGCATCAATCTTCAGGTTCGGCTGTTGTCATTCTACAGCACTCTTCAGAATTGTGGTTGCCATTCTGCACCCATCTTCAGCTCCTGGAGTGTGTTGGTGACGACTAGTGTAAGAGACATGGCAAAGTAGATGCACATATATTGTGAGCAGTGGATTGCCTTGACTAGATAATGTCAGAACTTAGCCACAGCTCTATAAGAAGCATACTGTATATCCATTACCTACAAGTCACTCTTCTTTCTTTACCTATTCATATATCAGAGTCACTGGAAGCAGTCAGACTTGAGGTGCAGGATATGTGGGAACCTTGTGCGAGGTATGGCTTCACACATAGTGATACATTCTGAGTCGCACGCAAAGTCGCTGTAGCTGCAGGCTGCCATTTTATAACTTTATGCTAATGTGATTTTCCATATGGGGGATCGTGCATGTGCAAGTGGAAAGCAATGCCTCCTTTTGACATTACACAATGCAGCTGTAAACTTCATCATTAGTATCTACACTTGCACCAGTTCCATGATAGAGAACCAGGTTTGCCTTCCCCGTACAAACGACTAGGATTTGCCTGGAGCTTTTGATACATGCCCATGAAACTCCTATAGTATTCCCACAACTCAGGGTGGTTCCATGAGATCGCTTTGCCACCACCTAGTACCAAACCCGGAACGTCCTATATCACCGAAATTTCACATTGTCCTTTTTTATTATTTATATTTTGTGTTTGTCCTGTTTGTAATTAGTATTACATTTATACCATATATTATCCAAGGAATGTTTTTCTTTATATAAATATTTTCTTCTGTTGGAACATGTGCTCCTTTTGTTGTTGTTGTTGTTGTTGTTGTATAATGTACATATATCCCTAGTAGTTTGCAGTTTCTACTCAGTGAGCAGCTGCTTCCTTCAGAAATAATTTACTAGATTAAACAGAGCACCTATTTTTCTTTAGTGTATATAGGGCTATGTCTGGATAGTACATAGTAATAGCATGAGGGGTGAACGGAATGGAATCAACCCCTTAAATCCTATTTCTAATGCGTTTTGAAATTATCTTCATGTGTACATGTCCATGTACTTATTTTGAACTGTATGTATTGTAAAATAGAATAAACGCTTACATTTGCTTTGTCTGTGTAATATTATTTTATGCCTGTGCTTTTTCCCTAACTCAAAATGACCCCAGGAGTGTACAGAAAGTCTAAGTACACATTGATTTCTTTTATCTCAAATAGGTAAAGTTGGGTACACAACTATGCAATCATCGGACAGTTCTTTCGATTCCCAACAAGTTCATGAGATATCTTTAGAGTGTATATAGGAAAGGTTGCTGGACTGCACACCCTAAATATATATAATTGGATGTGCTACCTTATGAGACTAATTGCAGGCACAGTAACAGACAAATCTCAGGTCCACAACTCCAAATTACTGATAATATATAAATGCAATAAAATTAAGCAATAAATAGAGGTTTTTAGCATAATCATGGCCAAGGTTATGGGCCTACCCACCAAATCCAAGTAACCTCTTTAGGGTAGGTCCCTAACATACTAGGCTTCAAATCCAGAGCGCAGGACACCCCCAAACTAGCCCAGCTAAGCTGCCCCAGGGCACCGCCATAGTAAGAAAAGTGCAGTGCAAAAGAGATAGTTAAGAAGCCACAGCTGCATATAGAGAATGAAAATAAAAAAGTGAAGTACATGTATAATAAACACACAGTGAAGGGTTAAAATGTGTAATATAAGAAGAATATGTGTGATAATGCGGTGCCCTGAGACAGATCAACCAAAGCAATCCAGGGGGATCCACGTCCCAAAAATGAACCAAAGTTGCACTACAGTATATAACTTGTAGGATTTACCTAGAATTGTGACTAATACTAGTGTGCATATACATTACCAGACTCCATGCTTTTAAACCAATAAGTAAGGGTGCTAATCCAGACTAGGGGCGTCTCCTTTCCCTCAGGTAAGTACATTAAATGGAGTATATAGGAAAGGTTCCTGGACTGCACACCCTAAATATATCTAATGGGAGGTGCTACCATTCGATTCCCGACCCGTTCATGAGATATCTTTAGAGTGTGTATGTCTATGATCCTGTTTTATCAGAAGAAAACGGATCGCATCTGAAAATCTGGTGTTATGGGCATCCTAATATTCATCAGAAGCAATGGTACGTAAAATGCTGGATGAACCTGGAAGTGTGTACGCATTAATGACTGTTCTGTCCGATGCTTCTGCTGATGCTCCTCCAGCTGCATAGCTAGATATCTCAGGAGTAAACCCTCTTTTTCGGGGGCACACTTAGGGCCAGATTCCATTAGACGCGAAAAGCCGTAATCCGCAAAAAAGTTTTGGCAAATTGCAGCTTTGTGCCTGTTTGCTGCTCATCTCCAAATTCAATTCCAGGTAGTTTCCGCGTATGCGGAAACTCAATGCACTGTAACAGGCGGAAAAGTTTCTCCAATGAATGGCAGGCGGAAAAAAGTACAAAATCTCTATTTTTTGGAGAAAATGTTGGGAATTGATTCAGAACCCTTTGGACACCCACTCCCCCACCCAAAGGACAAATCAGCCCCAAAAAAAATTACCTCAGAAAAACCCCCCCAAAAACATTTTTGGGGCGAAAATTAATAAAGTGGGGGGACAAGGATAAAAACTAGCGAAATAGGTTTCTTGAGGGACTGTTTGAATGGGGCAGGTGTTTTTAGGATTGCATGTGCTTGCAGCAGGTGGATTTTTCACTTTTTTTTTTAAAACTGCACTTTAAAGATACAAAAATATGCTAACACCCATTTTCAGTACCCCAAATTTGACAGAGTATTTATTTTAACCAAAAAAATACTGTTTTATATCATTCTTCACCACTTTTCCAAAAAGCATTGCCTTTCTGGTTTCAGCAAAGCATTCCAGGCACTACCGGGTTCCCGTGTCATGCACATGCACAGACAGACTGTCGCATATGCACATTTCACAAGACCTCCAGCGCTGGCAGCATTAGGCTGCCAGCAGCCCTGCAGAGGACCTCACAGAGGAGGAGGACTTCATGGAACCTCGCTGGAGGGGTAAGTATTGGTAAGTACCAGTGAATTTTTCGTTTTGTATCACAGTGATACTAAACGAAAAATTCAGCTGGTGTCTACCTTTGTTGATAAATCGTGGCCATAGTTATGTATTTTCCGTAGATTTTAGCATAAGCAACACTTTTACCAAAGGAAAAAAAACAGAAGATAAAGTTCCTCACAGATGTATGTAAGCAAAATATTAAAAAAATGTTTGAAAATTGTTCTAAAATTCTCCCACAACCAATTAATGTTTTTGTGGAAATAACGCAGGATGTTACTTAATTTTGAAAAATGAGATGGGTTCCGATAATACACAAATTTATGTGTAATCAGACACTGCTAAGAATTTATGTCTACCCATAACTCAATTAAATGATGTGTTAATTTTATAAACTTCTTACGATGTGAAATAACATACTTATTTGCCTTTATTGAGACATCTGGCATATGTTACAGTATGTACACATTTTCTGTAACATGTCCTCTCATTACTGCACGCCAAGTTTTCATGGAATCAATTTATTGCAGAAAGATGAGGCTTTAAATATCTACAGTTTGTGAACCAATAATCCCAAGAATGTACAGCATCTGGATGATCGGAAAAACGATGAGGCCTCTCCCTTTAACCGCTATTACTGAGAAAAAAGAAAAGTAGAGAGGAATCATTAGTCCTGATTTTCACAGGGCAGTTATATATTATTATTATTGTTAGTAACAGTTTCTTATATTCCGTTGCACTTTACAATTGGAAACCGTAACAGACAGACATACTGTAAAGGTAAGAGGGCCCTGCTCGCAAGCTTACAATCTATAGGGAAATAGGAGTTGATACACAAGGATAGGTGCTACATATTGCAACTTGGTCCAGCCAGATTGCAGAGGTTATTGGTGGGCTGTATGATCCAGTCTCACAGGAAAGTTGGCCTAGGGTTAGGAGGATGTGAAATTGAAGAAAGAGAAAATATGTGATGATATGTGTATACTGTAAGAAGAGAGTTAGATAGGGAAGTTATGAAGGTTATGTGGGCGGTTCTGGTATCTGATAAGCTTGTCTGAAGAGGTGAGTTTTCAGGGAACGCTTGAAGACTAGCGGAAAATCTTATTGTGCGTGGGAGGGCATTCCACAGAGTGGGTGCAGCCCGAAATAAATATATAACAACGTTTTATCTTTGATTAAATTTGATTTATGGAGAACTGCATCCCACAGCTACTGGTAAAAGGGGGTGATGCAGAGTTGTACACAAACCCGGTGGTTTACATACAACTCCGATGTTTGGAGATCTGCACAAGTGCTCGATCTGTACTGTGCATGTGCGCGATTTGTACTGCGCATGTGCTCGATCTGTGCTGCGCATGTGCTCGATCTGTACTGCGCATGTGCTCGATCTGTACTGCGCATGTGCTCGATCTGTATTGCGCATGTGCTCGATCTGTACTGTGCTTGCACATATTTCCTTATGCGAGGTGTTCCCGGTGGAACGAGATAAGGTTCTTGGATACAGAAGGTTAATTAAGCCACACAAACCAGTATCTTGAAAAAAGATATAATTTATTACAACAGATAACAAGACATGGAAGAATAATAGTTACTTAGCTTCGGAATATAGAATGTTTACACGATCCAGGAGCCTCGTCTCTCAGAATGGAGAGCTGGAACGAACAATTTCCTGGCCACTAACTGCAGTCTAGTCCAGGCATAGGGCAGGCCACTGGAATCTCCTTTGTTCTTCGTTTATATAGACTTCTAAAACTTAACGCAAGCGTACATCGCAGTAGACAACGCCTAAAGGATTTATGGCCTGTCTGCTTCCACATTCCTGTACCATTTCATGCCTGATACACTTCATGTCTGATACACACATAAGAACCATGAATAGAAATGGCTGTCAGTAGCCATTTTGCTATCCCAATACACGAGGTTGCTCGTATTGACCGGATGGCTGATTGACAGGCTGCAGCCATTTGGGGGCAAAGCAGGGGTGACGTCAGTCAGCATACCAGAAAACTTGGGTGTGTCGACCCCGTTTTCTGGACATCCAGTGGCCGCGTCCTTGTACCCAGCTTCACTGGCTTCAGCTGCATGAAAACACCGTCCATCCTGAGTAAGCTGAAGGCTTCTCAGATGACCCATGGTCACGTAGCAAGATGCGATGCTGCCTCTTCACACTCAGCAGTGGATTACTTAAGCCACCAGGAAGCATCTATTACACACGATGCCTCCTGCAGCATTAGCATATTATTGCACAGCCGCTGCGTACACTATTTTACTTTATTCAACCAACTCTGCGTCTTTTTTTTTTACGTAGCTGTGACTGCACTTTAATCTAATGCTACAGTCGATGGGCTACCTACTGAAACGCCCACCAGCTGCGGTGTTATTCTGCTGCTGTGCATCGGTTGCATCATCAGAGCCACCATCGGAGATTGCACCTACCCTATGGCAAGTGCAGTTTAGACGCAGTCGCTGACTGTGACATGCCTGTGGCACACCCGCGTCTAGCTAGTCGCCCCCTGTTATCTCCCTGAAATGCCCACCAAAATTGCATGTCTGCGTTCTATTCTGATCTGCGTCTTACAACGTTAACCATCGGGACGCTTGCGCAGTGCAACTCGGATGCAACTCGGATGCTCGTTAGCGGCATCGCCATTGCGTGCACCTCTAAATCAGTCTCTATGAATATTTATTCTGGAGATCTATAGAAGTGAATGGATTGTAGCCATGTTTAATTGCTAGATATTATTATGTCACTTAACAGTTTTTAGTGATTTTATCGGGTTTTTTTTGCCTATATCGACACAAACTAACCCTTGTGCGCCCACTCCCTCCTCCTTCTCTCTAAGTTTAAGGCGTTACTGCAGAGGTTCTGACTTAATTAGTACCTCAGTCAGTTTGATTTAACCACCTGTGCTCATCCATGGATATCTCTAAAACCTGAACTGTTGGGGAGCCTTGAGGACCGTGTTTGGGAACCTCTGAGTTACTGTATAAGAGCAAAATATGACTGAATCTAAGGGGGCGATTCAGCTTGGGACGGAATTGCAAAGCTGCAGTCAGGTATATACTGTAGTGTGTAGTGCTGGCATATACTGTAGTGAGTAGTGCAGGCATATACTGTAGTGTGTAGTGCAGGCATATACTGTAGTGTGTAGTGCATGCAGGCATATACTGTAGTGTGTAGTGCACGCAGGCATATACTGTAGTGTGTAGTGTACGCAGGCATATACTGTAGTGTGTAGTGTACGCAGGCATATACTGTAGTGTGTAGTGCATGCAGGCATATACTGTAGTGTGTAGTGCACGCAGGCATAAACTGTAGTGTGTAGTGCACGCAGGCATATACTGTAGTGTGTAGTGTACGCAGGCATATACTGTAGTGTGTAGTGCATGCAGGCATATACTGTAGTGTGTAGTGCTGGCATATACTGTAGTGTGTAGTGCACGCAGGCATATACTGTAGTGTGTAGTGCATGCAGGCATATACTGTAGTGTGTAGTGCACGCAGGCATATACTGTAGTGTGTAGTGCACGCAGGCATATACTGTAGTGTGTAGTGCACGCAGGCATATACTGTAGTGTGTAGTGCATGCAGGTATATACTGTAGTGTGTAGTGCATGCAGGCATATACTGTAGTGTGTAGTGCACGCAGGCATATACTGTAGTGTGTAGTGCATGCAGGTATAAACTGTAGTGTGTAGTGCTGGCATATACTGTAGTGTGTAGTGCACGCAGGCATATACTGTAGTGTGTAGTGCACGCAGGCATATACTGTAGTGTGTAGTGCACGCAGGCACATACTGTAGTGTGTAGTGCATGCAGGCATATACTGTAGTGTGTAGTGTACGCAGGCATATACTGTAGTGTGTAGTGCATGCAGGCATATACTGTAGTGTGTAGTGCACGCAGGCATATACTGTAGTGTGTAGTGCATGCAGGCATATACTGTAGTGTGTAGTGCACGCAGGCATATACTGTAGTGTGTAGTGCAGGCACATACTGTAGTGTGTAGTGCATGCAGGCATATACTGTAGTGTGTAGTGCATGCAGGCATATACTGTAGTGTGTAGTGCATGCAGGCATATACTGTAGTGTGTAGTGTACGCAGGCATATACTGTAGTGTGTAGTGCATGCAGGCATATACTGTAGTGTGTAGTGCACGCAGGCATATACTGTAGTGTGTAGTGCAGGCACATACTGTAGTGTGTAGTGCATGCAGGCATATACTGTAGTGTGTAGTGCACGCAGGCATATACTGTAGTGAGTAGTGCACGCCGGTATATACTGTAGTGTGTAGTGCACGCAGGCATATACTGTAGTGTGTAGTGCACGCCGGTATATACTGTAGTGTGTAGTGCACGCAGGCATATACTGTAGTGTGTAGTGCACGCAGGCATATACTGTAGTGTGTAGTGCACGCAGGCATATACTGTAGTGTGTAGTGCACGCAGGCATATACTGTAGTGTGTAGTGCATGCAGGCATATACTGTAGTGTGTAGTGCACGCAGGCATATACTGTAGTGTGTAGTGCATGCAGGCATATACTGTAGTGTGTAGTGCATGCAGGCATATACTGTAGTGTGTAGTGTACGCAGGCATATACTGTAGTGTGTAGTGCATGCAGGCATATACTGTAGTGTGTAGTGCACGCAGGCATATACTGTAGTGTGTAGTGCAGGCACATACTGTAGTGTGTAGTGCATGCAGGCATATACTGTAGTGTGTAGTGCATGCAGGCATATACTGTAGTGAGTAGTGCAGGCATATACTGTAGTGTGTAGTGCACGCAGGCATATACTGTAGTGAGTAGTGCAGGCATATACTGTAGTGTGTAGTGCACGCAGGCATATACTGTAGTGAGTAGTGCAGGCATATACTGTAGTGTGTAGTGCAGGCATATACTGTAGTGTGTAGTGCACGCAGGCATATACTGTAGTGTGTAGTGTACACAGGCAGCTATGCATTTCTTTCCTTGTAAATGTGCAAATGCAGCAGGAGGTGTATGACACCCCCTGCTGCATTTGCAATTCAAGCACTGCGATCGGGTCGCAGGGTGGGATAACCATTGCGACCATCGGCTTACTCAGGCTGGCCAGCTTGCGAGGTCAGGAAACTGCATTTGTGGATGCAGCCCCTGGCCTTGCCGCTCCCGGAAAATGGGGCAGACACGCCCCCGTTTCCGTGAACGCCCCTTAAATGCCTCTGCCTGTCAATCAGGACCAGTTCAGCACATTTGCAGAACCAGTTATGTGCACACACAGATTCTCGATAATCGATAATGCCAAATTAGCCCCTAAATACGGATTGATATGTAAACAATTGTTATCCACATGAGAGGTGCAAAAAAAGCCCAAATAAATACACTTTTGTCCAACGTGCCCACACCAGCCCCTTTCATCTCGCTGAGTGAGCTGTCCCACAATTACTGTAATGCGCAATAGGATTCACAGGTCTAAACCCGGATGTCCTCACATCACAAGGGAAGAGCTGTCCCAAGTGTAATTATTCATGCATATGGTATTAATAAATGCCGGTATACATGCGATAGGGAAGGGATGTATCGCTTAGGATATACACCCCACCTTATATGTCTCTGTATCGATTTAGGCCAACTGGTTGTACCAATCTGGTTTTGCCTGACATAGGATTCTGGAAAATCTAGTCTCCATAAGTCCATGATGTGTCAGTGTTATGGTCATCAGTTGACCATTCTATTTGGAAACCAAGGAGGGTGACCAACAGGTGCGTATCTATAATAGATGCAGGGTGTGCAGTGCACCCATTAATCAATAATCTCCAGTGTCCTGCGTCGGCGGACACTGGAGATATAATAGTCCCTTATTATTTGCACTGAGAGGATGAGTTCTAAAGACAATACTGTACATCAATTGTCATTTAAACACAGCTGGAAATGATTCTTTCAGCAAGAAAACTTAACCTTCCTCTATGTGACTTCATCCCCTAGATTGTAAGCTCCTAGGAGCAGGGTCCCCCTCCTCCTCACTGTCTCACAGCCCTCTTCTCTAGCACTTCTAGGACAGCCTTCACCTTCCCAGCTGTATTGTGTATGGAGAATTGTGTTGCTAATTGTTACTTGTGCTCTGTTTATATTTTGGTTACTGTATTTTAATGTGATGTTCTGTGTACCCTTTACTGTATGTACGGCGCTGTGGACCACTTGTGGCGCCCTATAAATAAAATGTAATAATAATCCTTCAATGTGTTATATTGTCCCATACGCAGCTTAGTTCTTCTGCTCTCATATCGCCTGGTTCTGCATGAGTTTCAGATTCATCTCCTTTTAACTAAAAGATTTACTGAGCCAGGTCAGACGGAAGTGTTTCCACTGTGATCAGGGTCATCAGTCTACACTGCCATAATGAACTCTAATTGTTCCCACCTACACAGCAGAATGGCTCAGGGAATGTCCCAGTGCTCCTGCTGAGTCACAGAGCTGCTACCAGCTATTTAATAACTTGGTTTCCTCTCCCCCTAATAGTAAGCACTTTATGTTACAGCAGCATTCCTGAGACATCATCCTCTTCATGATGGTGCCGGCTTTCTAAAATACATATTTTTTTAAAAAATCATGAAATAATACCATGTTAATGACACTTAACTGCTTCTTCATTTTATCAGTGGGGTTTGGTATATTATGTGGATGGTCACCAGGTCAACATTCATAATGTCGGCAGCATGATGTCGATATGCAGTGGCGTCACAAGGGGGTGTGGACCACACCCGGGTATCACCTGCCGAGGGGTGACACCAAAGTGCTGACTCCTGACACAGTGACAAAGTGCCGACTCCTGACAAAGTGTGCAGTGTGCGGGGAACACGGGCCCCTGGGTCCAGGGGGGCCCTGCACCGCACACCCTACACCCATAATATTACTTACCTCTCTGGAGTCCCATGTCGGCGCGAGCGTCCAGCGCTGTAAAACGACTGGAATATGGCCACGGCGGTACAGGGAAAATGGCACAACGGCCATTTTCCCGGTGACCTGTGCAGACACTATAGACTCTGGGCACACTCTAGTGCCCAGAGTCTATAACTCCGGCGCTGGCCGCACACAGCTCAGTGAGCTGCCGCCTGCCAGGCGGAGAGGAGGGGGCTCGTGTCGGAGACTGCACACGGGCCCCCTCCACTCTAGAAACTCCCCTGGATCTAAGGTTTACACTTAAGAACTTCTACAAAGTTCTCTTTGTATGAAAATTAACTACATGGTACAAGTAATTAAAAAGTCAGTAGTGCTTTATATTTCTCTCATGCTGAAAGGCAAATATAAAAGACAAATATGGTGAGATGATGGCCCAGTGCTCCTTCAATTCTGCCTGCACCACACATTCGCAGCTTGTTATAAGAATGCTCATATAATTTAAAACATGGGTGTAAAATATGCTTTATTTTACGCGTGCTGCTTCCGATAGCAACCTGCTAGGTACTAGTAGGAATGACCATTGATGGCTCTGACATCTATGGTCGATGTTTTTTTACAAACGGTAAAAATCCATCAATTATTGAGCCATTGATGGTTGGTCTATGCGCATGCGCACACGGTACCCATGCATGCACACAGCGGGACCGGCACTCTCTGTTAGGGATCAGCCACAAACTTTTAACATCGCTGGCCTCCCATTGATGGTGAAAATACTCCCAATCACCATGAGACCATTGATGGTTGCTAAATATCGATAGTCAACTCTAGGTACTGTACAAGACCACTGAAAACTGTCATCTAATTGGTTACAGTACAGTTTATCACTAACCTTTCCACCATATTATTCTAGAAGACCATCTGGTACTGTATATAGATACTGAGCCATGGAATTAGATCATTCATTTCACAATGTTTTATAGAAGGAGCAGGTTTTGTTACTTTATAAGGTTTGTGACTGTGCAACACTATCAATGATGTTGCATTTTGTCACAGCCCTGAGCTTTGCCATTACTCCAAAACCACATCAGGGAACAATGGACTTCTCTCTGTGCTATGGCTGAAGGATGTATTAACATCAAAAGCAATATTTCACAACACTGGATTAATTTTCTGCATAATTTAAATTGACTTTTTGGCAGAAGCCTACAAAGCCCTTGTGTTTCCTTTTGGTACAATTTGCAGCTGAAATACTTAGAACTAGAACAAGTAAACAAATAAAATATAAATCAATAAAATCGATTTACCAAAATAAAACTGGGATTATAGTACATGGCGGCTATGAGAACATTGGCCCTCATTCAGACCCACTCGCAAGCGGGCGCACGTACGTTAGGCGTACGTACAAAAATATTTAAATTCAATGGCTCGCTCGTATTTTCGTTCGCATCTAAAATTCCTCCCAAAACTCTGACGACCCCTCCTCTAACTAACGAGCGTACGAAATAGCGAGCGTACATCCCCGAAATGGCTTGAAAGGAACGCACGCACAAGTATAAACAGGAAGTGGCCTTGTCAGATGTCGATTACCTGCTCCTTTATTCTGCCTACCTCCATCAATCGTATCATGCCAATCAATGTATCAATTAGCTTAATTGTTTGTTTTTTTTCAACACAATGAAAGAAACTTTACTCTTGTCTGTGTTTGTGTTTACCCGCAGAATACGTACGGATGAAACATTCGCTTGTATTGTTTAAAAAACATGTGAACCACAATTAAACAATTGTACTATTGCTGTATATCCCCGCATATTTCCCTGGGTTCATTTCTTTATTTAAATTTGCTTACGCATGTCACTGCATCAAGCCTATCCTAACTCTCCAGAGATTTCTGGCCCTGTCGAACACATGACTCATACACTAACCAATAAAATTGCTCCTGTTAATTTCCAAAATACATTAGCCAATCAGAAAATTTTTACACACTTTATCAAAAATGATTTTTAAGAAAAACACCATTGCCATCATGAGAGCCTCCGCATTCACCAGGCGTGAGCTGCTGGTGCTTACGGAGGTAATGGATCGCCGGATCACCAGCCAGCCAGAACCCATGACCAACCGGCAGAAGCGCTCCGCGTATGCGGAGGTACGGTCCCGCCTGCGGTCCTTTGGATCACGCCGCAACATCGGGCAGCTGGAGCGCAGGTGGTCCGACCTGCAACGGCGAACGCCCCGCTTGCTGGCATGCTTTCGCATGCAGATCCTGGCAAGTAAGTGTTATGTATTGTGGTTTTAATGTTTGTGTTTGTGGGGCAAACTGCGTGTGCATGTTTTCATGTTTGTTCTATTTATTATTTGTACTCATATCTGCGTCTGCATGTTTTCCTGTCTGTTCTATTTATTATTTGTACTCATATCTGCGTCTGCATGTTTTCCTGTCTGTTCTATTTATTATTTGTACTCATATCTGCGTCTGCATGTTTTCCTGTCTGTTCTATTTATTATTTGTACTCATATCTGCGTCTGCATGTTTTCCCTCTTTTTATGAATTTTTAATTCTACTGCTATTTTTTTTTTTTTTTTTGTTTGTTTGGCCGGATTTGTCCATAAACTAAACGCAATTTATTTGACATATTTTAGGGGGACAGCCAAGACTCCGCCGTCAACGTCGGCGTTCCCGCCCACTCTCCCCAACCCCCAGCCAACACTCCACCCCAAATCTTTCCCCTATTCCCCACTCCTCCCCATCCTTCCCAGACCCTCTCCCGGAAATGTCGGGACTCCTTCCCCTCCGTCCCACTTCCCCCTCTCCTCCACCCACCCCTCTTCCAATTACCCCCTCCCCGGAGTCCAGCATAACTCCGCCCCATTCTTTGGGGAATGACGGATCCTCCGAGGAGGATCATGGAGGTTTTGCCGGAGCTCCCGATTTTTTTCCCGGTATGTTTTTTATTATTTTTTTTTAAAGCACAAACTGTTTGTATGTAATCATGTGTCGTGCCTTTCTTCGTGTTTTTGTGGCTTGACTTTTGTTGATTGTGAAGGTTTGCCTTTACCTCTTCCTGGTGATTTAAGCATACACATATCATACCTGTGGGAATTTGTACCTAGGCCTTGTATTTTTGCCAGCCCACACTTTTTATTTATGTTTTTGGGTTTAGGAGTGATTTGTTTTTTAATTAATGTTTTTCTGTGGAGTCCCTATTGTTGTATTAACCCACACACTTTTCTCACCCACAGAGGAACAGAGGCGTCGGCAAGAGGTGGCGGATGTTGTGGGGCAGATGCGCCACCATGTAATCGGCCTTCTGGTGGCCCTCGACCGACTGTCTGGCCTCCTTCGGCATTAGATTTTTTTTTTTTGTTGTATTTTCCCAATAAAATTTTAAAGACAAATATACGTTGTGGATCATTTTTAAAAACCAAAACCAAGATAGTTTAGCCTGACATAAGTTCCTGCAAGGATTTCCCTTTTGTAAAAGTTAGATTGTGTTTTGTCTTTGTATGTCAAACAGACACCAGAAACACATAACAGTAACAATGTAATTTCCCTTTTTGGGTGTAGTGTCAATTTCAGATTTCTACATTTTCCAGGTTCCTACTTGGTGCGCAAGCTGCTTAGGCCAATCTTACAAATCCCAAGGTTGGGCCAGGCTTCCTTTTGGTGTGGATTGGAAAGCTGAAAACATATTTCAGTTTTGCTCATCTGGCGTCAGTACTGGTTTACCCCTTAGTCAAATGTAACTTGTGTTAACCTGGTTACACTTGCTGTTAACGTCCCAAAAAAGGAAGACCATTTCACTCTTCAAACATTTATTCACCACATAACAGAGAAAACAAAGTGGTCACTCCCAAAAAAAATACACAGTGATAAATTCAAATACAACACATACCAAGAAAAAAATAAATAAAAACACAAAATCAAGAACTGGTTGACGAAGGACCATGCCAACATGATTCCACAAACATGGCGTTGCGATATGGGTTCCAGAATATATGCCCAAAAGGACCAGATCCAGGTTTGGTAAGGGTAGCAGGAAGTAGTGAGCGTTGGAGTGCCAAAGATTATGTGAACAAACAGAAGATGGTGAGAAAAATAAAAATAAATTAGATGTTTGCCAAAAAAAAAAAACACATTAGGTATAAACACTGGAGTTTTGAACAAACTTACCTAAAAAATCTGGCCACCACATCATCGCGTATGGCCCCCCCACATACTGACCTTCGACCAACCTCGGGGGGGCCATCCTCAGGTAAGGCATCCTCTGGCTGCATTGGGACACCACTCCTTATGGCAATGTTGTGAAATATCCCACACAGGACCACAATTTTAGACACCATATCCGGCACATACATGAGCTCGCCACCAGAGCGGTGGAGGCATCTGAATCGGCCTTTTAAAAGGCCGATACAGCGCTCCACCACTTGCCTGGTGGCTGTAAGTGCGGAATTATACGCACTTTGTGGCCCTGGTGTGGGAGCCAAATAAGGAGTGAGCAGCCAGGACATGCAAGGGTATCCACTGTCTCCTGTGAACAAAAATAGACCACATCAGGAACACTGTGTATCAAGCTTAACATTGTTATGTACTAAAGGTCTCCACTTACCCAGAAGCCACGCATCACCAGCTTGTAGGTTGGTTAATTTCTGCCATATCCCTGATTGCCGGATGACGAAGGAGTCATGAGCACTTCCGGGTAATTTAGCATTCAGGGACAGGATCTGGAGGGAGGCATCACATACCACCATTACATTCAGGGAGTGATAGTGTTTCCTGTTTCTAAATATGGCCTCCAGCCGTGCTGGAGGCTGAAGTGGTATGTGAGTACCATCCACAACCCCTATGATGTGTGGGAAGCCAGCTATTTGGTAAAAATTGGCCTTGGCCACACTAAGGGCACCCATATCCAAAGGCATTTGAATAAAATGATGGAGGTGCTTGAAAAGTGCCTCCATCACTGCCCTCAGGATCCGGGAAAAGGAGGATTGGGAGATGCCCGCCACTATTCCGACCGTTGTTTGAAACGATCCTGAGGCACAGAAATGTAACACCGCCATAAATTGCGTCAGTGGTGGTATTGCTGTTGGACTGTCAATTTGCCGCTCAAGATCACTTTCTATTAATGAGAGAGTGTCTATGATGATTTTGGGAGGTAGACGGTAGCGTCTTAAAACCTCATCATCGGGCATTCCAAAAAGGGTGACACGTGTTCGAAATATCTGGGGCCTTGCATGCCTACGATGCCTACGCCTGGGACGAGTTTGAGGTTGGTCGTCTTCCGGGAGCAGGGCCAGAACAATTCGCCTCAGATCTATCTGAAATTCAAAGTTTACAATGTAAGGCTTTTGACCCACCCCAAAAGTAAGAAAAAAAAACTTAGCTTTCTGATACCATCCATAGCTGCTTACATGCCGGGGTATTGTCATGATATGTATAAACTGTAAAAAAGGCAACAATGAGACGTCAAAAATTTAAAGGGTTTTTTTTTAGGTAAAAAATTGTTGCAAGCCAACACAGAAAATAACGGAAAAACACATTTGGCCATCGCTGAAAACTACATTGCACACCGTACGTCAAATAGGGTTCAAATGGACCCAAAAAATGGAAAAGGGAAAAGCAAAACTGGATTATATGATGAATAAGCCGTCCAAAATGCGGTAAATTATTCGCAAATGCAAGTCACTACACCAACAGTCCAAAATGCGGTAAATTATTCGCAAATGCAAGTCACTACACCAACAGTCCAAAATGCGGTAAATTATTCGCAAATGCAAGTCACTACACCAACAGTCCAAAATGCGGTAAATTATTCGCAAATGCAAGTCACTACACCAACAGTCCAAAATGCGGTAAATTATTCGCAAATGCAAGTCACTACACCAACAGTCAAAAATGCGGTAATTCATTCGCAAATGCAAGACAAAAAATGGACTTACCCAACTCGAATATATAAGATGTCCTCAAAAAACTTCTTTGGGTCCGAAAACCAAAAAAAACTAAAAAATATGAAATGAGTGTTAAACAAATTAACTAACCACAAAACAGAAGAATACAACAATTGGCCACAAATTTGAATGCACAAAACTTACCAAATCAGGAAAGGATGTTGAAAAAATGAAAAAAATGCGAACGGAAAAACCAAAGAAATGTAGCAAAAACAAACAAAAAAACAACTCTCCAAAATCCTCCAAACGCAACCAACCAACCAAATCCAAACCACTTCACCGACAACACTCCAACAACCCCACCTCGAATCCACACACACCAAGCCATAAATAGTGTTTATTTTCCCGCACAAATTAAGGATGAATCATAGGGACGCACAATCAATGATGCGGCCGCAATCTAACGACGCATGTATAAATACGTCACGAAATCACATAGAATTTCTGGATGATTTCATGCTGGAAGCAGAGACATGGCTTCAAACCAGGGAAACAATGGTCAAAATTGCGGCGGTAAGGCCTTCATGCATTTTGTGTCAATGAGTATTTTAAAACATAATATTGTGCAAGTTGTGAAGTGGCTAAATCTGCATATTTACCCAAATAGGTGAGGAGGATGACATGGAAGAGACTGCTGGCCCCAGTCAACCCGCCAAAGCTGCCAAAAAAAAAAGGCAGCCACATTTCACAAGCAAGGAGATGGAGGTTTTGATCCCGAAGTGCGTTGACATCCTGCCCCAGGCAGCCAGGAATATGAGCCAAAGCCAGAAGTGGAGAATGTAGGAGGAGGTCGCCGTTGCTGTCAATAGGGTGGGTGATTATGTCCGTCTAGCCCGGGATGTCAAACGGCGGTAAGTAAACACTTTCCCATCCTATAAACAAACCCCATTGTTAAAAAAAGGATAATGGTTCCAAATTCATTCCACAGATGGGCAGACTTCAAATATCGTCTAAAGCAAAAACTTGCCGACAGGGCTAGGCATGCAAGGGGGACAGGTGGGGGTCCCACCCCTGTGTCATTGGAGTTGACAGACTTAGAAGAGATGGCACAGGGGTGTGTGCAGGCTGTGGAGGTGTTTGGCGTGTCCAACATGGATACGGACATGCCAGACTTTGCGGCTCCTCATGTTGGCCAAGGTAAGTCTTGTGATGTCACCATCTCAGAAATGCTATTGTGCCAATATGTAGATTCTAATGTGAGTCTTTTCTCCAATTTCCTAACAGAGACAGAGGCGGATGAGTCTGCTCCAGAGGGGAGCCTTGGCCGCAGAATTTCTGCTGACTCTGCAGGGGAGGAACCAGTACATCCGGCTGAGGACCCTGCAGAAGCCAGTCCAGGGCGTGCCCCCTCGCAGGCAGTGGGCCTCCTCACAGAACTCAATTTTAAATCGGATTGCCATACGGAGATTCTGCAGAGGATGGACGCCAGTCTGATACGGGTGGCTGAGGCCCTGGAGCAAAATGCTGCGGCCAACGTGACCATTGCTCAGGCCCTGGCGGAAAATACCAGGGCCAACATCCGCATCGCCGATGCCCTGGAGCAGCTCGTTCGCCAGCACATGGTGGAGCCGACCTCCCTTCCTGCCGGAACATCCAGATCCTCCACCTCTGGCACAACATCAGGCAATCCTCCAAATGTGCCTAGCCCTGTGCCTAGTCCAGAGGCCACAACATCTGCCTCTGGACAGGCCAGCCCGATGGCATCCCGGACCCGGTCTGGCGCCCACCCTCACCCATCCAAACGGCCGAGAAAACGGTGACAGCAATGGCGACTTTTCCCACTTTCCTTCTGTGCTTGGCTCATATTCCTTTCTGGTCAAAACTTCCCTCTCCTTTCTTGTGAAATGTTTTTAAATTTTGTATTTACGATTATGTTAGTAGTTATGTTTTTTTTTTTTTTAGATCAAATATCTTGGCCACAAAAAAAGGCAATACAATATTATGCCAATTTGTTTGTGTGTAAACAATAAATTTTACAAAAAAAACAGACATTGTATTGTGACATTATTGTACAAATGGGTTACATTTAATCCTGGCCTTAAACGCAAAAACTGACCCTCTTATGTTAAAAAAAAGGCCTCTTTAAGGAACGTTTAAAAAAACACATAGCGATGCAAATTCCACAGTAAACCAAAAAAAAGGGGAGCTAATTAAAAGATGATGACATTATTTTTACAATAGGCCATAACCACCAAATTGTGGGCAAAAAAACCCCCCAAAAATGTACGCTAATTGATTATGTAATCATGACATTAGCAGCTCTGATTTCCACCTGCGTACGCTTTTGTGCTATCCCAATAAACTGCTTTCCAAACACATACCAAGCCGGATTTCAATCCAACACTAATTACTTTACTGACCAGCCACGATTAATCGCAGCACCATCGTGGAGTCCCGGGACGGAGGAGAAGGCCATCGCCAATGTGGTCGAGTAATCCTGACCCTAAGCTGTGCGAGCATTTTGAAGGGAAAGCGGATGTTTCAGTGACGTATGAGACGGTCCGAACACATTTGACGTTCGCATCTGCTAATGTATGTACGCCCCAAAAACGCTTCGCCACGCCTGCGTTTTGTCATCTCCACCCCCGTCAACACCCAAAAACGCCCTGTTCTGTCAATCACATTTGACATGTCACTTCCTGTACGCTATTTTAGGAACGAGAGAAAAAAAGCTCGCAATTTGCCGTACGCGCATGCGCGGTGTAACCCCGACGCATGCGCGGTTAGTCAACATCGGAACGCAACGAGCGTACTGTTGTTAACGTGCGGCTCTGAATGAGGGCCATTGTGCCTGATTCAGACCCGGATGCTAAGCCATGATCGCTTGCTTTGGGCGATTGTTGCCCATCTGCGTATGCATCAATATGCGCATGCGTTAGTCACTCACTGCCTTCGGGAATTGTGTGCTTGTAGTACACAGACTGGACGCTACTTTGAGTGACAGTGCCGTTTGTGGGTGGTAACAGGGGAAGGTGCTTGTGAATGGGCGAGTGGTGCTGTGAACTCAAGCGTGTCTGGACGTCAAAATGGCGTTTAATGGGCGTCCATAATTAGCATGAAAGTGTCATTGTGCACGTCACCCGGTTAGATTTCAGCCTGCAGTGATCGCAGTGCTTGCGGTGGGGTAGGGTCTACCTCAAGGGCTGCGTGTAGCTTTGATGGCTCTCGATGGTTTTGATTAATCCTACACTTCCTGGAGATGACGTGTGCTAACAAAGAAAAGTGGGCATCTTTACACCGGCGTGCGGTCACTCTGCCATCGCTCTCTAAGACATAGGGGGCGTCCTCATGCTTGGCCGTGCGATAGCGGAATTTGCATACCTGGCCCCTGACAGCAGCGAAAGTGCGCAGCTTAGCATTCAGGTCTGAATCGCCCCCACTGTGTGTGACTCCTGGTAGCATGTGAGTTGTTAGCATCTGAAGCAATGGCACCTACTCTTCTCTTGGCTAAAGTTTTATTGGCAAACACAACACAAGGCAGTGCCAACATTTCCTCATTCCATTGTTTAGTAATGACTGTTCTATTTACCTGGTTTCCATAAACCTGTCACTTAATGAACGAGTCTGAATTTTAAGGCAAGGTCACTGGATTCCAGGACCTAGGGAGAACACCTTGCCTTAATAAGGCAGGTTGGTGTCCTTCACTGAGGAACCAAGCGTTCCCCTAAATTACAGCAACATGGATTACAAGCCTCAACTGGTTCCCCTTCCCCTTCAGAACCCAATTCAAGGTTCTCACACTTGTTTTCAAAGCCCTCACCCATTCCTGTCCCATTTACATCTCTGACCTCATCTCCCTTCACTCTCCTGCCCGCCCTCTTCATTCAACAAATACATGCCGCCTCTCATGCCAACTGATTACTTTCTCCCACTCCCACCTCCAAGATTTTACCCGTGCTGCTCCCCACCTTTGGAACTCTCTCCCTCTCCCCTTCAGACTCTCCACCTCTCTATAATCCTTCAAGCAGGCTCTCAAGACCCACTACTTCATCAAAGCCTTCCAGCTGTCATCCTAACTTGCTGCTACCAGCTCCTCCCTCCCTGTCTACCCCATCTATGTCACACCTGTTTGTCTTCCCCTCCCCCTTAGAATGTAAGCTCTTACAGCAGG
The DNA here is from genome assembly GCA_031769625.1 of Taudactylus pleione. Classification (NCBI taxonomy): domain Eukaryota; kingdom Metazoa; phylum Chordata; class Amphibia; order Anura; family Myobatrachidae; genus Taudactylus; species Taudactylus pleione. The sequence goes on from JAUIMM010000646.1 coordinate 2,443,579, forward strand.
TCCCGCTACCCTCTTGTGCTTCTTCTTACATTATTTTCATCTACTTCTTACTCCCCACTAGGGCACCTAACACTTGGTTGCTTATGCTCTGTTGCTTATTTTGGTGTTATGGTCGCCAATGCAGCAATGTATATTATACATGTCCTTGTCCTGCATTGTATTTGTATTGTACTGTAAGTCACTTATTTGTTTATGTACTGTGTAAGGCGCTGCGGAACATTTGTGACGCCGTATAATTCAACCATAATAGTAATAATAATTTCCCAAAGTGATCATTGGTGCCAGGGCGATGTTTCAAACATGTCTAAACATGGTCATACTTTGCACCCAATCACTGGAGAGCAATGGCACTAACTGCAGCCAATGGGATTAGAGCCACATGCATCCAATGACAGCAGGTGGGTCCCTGCTATATAAATGGGGTTGTTTGCTGCTGATTATGCATTATACTGTATATAGAATCGATATATGTTATTTTTCCCTTTAGAATCTTCTTTCCTGTACTGCAGTACGGATGCTAATATCAGTTAAGTAATAAGACTCAATGGCGGCGACTTCATACAATATAGCAGCACTAAGTGGCTAGATACAGTACTACTAATGATCCTTGCCATTACTTCTTGTTGTAAGTAACAACCCTCCAACAGGCTCTGCGCCCAGGTCTACTTGACTTACGTACAATCATGTACTCATCATACACTTTCTCACCACTTTCCCTCCCCCATTTTGCCTCTCCCAGCATATGGAGCAGGGCCATATTAATGATGGGGTGGATGGGCCTACAGCTCCAGGCCTCCATACACCACCATAGCACTGGCCACACAGACAGAGCACTGGTGGTCACACCTCCTCAGCTTTTCTCATCAGGCCCTTGATTATCATCTGCGCCAGGCCCTCGAGGCGCTTAATCCGGCGCTGGTAATTTAAAAAATCCAACAAACTCAGCATACGACAAAATTATTACGCGCTTGTAGCGCACGCGCACAGTATGGAGTTCTGCATCTTCCGCAAATAAAATAGACGTATGTTTGCATGAGTCCCAAAGTACTAATGTAATAAAGTGACATGTACACAAGTCAATATATAATTGGAATAGTTAATAAAAATGTGATGAAATACATAGAGAAATACAAATCGCAAAGACAAATAAAATTATATTGAATATAAACAAATGTCATTCTCCCATCTAAAAATCAAATGGGAATCTTCATTCCTGCAGTACTCCAAATGCAAATGTAAATTGAGTAATGCGACTGTAACTTGGGGGTCTATTTACTAAGCAGTGTTAGGAGACAGAGCGAAAAGTGATAAGAAAGTGATAAGGTGCCAGCCAATCGGCTCCCAACTGTCATTTTTCACACACAGCCTGTGAGATGGCAGTTGGGAGCTGATTGGCTGGCACCTTATCACTTTCTTATCACTTTCACTCTGTCTCCTAACACTGCTTAGTAACTAGAACCCCTTGATTTAATATATCTGCCACACTAATGATTGAAGTATTGGAGGGAACGTTATGCATTCAGGGCCTGATTCAGAGGCACACACTATTCCAATGTCCACGCAGTTGAGCAATTATCAGTGGTCTGTGCATGTGTCCCAGCCGCAATGTACACTGCTGCGACTAAATTTTGGTTGCAGCAGTGACGTGGGGTGAAGTAAATGGCTGGGGAGGCACTGGCTGGTATCAGAGCCAGATTTACACATACATATATAAACCCGAGGGTTCATGTGGGCATTATAAAAAGGTGCAGCAGTATATAGTGCTGGAAATGTGGTGAGTTTTGATCAGGGATGTGCAGAAAAGGTAGACAGGGGAGGCAGTGCCTCACCTGCCATACACTTTTTTTACTCAAGAGTTTTGACCAAAAAAATTATTAGAATAATGCAAAGAAGATATTTATAATATTTCTTTCAATTTTTATAGTAAAAACTCTGGAATATACCTAAGTATGAACCAGAAAAAAGAGAAATTAGGGAACCCGGCACAGGTTATCACTGAATAGTAGAGTTTAAAATAAGAGTGTATCTTGTTGCCTCTATCCAGCCTACATCTAACTAGAATATACTGTAGAATTTGAAATACAATGATATTCCCACAGTCAGGTGACCTCAGTCTATGACATATTGTGGTAAGTCAGTGGTGCTCCCCACAGTCAGCTTATAAGTATAAGCTATTAACTATAAACCAAAATAAAAGAAACCAAAAAAAAAAAAAGAGAGGAAAAAAGACTCCTTTTGGGGGCACAATTGTAGGCCTAGAGAATATCTAAAACATAACTTTTAATGTTATTCAAATAAGAGAAAAGAGCAAAATAATATGTCGACAAGTATAATACATGGCCAGCGAAATATTAGTAATACTTATATCTATTATCATCTATCAGCATATTGCTGTACAATTATTGGAAACAGACTCCGGCTTTTTAAATGGTGTGCTAATATTGCAGGCACCGCAGTGTGCTTAATACAAATATTCAAATCAATCCTTTATAATGAAAACTGAAACATTACAGTTATTCCCATACACACAATACCATGCATGAAATTCATGAATTTTAAAGTTGTATCATCGAACACAAACAAATCGACGTTTTTTATGCAATGTTCTGACCACAACAGTTAGTGTGTAGTGCTTACAGGCACACTTGATAAATTCATATTATTCCCCATCAGATCGCATTTTAAAAGAGAACATGCAAATAGCCTAATGAAAAAAAACATGCAAAGCATAGACAAAACCTAGTTCAGTTAGACGTGTACAAATTTGCATATTATATTGTCATTAGTGGCCCAGTCTAAAGCATTAGAGTAAATGATAGTTGTGCTCCGATAGAATACATGGATTATCACTAGAGATGTGTGCCGACCCCTGTGTTTTGGTTTTGGATCTGGATTTCCCCTCATTTTGGATCTGAATCAGGTTTTTGATTTTCTTTCCTTGGTGTTTTGTTTTTAGGTTTTGTTTTTCGTTTTGGATCTGTATGTTTTTCAAAAAATTATATAAACAGCTAAAACCAAATAATTTGGGCCTGTTTTTGTTCCTACAGTGCTATTAACCTTAATAACAATCATTTTCAGGCATTTCTAGGCATTTTTAACCACCTCACAGTTCACAAAATTGATTTCACTATTGTTTCACCAATACAGGCCAAAGGCTGCAGCGAGCTGGCTGGCTAAAGTAAGCAACAGAGCAGCAGCACAAACGCACGGCAGTTTAAATAAATTAGGGGTGAGCGGATTCGGTTCTACTCGGTTCCGTTCGGATTTAAAAACCGAATCTTATTGGGTATCAGTTATCACGAGTTTTGGATAGCCAATAAGATTCGGTTTTTAAAACCAAACGGAACCGAGTAGAACCGAATCCGCTCACCCCTAAAATAAATATAGGACATCTATGAAACATTGCCACACAGCAGTGGCAGACAGGATGGCAGTTTAATAAACTATAATAATGTCAGTCAGCAATGCCCCAAATTGTGCCATATGTAAAGGAAAGAGGTGCAAGATGGAATTGTCCCTCCCACCCACTCTTATGTGGGATATTAAAAAGGACATGCACAGTTTAACAAACCAAGCACTTTAGCCACTAGGACAGACACTTTCGTGGCTGAACTCCTTGGTTTGTTTGGGCCCCCACAAAACATTTTTTGGAAGGACTACCTTCAATTATTAAGGAGGAGGTTGATGATGAGGGTGTTGGTGGTGGAGATTGCATGTGCTTGTCCAAACTGCTGGTCGCTGATACTGGACTGCTTGTTATTAATTTACAGTTTTGTTAAACAAATTGCATGAACTCGCTGCAAATGACGTAACAGGGAGGAGGTGCCTAGATGGTAACGTCCCTTCCTCTGCTAACTTTGGCTTTACAAAAGGAACAGATGCCTTCACAACTGTTGTCAGAATTTAGATTAAAATAATTCCACACCCAAGACTTTGCTTTTCTGGCTTTCTTTTCATCATTAGCAAGAACTGCTGCCACTGGTGGCTGATTTATGCAAAACACATCTTTATCATCAACATCCTCATTAGCGTCAGATAGGACACGAATTTCTCCCTCATCCTCCTTTTGCACTTCCTCCACACTATCATCCTCATTTTTTTTATTTCACCATCTAATACTAGCACAGCGGTCATGGCATCAGTTATCCACTGTGAAACTGGGTGACAGCTGTTACACTTACTTTCTCTATCAAAGGACTGTTTAATAGTCAATTGTTTTTTTAAATTACTTCACGAATGAGGATGTTGATGATGATGCAGGTGTTGGTGTTGGAGATCGAAGGCGCTTGGATCCCACAGAGAATGAGCAGGTAGGTGACACTGGACTTGTTACGTTTTAAGTTTTGGAACTTGGCGACATACACTTTGCTATTTGATGAATGCGCTCCAAGTGGTAACAAGGAGGAGGTTCCTAGGTGGCTTAGGTCCCTCCCTCTACTTACTCTTGCTTTGCAATGGTTACATATGGCTTGACAACTGTTGTCCGGATTCGGGTGGATATAATTCCACACATGAGAAGTGGATTTTTTTGTCTTTTGCCCCGGCATGACAACAATGGGCTTTGGCTTTTTCAATCCATGGGCAACAGCTGTTGCCTTACTTACACAATGGACATCCTCGGCATCAACATCCTCATCACCAACATCTTCATCATCAACATCCTCATCATCCTTAGCACCTTCAACTACCAAAATATCCTCCTCCTCCATGTGCAATTCCACAGAAGCATCCTCACTGACTATGTCTGCAAGATGTTGACTGCACTTCTCCACATTTACAGAGAGCACACAAATGTTGGAACTTGGAGGATCCTCCAGTACACTAGTATTTAGGTTCGGCTCACACATGGCAACTGCGGACACACTTGCACTCTTGTCTGGGATTTGTGATTTAGATTTCTCAGGGCACACAGTTGTTTTTTCCGAAGGGCTATCAGAATCAGAACCAGCAGTCTTCATCAAGGCCTTATCCTTTCCTTGCCACTTCGTGTATTGAATGACATATTGCCAATTTTTTGTTTATCTAAAGGCAAATTTCCTTTAAAAAATTTTTTCTTAACTTCAGTACAAGTAGCTTTACCATATCAATGGCGTGACTTAAGCCCTGGGGCTTGGGCCTTCATAGAGGACGAGGAAGTTGATGGCCTTGCACTGCTGGCGGCAGCTACAACATGTGGTTCTTGGCCTTGCGCTCCTGTCATGTGACAGCCCTCCATATTTTCTGCAGTCTTGAAGCAGTGTCACAAGCACCAATAGTGTAGCCAAGGTGTGGTTACAAAATTCACAAACGTGCAGTCGTGCACACACATAAATTTTTTTTACAAAAAATACACTATTTTTTTTTTGTTGCCGGTCCACAGATTGATGACGACTGGAGTTGGGCAGCACTAGGTTGCGTTGACGACTTGCTAGATCTTGTGCGGCTAAGCCTAACATGCACAGACACACAAACAATTATTTTAAAAAAATTACAATATGTTTTTATTTTTTTTCCAGCTCCAGAACTTGGGACCACAGCACAGATTGATGAAGACTGGAGTTGGGCAGCACTAGGTTATGTTGCCGACTTGCTAGATCTTGTGCGGCTAAGCCTAACATGCACAGACACACAAACAATTATTTTAAAAAAATGACAATATGTTTTTATTTTTTTTCCAGCTCCAGAACTTGGGACCACAGCACAGATTGATGAAGACTGGAGTTGGGCAGCACTAGGTTATGTTGCCGACTTGCTAGATCTTGTGTGGCTAAGCCTAACACGCACAGACACACAAACAATTATTTGAAAAAAATGACAAATTATTTTTTTTCCAGCTTCACAACTTGGGCCCAGAGCATAGACTGATGATGACTGGAGTCGGGCAGCACTAGGTTGCGTTGCCGACTTGCTAGATCTCGTGTGGTTAAGCCTAACACGCACACAGACAAATATATATTACACAAAAAAAATAGATTTTTATTTTTTGGGGGGGTCCAGAACTTTGGCCCAGATGGACGCAGCAGACAGCACAGCAGACAGCACCAGCCCAGATGGATCAGCAACAGCCCAGATGGACACAGCAGACAGCACAGTGACAGCAGTAGCACCAGCCCTGATGGATCAGCAACAGCCCAGATGGACACAGCAGACAGCACAGGACACAGCAAACAGAACAGCACCTCTCCCCAGCCCTACACTACACACCCTCCCTGTTCAGTCTCCACAGCCGGAGTGAAATAGCGCCCGCTGTGTCCCTAATATATAGAGATGAAAGCTTGCAAGCCGCAAGATTTAGTCTCTATGGTGTTGCCTCGATTTGAGAGATCCAAGTAAGGCGGGAACATCCGAGCCGGCTTGGATCCGACTCAGATCTACAAATTTCGGGTGGGTTCGGATCTCTGAAAACCGAACCCACCCACCCACCATATATGGAATGTCATCTATTTCTTAGACACTACTGGGTACATTTACTAAGATGTTAGTTCTATTAAGAAGTGATGTTGCCCATAACAGCCAATCAGATTCCAGGTATTATCTTCTAGAAGGTGCAAGATATATGAGAAGTAGAATCTGATTGGTTGCTATGGGCAACATCACTTCTTAATAGAACTCCCATCTTAGTAAATTTACCCCTTATAGTCTTGAGACAAAAAATGTACATACATTTTATGAAAACATAAAAACCATCTGCATGTGCATGGATAGAAAACCACCTAATTTCAAGTATGACTGCAGACTTATGGAAATTCAAGTAATCATATATAGCATGTCCATGAATATTTCTCTCATCAAGCCAACTATTAATTCTTCAGCCAGTGGCTGCACCAATTATCAAGTATCAACTCTTCTTAGTTCAGCCAGTGGCTGCGCCAACTATCAAATCAGCCAGTGGCTGCACCAATTATCAAGTATCAACTCTTCTTACTTCAGCCAGTGGCTGCGCCAACTATCAAATCAGCCAGTGGCTGCACCAATTATCAAGTATCAACTCTTCTTCTTCAGCCAGTGGCTGCACCAATTATCAAGTATCAACTCTTCTTACTTCAGCCAGTGTTTGCGCCAACTATTAACTCTTCAGCCAGTGGTTGCACCAATTAGCAAGTATCAACTCTTCTTATTTCAGCCAGTGGCTGCGCCAACTATCAACTATCAATTCTTCAATCCTCAAGAGGTACCTCAACCATCATCTTTGCACAGTCCTCAACTCTATTTATCACTCAGTTTTGAACCAGCTAGCTGGATGCAACCTTTTGGCCCTTAACTAGATGAAAAAAAAATCAATATTGTGAGCTGTGAGGTGGTCAAAATTGACTGGAAATGAGTGTAAATAAATGTTATTGAGGTTAATAATACTGTAGGAACAAAAATAGGCAAATTTTATGTGATTTTAGCTGTTTTTATGATTTTTTTAAGAACAAAATCCAAATCTAAAACCAAAACTGAAAAACAAAACATGGAGGTGAGGTTTTGGCAAAACCAATCCAGATCCAAAACCAGGGGAGATCCAGATCCAAAACCAAAACACGGGGGTCGGCGCACATCTCTATTAGTTATAGAGTATCCCCTGCTTGGTGGCTTCCCTGCCTCTGCTGTTTCCAGTGAGGCCCAAGGCTTGTAAACTGGAAATGAGAGAGAAGTAGGAAGGAAAGATGGACAAGGGAGGGTATCCAGCTGTCAGGATTCGTGGCCGTTAGCCCTTGTATGACAGGAAAGGTTCTGCCTCACCTCACCACACATCACTGGGTTGCAGTTCGGATTCAATCACAAGTGATTGACAGGAAGCCCACGTTTTGTAAGAGGTAACGGGGAGTGACGGCTAAAATGGAGGCGTATTTCCACTAGTGTCTGCGATCCTGTATGCAGAGAACATGGCTCCATTGTCTCAGGGACAGCAGCAATGCTGCACAACCATAGAGTCACTCAAGGAATCGATGTTTGCCTGAATAGCGTCCGATGCTGTGTACAAAGGCTCCGGGTGGCATCTAAATATTAGTCTCTGCGGCTGTTGCATTAGCATATTTTCACACATCCACAGCTGCTAGCTGCGGCAGCAATAGCGTGGAACACTGAATGAGGCCCTCAGCCAATTAGACGTAGAGATGTGTGCAGACCCCCCGTTTTGGTTTTGGTTCTAAAAATCATCATGGTGTTTTGGTTTTGTTAAAACTTTGGTTTTGGTTACTGTTTTGGTTTTCTTTAAAAATGTATAAAAACAGCTAACTTGGACCTGGCTCAGTTACTTTAGTATTATTAACATCAATAACATTAATTTCAGTCATTTCTAGTCCATTTCCACCACCTCACAGCAACTAAAATCACGAGGGAGCATCATAAATGCAATCCAAAATATGCGAGATCCAGTTTTTACATCCGAGTTCCAAACTTTAGTGAAAAGACCCAGGTTCTACTTGGAACCCCATAGCCATCCGAGCTAGGACTCCGTTCTACTTGAATCCCCAAACTTCTGGTTTGTTTTATTTTCAGCAAAACCGAACCGCTCATCTCTAATTAGAAGTGATTACACCTCCTAAAGGCATCTCTCCGCATGTGCCCATGTCTGATTATTTTGTACTTGTGTGAACACTCCCTTACTGAAGCCAGCCTATTCTTACACGCCCCGGCCACCCCTGTCCTGTTCCACTTCTCCGGACGTAAGTAGGCACAAGTTAGCTATACGCAAAAAACGACATACTGTACTAACTTATGCAAATGTGTTTTTGTGCACATGTACAGTACAAAATGCATATCACGTGCCCCATAATGTACAAGTTAAGTTGTATTTTACAGATAATAGTAGTTTATATACTTTTTCTGGTATGTTTTAAGAAAAAAAAAGTGTGTGTAACTGTGTATATATATATATATATGTATAGCTTTACTCACTTTTAAAAAAGAGGAATAATATCTCTTTAGAATCCTCTTCACTTTGAAATGTCATATCCTTGCATTTGATATGTTTTTACATAATGCAGGCCTGTAATTACAGCAAGGTCACAATCTGGCCTTGTACAGCATTGTAGCAGACAATGAGCCTCTAATTTGCGTCTTGTTTTTATTCATGTACTACAGTATATTCTACTGCAGGGAAAACCCACTAGGACCAGTAACAGCTATAATTATTGTAACAATGTAAAAGGTTTCAATACTCAATCTGTCACTCTGTGCAATGAGACAAAACACAATAATTATAGCTGCAGGAAACTCCAAGAGCAATGACAGACATGTTAGGCAGCTAATTCACTCGCATTTCCCTCCTATTATGTCCGTCTATAGACAAACAATTGTCTTCCAGACTTTTTATTTTTTTACAGCTGGCAATTCTGTCTATCATTATTTTGAATTCATTTTTTAAGACACATTTATTTACTCATCTTTAGCAACTGTAACTTTCCTCATTTGTATTTCTCTCCAGATGATGAGGCATGAATTGCCTGATTGGAATTAGCCCCAGAGCTAAGGCCCTCTGCTTCACGTAGCCTACAGCAAATCTAGAACGTGGCATTAATTTCTACAGATGTGGTCTCGACTTTTATTTTTAAAGGAAAATATTATACTATGCATAAAGCATTTCCTTAAGGCTTTCTACGTGCTATAATATGGAGTGTTTGTGTGTGGGGATGGGCAGGGGAAGGGGAGGAATGAATACTCTCCATCAACTACTGTAGTTAAAAAAAATATACTTAGTGCAGTGATATGACAAAAAGTAAAATGTTTGGCCTGATTTACAGTAGAGTAGGACACTTGAGCCTAATGGTGATTGGAGAGAAGGGTCAGGGATGTGCATGCAGGACCGTAGCTAGGGTAGTGCGGCCGGTGCCATGGCCCAGGGCACCACAGGTCAGGGGGCGCTGTTTGGGCCTGTCAAATTTCTGTTTATTATCATCCTCACTTGTAGCATACTTGCCAACCCTCCCTCATTGTCAGGGAGACTCCCTGAAATAGCAGCAATCTCCCTGTCTCCCTGAAGAGTCTACCAATCTCCCTCATTTCACCTTACCCTCATTATGACACTGTTATATAAAAGAAAAAACAGAGATATATACATTCAAATGGGATCATTAGTATAATTTCCCTGCATTGGTTATAAGGCACAATGATCCCTGTGGTTACATGTATGTTCTGAGAAGTATCAGTATATTTTCATCAACAAGTAGATCTTACTAACTGCTTTGGGGCTCATTTACATGTGGATGCAAATCAATTTTATGACACGCCTCTCAGATGTAGCAGTACACGCCCAGTTTAACGTGTGCTCGTAGGTGTTGCTTTCACAATCTCCCTGAAATGCTTTTTCAAAAGTAGGCAAGTATGACTTGTAGCTTCCTCTTATTTCATCCCCAGCATCTCCTGGCCTCTCTTATCTCTTCCCTGGCCCTTCCCCATGAAGCCATGGCCCTTTTTTGAGTGCATTATGTCCCTTTGAAAAATGAGGGGGGGCACCAATGCTCTTTCTGGCACAGGGCACCAAAAAGTCTAGTTACGGCTCTGTGTGCATGTATAACCTCAGTAGAGGCATGAAGACATACAGAAGGTCAGCCAGATCCCTTAGAGATGCATCCAATTTTGGCTTAGACATACACTATATAGACAAAAGTGATTAGACACTGACAGAACATAGATCAACGAGAGTTTATTGGCATCAGTACTTTGTAGGTCCACCACCTGCAGACATCCTTCTTGGCAGACTGTCCACAAGTTCCTGGACAGCAGCAGGCAGTATGTTTTGCCATTCCGCCTTAAGTACAGTGGCCAACTGTGACACTGAAGAAGGTCGAGTTGGCCTAAAATGCACCCGTCACTCCAATTCGTCCCAGAGGTTCTCAATGGGATTAAGATCTGGACTCTGAGCTGGCTAATCCATCCGGGTTACCAAATTTTCTGTATACCAGTCCAGAGTCGCCCTGGAAACATGACAGGTGGCATTGTCGTCCTTATAGAGACATTCCTTGTTTCCGTAGAACTGCAAGTGCATGGGCCTCCCTACCAAGTGTACTTGCCGAAACTGCCACATTAGTGGCCATTTGGAACTCGGCGTGGAATGGTATGCATTTCGCTTGTGCAGGGGTGTCCAATCACTTTTGTCTATATAGTGTATCTTTAACAAGCACTTTTTATGAGGTGCAGCATTCTGCATTATATAGACAACGTGCACATTAAGTAGTTGATGATGATGACTAAACTAAGGCCTTTTGCCTTAAATTACAATTTTTATCCTTAAGTGGAAAATAGATGCTATAGAGTTAAAAATACATTTATAGGCACAATAAAAGAGACATCTTCTCTTCTAAAATCATATTAAACCAATTTTTAACTCAAATGCCTACTGTACATTTGTTCTGATTCAGAGTTGTACACAAACCCAATGGTTTACGAAAGACTCTGATGTTTGGTAATCAGTACTGCGCATGTGCGGATCTGTGTCTGCGACAACAATCGCTGTGCCCCCTAAGCAGCAGCATGATTGACATGCGGCGCACTTTTGGGGGCGTTGGTGGCCAGCCTCCCAGAAAATGGGGAGTGCAGCTTCACTGGCCCCGTCAGTGTGATATTCTGGGACATCCTGAGTAACCTGAGGGTTACTCGGATGGCCGATGGTCACGCTGTTGATCCGATGGCTGCGTTTCCAAACACAGCAGCGGATCAGAGTGTTATGAATCCCTGGGTTGATTCACTGTGTAAGAATGGTAAAGTATCAGAAAAGAGGAACACAAAGGAGCTGAAGAAGACTGGGTAGGAAAGTAGCCTTGAGGGCTGATATGTACTTTCCTGGGATGTGGCCTTGAGGCCAAGTTGCAGCCTTGAGGGCTGATGGGTACTTGGCTGGGATGCGGCCTTGTGGCCAAGTTGCAGTCTTGAGGGCTGATGTGTACTTGGCTGGGATGCAGCCTTGTGGCCAAGTTGCAGCCTTGAGTCCATTCAGACGCAGCAGTGTAGCTGAGACAGCTGTGAGGCAAATAACACAAAGTCCACTCAGACGCCACAGTACGGCTGAGGCTGTAAAGATACACACTAGAAAGGAGGTACTGGACCACACCACAAGAATGATCTCCACACACGGAACTGGAAGACACGTGCTGAACGCTATAGCCGGCATCTGAGCAGAGAATCAGCAGAGGTGAAAAAGGAGAGGGATCCAATCAGGACAGGGTGGAGATGACAGAGCAACCAGGTAGGAGGACCTCACGGAGTAGCAGCCTGGTGTCCTGGTCTCTTAGCGACGGGCCTGAGAGGACCGCCCAAAGCACTGTTGTCAAACAAGATGCAGCGGCGGCTTGTGACACAGAGAAGTCGCCAGTAGGCGTCTTACTACTTAAGATGTCTCCAGTGGCTTTTGCATATTGTAGCGCAGCTGTGATACTCTATACTATGAGTTTATTCACAATGTAATCAGACAACATAGTATAACAATAAAGATGGTGAATCCTTTGTTATGTTTATTTTATTTTTCAGGAACCTGCAGATCACTAGCGAACTCTGGACTTCGAACTTGCAAACTATAAATGGGTAAGTATGCTCTAGTGGCAATTAACAAATGACTAATTTTGCAAATCCCCTAATATCTCTAAAATATATACAAAAACCTTACGTGAGTATGATAAACGGACAAGCTTGCATCAAGAATACAATTGCAAAGTTTTCTATACACCTTTTTAGGAAAATGTTTTCCTCACACTACTGCACTTGACATGTCTCATACAATGCTAGTTCAGCGCTGAAATAGTTAATAGGGTGCACCCTTCGTTGCCCGGGATATGAAGAAAAGTTCTTAAACTGCTCCAGCTACAGTACTTGTCTGTATTTAATGCAATACTGTAATCCTCTGTAACTTATCCTGCTGCGATGGTGTTGGTATTACAGTCAGTTCCTTCTCTGCTTAGCAACCTTAGTTCATAGCAGAAGTACTACAAGTGCTGGCACTGAAGTGTCGCCCTAACACTGCTGGTACCTGTTGTACCTAACCTCCAATATGCAGTATCAGGGGGTTACTCTTACTATTATGATGCAGTCTATAGACCCCACGCTGATCTCTGAAGGGACTGCTGTGCATATGTAATGGTGGACAACTGTAGGCCTCCAGTTAATAAGCGCTAATGTCACTGAGTGTCTATTTGGGAGGTTGCAGCAGTTTTCTTACCCCTCCAGTATCAGCTCTCAACCTCCGGCTCCTTTACAAGCTCAGTCTCTCTATATTTCCGCAGCTCCGCCTGAGGCACTCCCTTAGGGGTCATCTGTCACACCCCTCTTATGCTGATTGTTCTCAGAACCTCCCCGGATAACACAGCTTAGTCCCATTGGATGTTCCCCGCCTCAGAGACCTCCGCTGCTCGTCCCGGAGTACGGCCGCTGCCCTCAGGTAAGCATCCAGGCAGCGCAGCCCCTTCTCCTGTCCAGCTACCTCACCAACTGCCCACAGCAACTGCCATTTTTTCTAGGTCAAATCCTTGAGCCTGCTACAGTACTCACTGGTCCCCTAACGTCCACCACCACTGAGGGGGCAGTGCAAATAGTCCCTGAACCTTAATGAAACCAGTTAAATCATGCCTTATATTAGACAATGGCAGGAGTCACATTACTATTTTACATTTTCATAGAGGCACATCAGCATGGGTAGGAACACAGGGTGTTGGTGGGGTGTCACACAGCCGCTGCATACAAAGATGTGGCAGTGCCATCTCTGATTCAGGCGCAATGTCCGCATAAGGAAAAATAATAAGCATTTAAGGCAAGATCCCCAGTCTAGTGATGATGGAGAAATGTATGTGCTGGACGTAGCTTTACCCAAGATTTTCAAGTGAACATTTCTAAACTTACATGTAACTCAAAATACAGCAACAGTAACATGTATAAAGGCATTGCATGTATACAAAAGTGATAAACCTTAAAGTTTTATTCTACATCCAGCCTTTAGTGCAGGGCCATAACTAAGGGTGGGTGATGCCCAGGATGCTCACTTTCTTTCTGGTCCTGTCATTGTGACATCAGAACATTACATGTTTGGGTATCAGCCCGGGGCCTATACAGGAGGGCACCTCCTACGGAGGAACCGCCAGGTTACTAAAGTGCATTCCCACCATTGACATCAATGGTGGGAACTGCTTATTGGTTGAGAGGCGGAAACTCGCCTTTATCAGCCAATGAATGTTCAGCTAGTACATTTATATGGGAAATGCAGCAGCTGTCACATAATTTGCGAAGTACCTTTAAAGGATGGTACTATGGGCCTGATTCAGACCCACTCGCTAAGACACAAACACTCGCTGCTGCCGATGGTATGCAGTGTGTATGCATCGCAGTACGCATACCTTAGGGAAAGTTCACAATACACTCGCTCGCTGCGCATAGACAGCCCAGCAGAGTGAGTGACAGGGAAAGCCATTTGTAGGTGGTAACAGGGGCTGGCCATTAAAAACGGGGGAGCGGAGGTGCAAACGCAGGCATGCCTGAACATCTCAACAGTGTTTTAGAGGTGTGCGTAATTATAAGACAGCGTCATAGTACACGTCACCTGGCTTGTTTTTACACTGAAGTGCTCGCAGTGCTTGCGGCAGGGTATGGTCAACTTCAAGCGCTGCGATAGCATCCGATGTACCGATGGTTGCATACACTTCCTGGACATGACGTGCACAAGTGGGCATCTTAAAAAAGGCTGGTGGGTGTCTGCTTACACCATGTGATCGCTCGCTAAGAAATACTGGCCGTGCTAATGCATTGTTGTGTGGTAGCACTGCCTACTTAATTTGCATACACATGGTGGGAGCGATCGCATCTAGCGAGCGGCTCTGAATCAGGCCCTCTGTCCGCTAGATCTGGGCTTGCTGTTTTTTATTTCATGAAGACAGTGGATGCCTATATATACCAAAGAGGATGGGAACCAAGAGGTCGGTGGGTATGGTATTTTTTTTACAGGATTCTACTGGACAAGGGGACAGACCGGCGCTAGGGATAGGGTAAGTATGTAGTGTGAGTGCAGGTGAGTGTGAGTGAGTCAGTGAGTGTATGTGTAATAAAACATTAAAACCTTCAGTGTGTGTCCTGTCATTTTTTTTATATTTCTTCTGCAGGTGAGCTGGAGGTACCAGTGGACCCATAATGACAAGCTTGCTGGTACTTGTGGTTCTCCAAGTACGAGCCTGCATGGGAAGGCTTGATGAGACCTCTAGTTCTCATGTCAAGGACAATATTATTTATTCTATTTTTCACACAATCAATCCAGCACCCACAGCCCAGGGGTGACGGGGATAGCCCGGGGCTATAGGCCCAGGCCTGGGGTGCCCTGGAAAGGGAGAAGCCCTTTATTGGGGGGTCCTCACCTTCCCAGGGATCTCCGACTTTGGCTGACTAGTGTGGGGTGCGAATGCTTTGGCCGGGGGACCCCATGAATCGAGTCCCACGACTGTGGCATTACCCCCTGCTAGAATGAGTCCGGTGCTGGTGGTGGCAAATACGGGGGACCCCTACTCATTTTGTTTTCGTATTTCCACAACCAGGACTGGCTTACTGAGTCTGGTGCTGGTTAATGAAAATATGGGGGACTCCTACGTTTTTTTTTCTCTGCATTTCCATAACCAGGACTGGCTCAGAAACACCTGGTGCTTTTAGGGGGGGGGACACCATATAATTTTATTTACAATTTTAAAACTTATTGCTTTTTTCTCATTGATCTGTGCATGTTTCTGTATAACTCGCACCTGCCCAGGCTATACCCGCTTGCCTGAAGCAGGTCTATTATTTTGCGAGTTTTAGGTAAGTAATATTGTGCGAAGGCAAAGCTTGTACTCTATTGGCAGAATTGTAACTGGATGCGAGTTTGACCGTTGTGAGTTGTGGGAATGCAAGAAACATGTCAGTTTGCATGTTCTCGCACCCTATTACATTGTGTGAGTTATAAAAATTTACTAGTTTAGCAATAAACTCGCAGATTTCCATAACTCAAATGCTATTACATCCCACCCTATGTTGAGGTTCTGCAAAACCACTTAAAAGATTTTGGGGTGAAGTGTATCAAACCTTCTAAAGAGTGGAGAAGTTTAGAAGTTGTCCATAGCAACCAATCAGCTTCTACCTATCATGTTATAGAATGTACTTGATTAATACAAGCAAAAAGCTGATTGGTTGCTCTTTATGCTGACATTCTGTTGCTTCTCAAAAAATACAATGCAGAGAGAACAGACATTTTTTCAAAATAAGATACTAATTAGTTTATTGTTAAAATATGTCATAAAAAATATATAATTAAGAAGTCAGATTCATCCTGATGAGTGTTGGCACAACTTATTATTTCTATAACGCTCTATTCCCCCTGTTATGTAAGAGAGGACTTATGTCCGTGTACACCTGGCTGTATAAACACAGAGGCGGAAGTCAGTATGTACATTGGGAAATAGGAAAGCTGTAATGCATCCAATACGTCAGTAAGAAAACATCAGGTAGTTTGATTCAGAGCACACAGTTCCGGGTTCACTGGTAACAGCACAGTAAGCGCTTGTAGTAGTGGAACAGTTAGCTTTCATAGGCCTTGTTCACCTGGATAATGACAAACTATGCCTGGTAAAGCCTAGATAAAGCATTGGGTTTTGTACTTGCTTTATTAGAGTGCTAGCAGCGTGTTCACAAAGCCTCCTTGCGGCATATTACGTAATCAGCGCACCCTTAAAACTCTATTAGCTTGCACTGAGAGTCACCAATCATGAATGTTGCTGGATATATTGAAATTGACTCAAAAGTTAAGACTTGCCAGAAAGATCGTATGTAGTTTGTACTTGCTTTTTCTAGTAACATTATTTTTTTTGTAGCCCCCTTGGTCAGGACTCCAAGACCGTAGAGCTTCTTTGGCTTTCATTAAGCTATTGATTTTAATGTCCATGTGTAGGAAATTTTTTTTTTTTTTAAATTAATTGAATTTATTTTTGTATACAATATAATGTTTTACCCCTTTGTTCTCATTCAAACTCTAGGCTAATAGGTACCTTGGTAATGAGTCTGACCCATGGCTACATGCTGCCATTGGAGTCACAGGTTAAACGTTTTTTGCTGAGAGCTGCAACATTGTGCCTGATACGGAGATGGATGCAATTGCTGCCATGGTTGCAATTTTTGGCAGAGTCTGTAATATGCAAATGCTAGTGTCAGCCTCCCCCTTGTGTTGTTGCTGTGTATGGAAAATCAGTGGGCGGCCCGACTTGAAGCCATATGGTTCCTCGCATTAGTCCTACTGAAACTTGCATTAGCATAAGGTAGTAAATGTGTCTTCTGCACTATCACGCAAACGCGGCCACTTTGCGTCCAACTCGAAATCAGCCCCAACGTGTCCCTCTCGCTAACAAGACCGTTGTCCTCCCTCCCTAATTCATCCTCAGAAGATGACGTATACTGTATGGCGCTCACCCAAAGTATACAATAAGTAATCACAAGTCTGACCTGACACCTGCATGAGCATGGGAAGAAACTCCTGGAAACAAATGTAACATTCTGGTGGAAACTGGACTTGTTTAGGTACTTTGGGGGTAACATCACCAAACCTGCTGCGGGCACTTGAGGAAGAATCAATTCAACAGTATGATTTGATCTCAAGCGCTACCCTCTTGCAAATCCTGTGTCTACTGTCTATGACGATAATGTATGGCTTATTAAACCATAAAACCAATTTATGCGGTCACAGTACAAGATGCACAATTTATTACATGAGTCAAAAGACAGGAAAATAAATAATTTAAAAATAGGTAGTAATCCATAACTTAAGTATTCAGTAGTAGCGAAACATCTCTGGATGAATAAATATATAAATAAATAAATATTCAAATAACAGCAAAATGTCTCTGTTAGGATCTGGGTTTGTTGTGGACCTGGGGTGGTAATAGAAGCAGACACTTGAACAGATTTAAATTGAAAAGTGGGTTTTTTAATGGGTGAACTTGCAGACATGTACACGGATAAAATAAAGTCCAGAATATTAAGAGGATGGTTATGATTAGAAACTGTAGTGAAGAAAGAATAAATAATGTCACGGGTAGTGGCAAAACTAATAAAAAGTCTTAGTAATCCAGAAGGTCACTGCAAGGCTGCAGACAGGATAACAGTTACTGATTGATACTGGTGAGATGACATCCAGATAGGTTATAGAGTAATTGGATTAGCAGCAGCTGATGAATTGAATGGAGAGTTGTACTGAGACGGCTCAGTGTAGAATCAGAGAGCCAGGTAAATGGAGGCAGTATAGGTACAGAGTTAACTGCACACTCAGGTCCTTTGGAAGGGAAAGGGTGTAGGATGGTTCCAGCAGGAGACTGGGAGCAGGCAGGGCGATGTAGGCTGCTGGGAAGCTGGGATTCAGCAAAAGCACAGGTGAGCACTCAAACAGACAGTTTTTCAGGAGCACAGGAACTCTCTCACAGCATGCGCTGTGAAACATGTTGCACTGGTAACTATGGGAAGCTCTGAACTCCCTTAAGTACCCAGTGCAGAATCGTGATAGGTCAGAGAAAGCATGTGACACGCCAGGACTGGAGCTGCTAAGTCACAAGACCAGAAGCAAGATGGCGGCACCTATATACCAGAGCGGAATGGAAATTCCACCAGGCCTACCCCGGCCAGAATGACACTGTGCCCGCGGAACACTTTGCACAGCCAACGCCTGCTGCCAGACACCAGCCCCTCCACTGGAAGGACCATGCCACAGCGCCCTCACAGGTAATACCTGTCATGCCCTATGCCGAGAAACCCTGGTCATGACAGACTCTGGATGAATAAATAGATAGATAAATAATTATTGGCAGGTGGCTGCTTTAGCAGATTCAAGAGGTAAGTATGCAAGGTAGACAACTGGCTGATGAGTAGTCCAGAATTCTCATCTTCTCCCTGCCATGTCTCTCTGTCCTGGATATAGCACTCTAGTGCCTCCACTCCTGCCGAAACACGTTGGCGAGATAGAAGTTGAGAACTACTGCTCTAAATGAACTATTTAATTCTTTAACCCACTGAGGGTGCACACAGGTTTTACACCATCGTGCTTACACAGTGAACCCTAAGAGAATCTTCTCCTGTCTACACCACACATTACTTATTGCACCTGCCTTTGGATACTGTATCATGAGTCTCTATGGGAAGTAAGAATAAATCAGTGTTCTTAGGTGCCTGGATGGACATTAGATGCTAGATAGCTAAATGCTTCCTAAGTCTAACAGTAAAAATCATTAAAAAAAAATAGTGTCATTTTTATCCAAAACACTCTTCACCACATGTACCCATTGACCACAGAGACACACTGGAGAACACGTGGGCTAGAAGTTACATTTGAACATAACTGTTAGATGTGCACAAAACACTTTATGCAGCAAATCAATCCCTGGAGTTGTTATTCCCAATTACTCCTTATTACCCTTACTAAGCAAACTCATCTGACCTGATTCATACTGTATGTGTATACAGCTATGATCTGCAGATGGATGTTGAAAATTATAGCAACTGCGTATGCATCGGAGCCTGCTTAAGCGACTTTGCGTGCATCCCTGAATCAGAGGCATGTCTAGTACCATTATCAGGATAGATCCATACTACATATATGTAACTCAGCATGATACCAAATGTTTTGGTATTAGAAAATCAGGCAGGCAGTAGAGGCTGTAGGGAATTGCAGCTGGTTCATCGCCTCCATAGTATCACTAAGTTCACAAATAATTATGGGGTCTATTTACTAAGCAGTGTTAGGAGACAGAGTGAATAGTGATAAGGTGCCAGCCAATCAGCTCCTAACTGTCATCTCACAGGCTGTGTTTGAAAAATGACAGTTGGGAGCTGATTGGCTGGGACCGTATCACTTTTCACTCTGTCTCCTAACACTGCTTAGTAAATAGACCCCTAAGTCCTTAATTTCCATTTTGTTTGGAGAAACTGGTACTCACCTTATGGAAGGTCCTCACAGGATAAAATATTATGTAGCTTAGTGTAACCTTGACCATTTTTTCTTCTGGATCTCTACCTACACTCTTCCACCCACCTTTCTTCCACTACCATTCCATCACTTTTTAATTTTATTTATTTTTGCACCTTGTTTTTATTTGTAATACCCCAGGCTCAGTATACAACGAATATATTGCACTTGTAGCAGTAGCAGCAGATAGTTTTTGAGAAAAAGACAAGTTAGCTATGTGCGTCTAATTTAATGTTTTTGAATCTACTTACAATAGATCCACTTGTGTGTCTCTGTCACACGCTGTTTAGTTACAAAAGGAAACGAAAGAGATTTTGAAAAACAAAAACGACATGAAAATTATATACAATTATCAATTTAATTATACAATGTATTGTAGCAAGAGAAAATACAAATAAGTTGTCTGCGCTAATCACTATATAAAAAACATAGGCTGTGAAAATGATAAATATATTATTATTTTATTGAGCATATGAAAAAATTATCTGCAGTCTAAAAACATATATAAACATTAAATGAAAAAAGAAATTAAAGGTTGCATTAATAATCTAAACACATACTGTTTCCAATATATCATAGGAAAAAAGATAGATGTTTTAAACTCTATGTAGAGCCTTGATGGTAATCAGCATATGTTGCTATTGGCAACCAGAATTATATAAATCTGTAAAGTAGGTATAGTCACTCTGTTGAAACCTGATATAGGGTGTAGTGACTCCCAAAATACCGGATCCATGGAGCTAACAAAATCTTGGGATGGTGAATATACCGTGTTTCCCCGATAATAAGACCTACCCCGAAAATAAGCCCTACCCTTACTTTTGAAACCCGGTCCAAAATAAGCCCTACCCTGAAAATAAGACCTAACAAAATCCCCATTTTGAGCTGGGAATGCTTCAGAGGCCAGTGTTCCCAGTCATGACGTCACCCGCGCGCTGAGGATCCTGTGCGGCCGTGCCTGCTGGATCATGTTAGATCCAGTCAGCACGCAAGTGAGAGGGACATCCCGGACGGCGGCGAGTCAGGTAAGTACTGTACTGGTGGCTGGGGGATCGATTACAGGAGGGCTTGAACTGCAATAAGGGAGGCTGCATAAGGGACACTATTACAGGGGGGGGCTGCATAAGCGGCACTGCTACCGTACAAGGGAGGCTGCATAAGGGGCACTGCTACCGTACAAAGGAGGCTGCATAAGGGGCACTGCTACCGTACAAGGGAGGCTGCATAAGGGACACTGCTACCGTACAAGGGAGGCTGCATAAGGGGCACTTCTACAAGGGGGCCTGCATAAGGGGCACTGCTGTCAATGTTAATTAAAATAAGATCTACCCCGAAAATAAGCCCTATGGTCTTTTTTTTACCCCCCAAAAAAATAAGACAGTGTCTTATTATCGGGGAAACACGGGTAGTAGCGGGGGGTCTCCAGACCAAATCCCGCAGTCCAGTATCTCATCTGTCCCAGTGGAGTCAAAGCTCCAAAGACTCCCTAGGAACCAACTGCTCCTGCAACTCCCAGACAAATAAAAACAAGTAGGTGTGATGTTGGTCCCTGTGACCAGCACCGCTCCTGCGGCAAACTGCGGGACTGTGCGAAGCTCCAATGACTCACAAGCAGGGAAGTTGTGCAGGATGGTGAGCCGTTCGTGCCTCAGCGACTCCCAATCAGGCCGCTGGTGGTGAAGGCTGGACAATCTGCCTCTGTGGGGATTCCCCCATCCAGCGGAGGCAACAGATAGCAGAAATTATGGTCCGCACAAACAGGCTCAGCAATGTCCGTCAGTGTGTCTCAGTAACACTGGTGGGTAATTAATATGCAGGTAGTGCAAATCACCAAACAATGGTTCCACAGATGGAATACAGCAGTGTAGTTGGTCAAGAGTTGAAAAAGCAGTCCAGAGACCACCTTGACATGTTTCTCCCCTCTTGCAGGGTTTTTTTCAAGGTAGCAAGAGAGTCTGGTTATATTGGTTAAATAAAACCTGTGGCCAATATATATATAAATATATTCTACATGTTACAGTTTCCAATGCTTACAATTAAACTAAGCTACGTAAAAAACTGCTTCTAAAATGTATACTTCTAAAGAGCTGCAATTCCAATAATTGTTAAATGAATAAATGATGACTTCATGCATTTAGTCAATGACTGGTGATTTAATTTAATCATATGTCTCACAAATGTTCAATGTTTATAATTTAAAGTTAAATTTCCCAAGGTGTGAATCCCAGATTAAAGCCTTTTTCCAGCCTACTTGTTTGCTATCAGATATTTGTCATTAATGTATAAATAAGTATCATTTTCAGTTGAATCAAACTGGAAAATTAATGGATGACTAATGTTTAATTACCAGCCTTAGAGGAACACTCGTCAATTAAAACATAATACTATACATCCTATACCTCTAAGGCTGCGACTGTCTTTCATATTTATATGAGTGAGGATAAAATAATTAAAAACAGCATGAAAAGTATATTCAGTCATTGTAATCAAATACTCTATACTAATACTAATATATTGCTAAAATAATCCAATTTCTGAAATAGCCTATATTTGTGCAATTCACGTCTGCATATGGAGCAGTATGTGTCACATCATAACAGCGAGAATTGTATATTTATTAGTAATCAGAAACGCTGAACAGCGAATTAGTGTTATTTCATAAGGTTTCAATTTTGCCACAGTTTTATTACCGAATATTATTGAATTAGCATATTACTTTACCTGACATATTATCGTTTCCATCTGATTTTGTTCTGTTGTGTATATGTCATACCTATTTATTTATTTATTAAGTTATTTATATAGCACATACATATTCTTCAGCGCTTTTTTCATCAGTCTCTGCCCTAGTGGAGCTTACAATCTACTGTATATAATGCACCTGTATAGAATATTGTATTATGTGAAGACACATACTGGGAGATGTGTCAATGCTTGGAAAGAGATAAAGTGGAGAGAGATAAAGTACCGACCAATCAGCTCCTAACCATCATTGTACAGGCTGTGTTTGAAAAATGACAGTTAGGAGCTTATTGGTTGGTACTATGGACCTCATTCAGAGGCGGTCGTTAGTTGCAAGCGGTCACACTGAATCACGGCGGCCGCTTGCATCCTGAACGGCCGCCTCCTTGTCGATCATTAAGCTGTGTACCACCCACAGCTTAACGACCGACCAGGTTGATGGTCGCGATGGTGAACACGAGCATCGGGGCTTGCGACGAGACCCTAAGGTTGGGTCTGGGCACTCGTAAGCCTCAGGGAGCTTTCTGCTCTGATGGAGCAGGAAGCTCCCCACTGACATCGCTGATGATGTCAGTGCGGCCGCCCACAAAACGGTAGGCATTCGTAAAGGATCGCCTCTGTTTTGGAAACCACCCCCCGGCCCGCGTACCAAACGGGGGCAGCTGTCGATCAACATCAACAGCCGCCCCTTTGGTAGCGAGCTCCGGAGCAACAAGAGTTTCTCTGTCGCTCTGGGGCTTGCGCACGCACAGTGCGGCCGCTGCGTGTGCGCAGGCCTAACCATTGGGTCAGTTACGAGCGCATCGGCGCTCGCGACAGACTCTGAATAAGGTCCAATATCTCTCTACAAGCTTTTCATATACCTTCCCCAAAACACCATTGTTTATATATGACCACGTTTGGAGGTTCTAGTACAGAAACTTTGGACTCTGCCATTACTGATCCTCCACATTGACACCAATTTGAAAGCAGTTTGTGCACTATAAGATGTCACCCTTGTACTATTTCTACCATGTGATGATGTGATAACCTAGGATTTGCAGCAAAAATTAGGTTCCCATCCTGGGATGTACTGTAACACATAATCACTGGGATCCATAGTGACATTTGAGGGGAGGGCTAACAAGTCTTATAAAGCCTTCCTCTGTACAAGCCCCACGTAAACAACAGCAACAACATGCAGCCTGAGAAGCAGCAGCTAGGGCGAGTGGCCATGTGATGTCTCTCTGTTGGGTGAGCTTGTAAAATCAAAAATAAAAATCAAGGCAAAGCAACAGAGGCGCATCGTGCTAAGTAGGGGAAGAAGAGGAACTGAAAGTGTACAGAAGGTGATGGTTATTGGTGTGATGCCATTTGGACAGGAAAACTTTCTCCCGGAAGCATTAAAGACCAAGGTTTGGCAGTGTTCTATTATATGAATGAGTCTTGGGACAACTACAGGAGTATACACAACACCACATTATGGAATAATTGGCATGAGTGGATATTTGGAATAAAGGCAAAGAACATTTTGGAGAAGAGGAACTTTGACTATATAACTATTTTGAAAAGTGGATTCTTGGAAGAATAAGAATAAAGAAAAATCTCTTTTTATTGTTTAGAGGTCATTATGCCCCGGAGGGTGCGCATAATCACAAGTACTTGTTATATACTAAGAATATGTTACTAGCTCCTCTATAGTCCCTTGTTCTTCTCTTCTGGACAAGCCCAGGGTTCCACACATGAGCAGTGAAATCTCATTTGCTCATTTGCAGTGGGTGGGAGCGGATAGGTGATGAAGCAGGAGCAGCGGTAAATCTTAGGCCCTGATTCAGACCCGGTCGCTGCCGGGGTCAGCTCGCAGGTCTGAATGCCATTATTTTTACTGGCCTTCTGGTCGCTCGCTAAGCTGTGCAAAAAAAATACTGTGACAAGTGCCGACGCATGCTCTGACTGACCATCGCTAAGCCCCACCCCCAGCAATAAGCCCTGCCCCCATGATCGCTAACCCCCCCCTTTCTCCTCCCCATGACCCCCCTCCCTTAATTACACTTACCTGCAGTCATCGGTGCTCCGGTGATGTCCTCCGTGGCTCCGGTCAGCTCACATACCATACTGCACTGGGACCTGGTCAGGTGATGACCGTGCACCAGTGCAGGCTGGGAGACCAGCTGAATGGAGAGGAGACATCACTGGAGCCCCGACCACCGGTCCCTGGACTCAGGCATTTTTTTTTTACTATTTTTTTTTTTTTTGCAGAGATCAGCTTGCGGTCTGTATAGACCACACAGCTGATCAATGGGGCCGGCTCCGGGCTCTGCTCTGCCCGTTAGAGCAGAGCAGGAGTCCAGTAACCGGAGGAGACCCTGATAATGCCACCTCCAGGTGGCGTTATTATCACAGGGCTTTCCCGGTATTTTTTCACATTTTATTTTCAGTAACTTTGGCCGGATCACAATTCCCATTACAATTATGGGAAATACGATCTGCTTACTAAAAATAAGTGATACTTAGGGGTTGGAGTAGAATTTTCCGAATTCTACTCCCATTACCCTGTAATAACTATAGGTGATACTAAAATAATGTGAAAAGGGTGTGAAAACACCCTTTTTCACTTTATTATAGTAAAAATAATGTTAATAAATAGAGCCCACAGTGAGGAGGTACTGGGGAAGCAAAGTAGTATCCATCTATCCTTGTTACTCCTCTACCTCTGCTGCCAGCATCATGCTCTTCATACAATACATACAATGATTTCTTACTGTGAAAGGACAAGAAGTATCCCTGATATCTGTTCCTGCTTTCCATAAGCACACTACAGGGAGAGGCACTGGGGAAAGAGAGAAGGTGTCCATTTATAACTGTTCCTCCTCTGTTCCTGCTATAAGTCACCACCAAGCATCAAGTTGCAGCTACCTAGTCGCATTATTTAACTGATACTTATCATATTTATATATTGTTTACTGCAGATAAAAAAAAAAACTTTTGTTTTTTAAGGATAAAAACGACAAATTATTTTTATTTAATTTCCATTTAATTGGTTACATTTTTTTTATTTTGTGGGGGGGGAGATGCATCTTTTATTTGTTATTGTCAAAACACATCTATAAAAGTTGTGTATAAATAGTGGGTTATGGTATAAAAGATAGACAGTAAAAAGGTTGACAGTGTTTAGATAGAGAACAGGGGATAAATTTACTAAGATGAGAGTTTTTACAAATGGAGATGTTGCCCATAGCAACCAATCAGATTTTAGCTATTATCTTCTAGAAGGTGCTAGGTAAATGTTAAGTAGAATCTAATTGGTTGCTATGGGTAACATCTCAATAGCTAAAAATCTTCACTTTAGGTAAATATACCCCCAGATTTTAGACAATCAGTCGGTCGACAGGGACAAAAGGTTGGTAGAAAGTCGAACTGTACAAATGGTCGACATGGTCAACAGGTCAACACCCAAATGGTCGTCACATCAATTAGCTCCTAACTGCCATTTTTCAAACAAAGTCTGTAAAATGACAGAAGCTGATTGATTATTGCTTTATCTCTTTCCAAGCTTTGATAACTCCCCCGTTCCTCCACTACCACTCTGCTCTCCTTTTGGGCCACTCAGTCAAGTTTTATTGTACATGGCCAGATCCGTCCATCCCCTGTTCTGTCCCTACCCTAACGGTCAGCTCACTAGTTCATAATTAACTGATGGTTATCTCTATTGTGGTTAAATTGCAGATGCTCTGTTACCTAGCTCCAGGGGAAAGTCAGGGTAAGACTGTATTGTTTCTTCATTTGTCATTCTTGCATATGAAATGCATTTGTATATATATTTTTTCTCATAAAGTCAATTAACTTTTGTTTACTTTTTAGCTGTTTCATAATTTTGCTCAGATTCTGTTTCTGTAATGCCTACACAGTCAAAGGTGTAAATATATATTACTGTTACCAAGCAACTGATTTAATTAGCTTTTGGTGAATTTCCAAAAGGCCATTACGTTCGTTATGTACTGCATGTTTCTGTGAGACTTTTAAGTGACGCCTTTACCCAGGAAACATGAGGTCATTCAACTAATTTAGAAAAAAAAATTGAGAACTACTATTTCCTTAATAAAATCCAAATTTTACTTCTACTTATTTATCAATCATTTAATTATGTTTCAAAAATGTATTTTATTAAATAATGAGAGGAAACAATAAACTTTTATGAGTCTTGTGAGTTATTTTAGCTTGATTGATGAAGTAGCTAAACTATTTCCTGAGGAAAAAATTTGCGCTAATACCAAATTAGAAATACTATATTTTAACCAGGAGTTGCTGAAAGAAAATGAATGTACTGAATATTTGGGGGTGTTTTTGTAATAGTGAAAAAACATATAATATTACTGAACAAGATGTTTTATACACATAAACAATTAATACTGATATAGACTTTGGAAGGTGTGAAAAACTTTACACAGCGAACTAGTACACCCTTATAGGTTAATAGTTTTCTCCAATTGATGTAAAATAAAGTTAGAATTATACATTATAATGTTATATATGGAAAAAGAGAAAAGACTTCAATGCACCTACTGTATATTCTATGACGAATAAATGTTTGCTCAAAGCAAAAAAAGAAAAATGACAAATTATGCCTATTATGGGGCACTCTTAACATAAATACTTAAAAATACAATTTGTTGATGAAATAGTGAGTAAATAGAATATAAAGCTTAACATTTAATAGAGAACCTTAAAAAAAAGAGGGAGTATTCTACCATGAGGTAAAGTCTACAGAATACATAAAAGACATACAAGAATACGTACAAATGTATCAACTCGGGATAGACGTGGTCAATCATATTAAGCAATTTATGAAATCAAATATTACACATAAACGTGTACAGAATCACGAGTTAATAATGTACATGATAAACAACATGTAAGTCAGAATCCACACGGGATTATAGTAGTCAAAGGTGATCTTAATTGATATAAGGATCAATCATAACAAGAAATTTGCATATTCATATAAAATAAAGTCAAATGGAGTCAGTAGGCTGATCACAGATATAATGCAAATCAATAAATTCAGATATATTATACATTGTTTCAAAGGAAAATTCTTATCTGAAAATAAAGCATGTGGTGGAAATTGTTTAGATTGTAAAGTAACACCCTAATCCTTGGTGAATTAGTTAGATGATCTTGAATGGTAGGGAAAACACAGAACACACTCAATTGTACACATATGTATAAAAAATAATCCACTGGTTAGGTCAGCAGAATGATTTCAGAATGTAGAGACTTAGATAAAGGTACTGATCTGTACCCAGATAGTGAATGATCATAGATTAAACAATTTGTGTAAAGAGAAACATTTTTTTTATTTTTTATATATATATATATTATATATATGGAATCAAGTCTAAGGAGACTGAGGTTAAGACCTTGTGTATCATTACTTGTGGACATAATAGTACATATGGACCATCGAAGGAAGTAAGACCTGAGATACAATTGCGCACACTCACTTCTGCTGTCGCCTGTCTACATCAAACAGGGGATGAGAGAGTGAGTTATACGTTAGTCCCAGGGGAAATAAACAGCAATGCTTCTGCTTTCTGGGGTGTCAACTATGTCTCTCCCCTGTTGTCAAAGCATTGCAGGGGGAGTATCACAGAATGGAGACCCAGATGAGAGAGCTTTGGTAGAGGGAAAGAAGAGAGAAAAGGAGAAGATGGGGATGTTTGCGAATTGAATCAATGTGAAATGGTAATTAAAAGGCAAAATACAGTTCAAATGAATTGATTGCCTATAGTACAAAGTAAAGGTGTAGACACATAGGGGAATAATGTCCCTTCATTATGTAATACACTGTGTATTAGGTAATGGAGGTATACAATAGACCCTGGGGACACTCCCAAAAAAATGGAGTGCTCTCACTGAGAGATGGATTGGGAGAGAGACTAAGTAGGGCACTATGTGTGTGGGAAGGAAGCAAGACCTGGAGTTCAAGATCGCGGGGCCCCTCTCTAGTATCCCCTGTCAGAATCAAACAGGATCAGAGGATGGGAGAGCCGCGTGAACAACAGGGAGAAAAAAATCAGAGCAATGCTACCATGCAATGAGGAATCAGCTGCAGTTCTCCCCTGTTACCTGATGGCACAGCAGAGGGAGCTATTTGCCAAAGAACTCAGCCATGGCAGCCTGATAGAGAGGATAGAAAAGTACCTTGGGTCCGTGGTCCAGAATGTGATTGTTGGCAGAGCGGGTGTATAGCGGGTGGCATGCAGTCTGCAGATAGCAGGAACAAGGATGCGCATTTCGCCGGGGGGCTTGATCACCTGATCGCTGAGTTACCCTTGTGTCTCCTGCCTTTTACATGCTGACGGCCCAATCGTAATGATTTACTAAGGAGTGGCTGCTAACGCGGCCAATGGTGCGAGCTCCTTATTAAGTCTGCATGAATAAGTGCTGCTAAAGGGGAGTGTGCTAATGGTAGATCATTAGCATAAGTAAACAAAGTAAATGAGCATGACCGGAACATGATTCAATCAGCGTTTGCAGGGAGAACAATGTTGAAAATAATACAAATGTCACTCTGGGATCCAGAAATCTGAAAAGATGATTACAAATTAAGATTTGTAGGACAATATAAAAGCTATTGCAAGGGATATGTGTCTGATAATAACAAGGTGAACCAGAAATAATGGGAAATGTATATAATATACAGAAAACATAGAATCGACACAAAAGTGAGATGGTGTGACTGAAAAATGAGAGATAACGAAGAAATGTAAATATTAATGTAAGTATGCAAAGAAATATAATATTATTTAGTGAATGAAAAATTAAAAAAATTATAAATAAGGATAAAAAATATATAAAATGTAAAATATAAAAAGTAAAATGTGAAAAAATAACAATAAATAAGGATAACAAAATGTTAATAATAAATATGAGCATAGGGTATCTTAGATAAAAAAATTGGAAACAAATATTAAAAGATATAGATATTTTTGAGTGAGAATCAAGCAGAACAAGTTAATGAGTGTGAGGAAAGGAGTGGAAGTAAGACGTGATACAGGGAGCAGATAGAGAGTGATTCAACAGGGAGGAATGATATACAGTCTCAAAGGGGAAAAGAAAGGAAAAAAATATTAACTGAGAGTAAGGGGAAAAAATATATGGTTAGGATACTAAGAAATGTAGTATAAGTGAAAATTAAAAATTAAAGGCTTCAGAAAAGTTGAAACACCTAATCAAGGTAATATAATGTAGGAAGGTGAAGGAACAGTGAAAGAACAAGAGAGTAGGAAAAATCTAATAAATGATGAATAATGTGAGTGAATTAGTAATAAAGTGGGTATCAAGTATAGAAAGATAAGGAAAAAATGGAAGGAATGCGTGATTTTCAAGCTTTTCTTCTAGAACTTCTGGACTTTGTGCTACACCACAATTATTTTGTATTTCCCTCTTTCCTCACGTGCTTCTTCTTGCCTTACTTTTACTTTCATTCACAATGGCACCTAAAACTGATTACTGACACCCTGCTGCTTATTTAGGTGTTATGCAGCAATGTATATAAATCATGTACTTGCACTGCATTGTCTGTACTGTTAATAGCTGTTGTCTTGTGTGCTCATTTGTTTCTGTACTTTGTCAGGCGCTGCGGAACCCTTGTGGCGCCATATAAATAAAGGATAATAATAATAATAATAATAATAAAGTATTCAACAACCACTTCCACATCCAGACAAGAGGAACAGCAATGGGTGCAGTGCGTGCACCGACATATGCTAACCTCTTCCTAAGATGGTGGGAGAGGGAATACGTTTTTCCCTTGAATGTAACGATATCCACACCCATCATATACTGTCATTTCATGGATGTGTTGCATAAATTATATCCTGATGATCTGGGACAGCTCACAAAAAGAATTAGACACCTTTGCATGCACCTAAACAATAATGATATGAATTTGAAATTAACATACAACTTCAGTAGCACCAGCATTGCCTTCCTGGACCTTAGGATATTTAGAGGGGAAAACAAAAAAATACATACTGAGATCAATAGAAAAGAAATATCCACCAACAGTTTACTTCACAGCAATAGTTCCCACTTTCGTTAAACTGTGAAAAATATCCCGAAAGAAGAATTTCTCAGACTACGATGCAACTGTTCGGATGAAGATTAATTTGAGACCCAGAATAAGGATCAAACCTTGAGACTTCAAGAACGAGGGTAGAGTAAGCGTTTGATTAAAAAAGCCAAGAATGAAGTCCTTAAAACCAACAGAGACTCTCTTATCTTCAGTGATAAACCCAGAAAAAGATATAACTAACACCATTAGATTCATTGGAGATCTCTGCAGCAATTGGAAAGAGGCAAGAGACATAGTGCAGAAATATTGGCATATTTTACGATCAGATGATGATCTGGCTAGGAACCTGGATTAGATGATTAACATGAGCTGGCAGAGGGCACCTAATTTAAAAGATCAGTTAGTGAAAATTCACTTCACCTACAAACCCAAGAAAGTATCTCCCTTAATTGGAAGCTATCCATGTGGGGGTTGTATATATATATATATATATATATATATACTTTAAAAATAAATGAATAGTTGATCCATATGTCCAGCTATTTTCACATATATATATAGTTAAATAATTTTTGTGTATATATATATATATATATATATACAAAAATTATTTAACTACATATAGTACACTGTATACCCAGTATACTATATGTAGTTAAATATTTTTTGTGTATATATATATATATATATATATATATATGTGGAAATAGCAGAATATATGGATCAACTTATCATTTATTTTTAAAGTATATGTTCCAAAATTCATTAATGTATGTTTTTATATACTGTATACTGTCATTCTTGTCTTTGAAAAGAATGTTATCTGTTTGACCATTTATCTACTTTTGCATTGTGTTTGTATGTAACAAATCAAATTACTAAGTGAGACCATGGTATAGACTAATTGCTTTTTTAATTGTTTATTGATGAAAGGTGTGTGATTGTAGAGCCTACTTAAACCTTTCACGGAACTGCAAATTATTCAAGCCCTCTTTCTGAAGAAACTGAGAGTGCCGTGTTGGAGAAACGCGTTAAGGCTATTGGGCTATATGCTGTTGCACTTACTAGATGGAGATACACAGCTAATTACCATCCTCTCTGGTCTATCACACTGCTGCAATACCATCCCGGTTACCGCTGGTCCAAGCATTCCATATCATGCCGGCTCCCGCACAGACCATACCACAGCCATGAGTCTTACCCCCTTGATAGACCTGTCGGTCAGCGTGCACAGGCTGAGAGTATACAGCGGAGACGCTCCAACAGAAAGCCAATCATTGCTAAGCGAATCCACACAACAGCCGTGATCCTTACCTTTACTGACAGACCCGGTGGTCAGCATGCACTGGCTGAGAGCACATAACGGAGACGCTCCAGCAGAAAGCTGATCAAGGCTAAGGTGAGCCACAGGACTATACAGGTTCACACCACGGCCCCTTCAATTCTTGTCCTCTCTGGAGAGTTTTGATTCAGCTGTCATCTATGGTTCTGTATCCTAATAAGGTACCATTCTCTTATTCAGCGGACCCATTACTGATATCCAGTGTGATTGTTCCACGCACTAACTTGTTTTAAACACCTTTTCTTGGAAATATCCATTTAACTGCAGAGAGACTTTTCATTGACGGATCAGCTCCTATTTATTGCCAGCATATTTGCACATTGATACAATGTTATTTTATTATTGTTTGGAATATCAGTTTATTAAATTGTTTCTATTATTGTCTACAAGCGCTACCTTGTTTCTTTCCCTTGCATTTCCATTTGGTGGATTGCAGTCTCCACCCAGTGTAGCAGCTCTGTAGACACTTTCAGTTCTACAATTGACCATTTTGCGCACCTGACCTTTTTTTTTCTCATTACATCCTACCATCTTGCCTGTGTGCTGACAAATACCAACTCTTTGTGCAACAGAGCATCCTAACACCTTGCCTGTGTGTTGACAAATACCAACTCTTTGTGCAACAGAGCATCCTAACACCTTGCCTGTGTGTTGACAAATACCAACTCTTTGTGCGACAGAGCATCCTAACACCTTGCCTGTGTGCTTACGAATACCAACTCTTTGTGCAACAGAGCATCCTAACACCTTGCCTGTGTGCTGATAAATAGCAACTCTTTGTGCGACAGAGCATCCTAACACCTTGCCTGTGTGCTTACGAATACTAACTCTTTGTGCAAGAGAGCATCCTAACACCTTGCCCGTGTGCTGATACAAGTGCCAACACCTTGTGCAACAGTGCGTCCTATACATCCCACCTGTATGCTAAGCAAGTGCCTATCCATTGTGCAACAGAGCATGTTTACATCATTACCTGCGTACCCATCAAGTGCCCCCTTGGTGCGCAATCGTGCGTCTGGACACCACACTGGTGCGTATCATCGGTGTCACCCCTTGGTGCAACTCTGCATCAAACCATCATCATTTGTGTACTATTACGAGTGCCACCTCTCAGTGCAATTTTCCAGTGTACAAGTTGCAATCTCCTCATTGGCGCCGTTTACTTTTTACAGAAGTAGTTCCCTAGGGCCAATGTAGTAACTTCTCTATTCCCGTGGGTACCGGACACCTGACCAAAGGACCGCGACCTGCCAGCTGGGTGCAGCTAAACCCATATCCCGCTTGGAGGGGTCACTGGTGAACACCTCCCAGCTGGTTAGACTCCGCACCATTGGTCAGGTCTCGTCAAGGTCCGGTATTCGTGGATGAGGAGATCTTACATACAGGTCCCACGCCTCCAATTCCTTCCTCAGCCCGGGACCTCCGCTTTCATCCCCTCAGCAGGGGATTCCACACAGCCAGCCGTAACATTTTTCTTTTGATACATACAGTATACCCCTCATACTGGAAGATCCACTGGGTTAAGGACTGGCATGAATTATTAAACATTCTCTGTAAAGTATGTTGGTGCTATATACACTATGTAGACAAAAGTGATTGGAAACCTGCACGTTTCAGCTGGTATGGCATGGGTCCACTAGTTGCAATGCATGGTTCCATTAACTCTGAGAAGTATAGATAAGTTCTCGATAACTCTGTGCTCCCTACATTGTGGCAGTTCTACAAAAACAACAAATGTTTTTACCAGGACGACAATGCCAACTGTCATGTTTCCAGGGTGATGCTGGACTGGTACACAGAGAATTCCGTAACCCGGATGGACTGGCCAGCTCAGAGTCCTGATATTAACCCCACTGAGAACCCCTGTGATGAATTGGAGTGACAGGTGTGTTTTAGGCTGACTCGACCTTCTTCAGTGTCACAGTTGGTCACTGTACTTAAGGCGGAATGGCAAAACATACTGCCTGCTGCTGTCCAGGAAATTCTGGACAGTTTGTCAAGAAGGGTGTCTACAGCAATCACTGCATGTGGTGGACCTACAAAGTACTGACATCAATAAAATCTATTCGCTGGCAGTGTCCAACACTTTTGTCTATATAGTGTATATCCATATCATAATATATATATTATAGGTGTAGTATATATATATATATATATATATAGTTGTAGTATATATGGACAATGGGCCTGATTCAGAGCCGCTCGTAAGCGGCCGCTCGTTCATTCCGAGCGATGTTTGCACAACTGCGCATGCATAAGGATCGTAATACGCATGCGTGAACCAGTCAGTGCGGCCGAAAATCGTTTGTTTGCTAAATAGCGAATGCCTGCTATTTTGAGTGACAGGAGGAGGCGTATGTGGGTGGTAAGAGGGGAAGGTGCTTGAAAACGGGGAGTGGAGATCCGAACGCAGGCGTGCTTAAAGGTCAAAACGGGCGTTTTATGGGTGTGCATAATTAATACAGCAGCGCCATTGACCACGTCACTGGGTTATTTTATAGTTAGAACTGCTTGCAAGTTTGCGGTAGGAAAAACCAACCACAGGAATAGCGAGTAGTTCATACGCTGGTCGATGTATTCGATTAATCTAATAAATAGCGGACATGACGTAGGATGCGAGCGGCCAGGGGGCGTAGTTTTCCAAAAAACGACCACATGTTTTGTACGCTCGTTCAGACCTAGAGGCGTGAACAGACCGCAAAGAGCGAACGGTTCATTTGAATAGCCACCCCTTTTTTCTGAACGAGCGAGCGCAAATAGCGTCCGGCTCTGAATGAGGTCCTATGTCTGGTGTACATGGATGACAATTCTACAATTAAAGTGAAAGGTAAAAAAAAAATTAACTTTTGTTTCCAAACCTGTCTGCTATGAAATTATTATTATTATGATGTGTGCCATCCTGTTATAACAGCTTGTAGGATCTTGAAATGTATATTACAGCACTTCTCCTGCTAATTGTGTGTATTTGTACTTCTCAGCTCTGTATGTTTGCCTGGAATTCTCTACACATAGATTGCTTACCGCTGATTAAATATTGCTGCACCTGGAGAACAATTTAGATGTTTAATCCTATAAAGCTCAAGTGTAGTTAGCTGAGAGGTTATTCACTTGTAAAGCATATGAGAGGTCCAAACCTGCTTTTAATCATTCATATGCTACTTTTCCCATGAGATAGCATGACCCATTGCCAATCACCCACAGCCTGATGATTAATCTATTGAAGAGAATGTAAAAAATAAATATTTATTATATTGTTAAATCCAAAATATATATTAAATAATGGTTATCATACTGGATCATAACAAGAGCAGTGCAACCATGACTAGTGTTCTGCCATCACCTGTGAGTGTGCCCTGCCTATCCAATACCAGGAGGGTGTCCAGCTCCCTAAGGATGGCAAGTGCATGTGACATCATGAGGACGGGTTACTGATAGTGAAGATGAATTAAATGGAGCAGAGAAGAAGACAGAAAAAAAGACTGGAAGAAAAAAAAAGATGCAGAGAATAGTAGCAGAGGGCAGATGAAGAGAAGAGAGTAGAAGCAGATGGAATAAGTAGAGAATAGAAGCAGAGGGAAGAAGTAGAGAGTCAGAGTAGAAGCAGAGGAAATAGCAGCATAAATAAGAAGCAAAAGATGGAAGAAGATAAGATAGAGTAGAGAAGAGAAGCAGAGAGAAGAAGTAGAGAGTCAGAGTAGAAGCAGACGGAATAGCAGCATAAATAAGAAGCAGAAGATGGAAGAAGATAAGATAGAGTAGAGAAGAGAAGCAGAGGGAAGAAGTAGAGAGTCAGAGTAGAAGCAGAGGGAATAGCAGCATAAATAAGAAGCAGAAGATGGAAGAAGATAAGATAGAGTAGAGAAGAGAAGCAGAGGGAAGAAGTAGAGAGTCAGAGTAGAAGCAGAGGGAATAGCAGCATAAATAAGAAGCAGAAGATGGAAGAAGATAAGGTAGAGTAGAGAAGAGAAGCAGAGGGAAGAAGTAGAGTCAGAGTAGAAGCAGAGGGAATAGCAGCATAAATAAGAAGCAGAAAATGGAAGAAGATAAGATAGAGTAGAGAAGAGAAGCAGAGAGAAGAAGTAGAGAGTCAGAGTAGAAGCAGAGGGAATAGCAGCATAAATAAGAAGCAGAAAATGGAAGAAGATAAGAT
Source organism: Taudactylus pleione (assembly GCA_031769625.1). Taxonomy (NCBI): domain Eukaryota; kingdom Metazoa; phylum Chordata; class Amphibia; order Anura; family Myobatrachidae; genus Taudactylus; species Taudactylus pleione. The sequence goes on from JAUIMM010000646.1 coordinate 2,479,778, forward strand.
AGAGTAGAGAAGAGAAGCAGAGAGAAGAAGTAGAGAGTCAGAGTAGAAGCAGAGGGAATAGCAGCATAAATAAGAAGCAGAAAATGGAAGAAGATAAGATAGAGTAGAGAAGAGAAGCAGAGGGAAGAAGTAGAGAGTCAGAGTAGAAGCAGAGGGAATAGCAGCATAAATAAGAATAAGAAGATGGAAGAAGATAAGATAGAGTAGAGAAGAGAAGCAGAGGGAAAAAACAGAGAGGAAAAGTAGAAAATAAAGACAGAAAAAAGAAGCATGGTGTCATGTGTGAGTGATGTTAAGTGAGTCAGAGTCTGACTAATAGAGTATTGAATGGGACATACAATTATCAGGGATCTGAGGAGAATGACTGGCAATGGAAGCCACAGAATGTGATCTAACTGTGTAGAGTAGGAGAGCAAATAATATTTAAATGTTATGATCAGAAATCACAATTATTAATAAAAAACTCTCCTACAAATATGCAATGAGTCTCGCAGGCTGGCCATCACAGTTCAGAAAAAAGACCAGGAAAAGGCCTCTTCCCTCCCCCCCAACGACGGCGACATGCCTCTGTTTTGGGAAATGGAGGCCATCGCTGGCCCCTTCCCACCCAGAAACGCCAGCAGATTGTCAATTACTGACAGTCTGCTGACGAACTGCGCGCAATCACACAGACCCGTACTCCACATTCGCAGTACGTGTCCGGCACATGTGCAGATTCCCGGCCACGTACATGTGCTGTTGAATCAGACCCAGAGTGAGGTTTCCAGAAGTTGAATATTTGACATTACTATCTCTTAATTGCAGCCCACTTGCCATTATTATCTCTGTGTTCTGATCTGGAAAACTTTATTTGCATATTTATTTGGTCAGAATATGCAAAAATGCACCAAACGTCATAAAGACGTGGACAGAGTATATACTTTGCTCTATTGTTGGATGTACGAGGTATCACCAGAGAAAATGATGCAGTCCAGATTGGTGGTAATATCATATTGATCTCAGATTTGTGTACTCGTGACCAGCGCCACATTAGAGTGACGACGGCGCTGTGTCTCTTGTCTCAAGGGCTGCAGCCACCCGAGCCCGTCTCCTTGGCGCCTCCCTCAAGTCCAGCGCCCTGGGTACATGCCCCTTTAGCCCCCCCTCCAGTTGTGAACCTGCCTCCCACCACACTTCACCTAACAGCACTGCGCTCTGAACCGCACCAGTGAAAGCTCCTTCCTCTCACTCCTGGGCGGCATTTTGAATTTGGCACTGACTCTTTCACTTGATGGGTTTTGCACTGTGCAAAACCATGGGGAAAATGGCCACCTTTGTTCGCTACAATGTAACGGGACTTTCTTCTTCACCAAGGCGTCTCCACTCCGCTCCAACTGCGTGCTCACAGGCTGTGTGGCTCAAATACATCTTTACTCCTAAATGTCCAGTTATGGCACCATTATCATATCTTGGGGGAGACATTTCAAGCCTTGGTGATAGATAAAGTAGAAAAGTTGAGCAAAGTGACCAATCTGTTTCTTCTGTAACTCAGTGGCATCCCTCCCCGCGGTGACACCCGGTGCAGGGAGGGACAGAGTGCGTGAGGCAAAGCTGCGCGCTGACAAAAGAGGGGCGTGGGCTTGTGGAAAAGGGGGTGTGGCCTCGCGGCCTGAACCCTTGTGGTGGTGGTGGTGGTGGTGGGGGGTGCCGGAGGTGCGGACTGCCCTGTGTGCAGTGCTGGCTCACCTGCTGTGACAGGAGCCGAGTGCTGCACTTAATTCTACAGTGCAGCAACCGGCTCATGTCACTGAGGGGGAGTCGGCACCTTGGTGTCACTCCTCGGCAGGTAACACCAGGGTGCGGTCCACCCCCCCCTTGTGACACCACTGCTGTAACTGTCATTTATCTAGCACAGCCTTTGAAATAAAAGTTTTATGCGGATTGGTTGCTTTGGGTAACTACACCACTTTATCTCTCTTCAAGGCTTGAAACATCTCCTCTTTTATATTTCGCAGTGTTTCTCAAATTCAGTGCTTAAGGCACATTAACAGTCCACGTTTTAAGTATATACATGCTTGAGCACAGGTAATTTAAGTATTGCAGTCATTGTGATTTAACCATCAGTGCTCAAGAATGGATAGCCTTAAAACCTGGCCTGCTAGTGTACCTTGAGGGCTGTGTTTGAGAAGCATTGTTGTATTGGATGAATTAGGACCAAAGACAAAAACAATACTCGGATGTAACAGAGGCCCTGATTCAGAGCCGGACGCTCTGACAGAGCGCTCGCTCTGAATCAGGGCCGTCCTTATCTTTTTTAAGAGTGGCCTCCTGGCCGCTCGCATAGCTGTGGGTGACCACCCACAGCTATAGCGAGCGGCCAAAATGATGGTCACGATGGTCAAGACCATCGCGACCATCGGGCTTGCGACGAGACCCTTGCAGTAGGGTCTCTTTGCCGCAAGCCCTGGAGTGCTTTTGGCTCTATCAGAGCCAAAAGCACTCCCACTGACATAACTAGTGATGGCAGTGGGGCCGGCTCCAGATGGTAGGCGTTCCCATGGGAATACCTCGATCTGGGCAGCCACGCCCCCGGCATGCCTACCAAAGGGGGCGTGCTGTCACTCACCATTGACAACACGCCCCCGTCGTTATGCGGGTCTTGCGCTATTTATTTTTAATTCACCAGCAGAAAAAGTTGCTCTCGAACTGCGTGCAGAGAAAAAAAAAAGATTCCTACTTTAATATATAAAATATTTCTTATTTATTTTACGTCAGGTGTTGGCAACTTGCTTAATTCTCAGAATAACTGCAGTCTTAAGCTTATTTGAAAACAAGAATCTGGGGTACAGATTCAATTAAGCGTGGAAGGCAGCGGAGCTCACGCTGGCATTTTCCGTGTGTAACTATTGTACAGTCTATGGCAGTTTCTGCCTTGTATGATAGCTGGAAATACAGATATTGAATTGAATCTGCCCCCTGAAGTGTTGCAGCAGATCTAATCCTGGGCATACACTCTACAATTATCTGTCAGATATCTGTCCAATGTGGCTGGTTGGTATGAAAACCTGGTAATGTATGGGAGCCATATGGACTTAAACACTAGAAAATGGACAAAAATGATTGTTCAAATTGGTTACATTAATTTGTTTTAACCAATTTGTCTGAATGACTTTTGTCTGATTTTCAGTGTTTGTGAGCAAATGGACTATTGTCATTTGATCCCATACATTAGCAGATTTTCATTGCAAACATCCAGATTGGACAAATATCTGACAGATAATTGTATAGTGTATGCCCAGCATTAAGGAAACAAATAATAAAGGCAAAAAAGAAAAGTAGACCATAGGAAGGAAAAGGAGATCAACCTATTAAAAGGGCTAATGCAAATGTCATTTTGTTCATAATAAGATTATATAAGTAATACCAGTCTGTCTTACATAATAGCACCTTGACTGCAACATTGTGAATATTGGTTCATCTTACAAAATGGCCGCCGTTTGAGCATATGTAACGCGCAAATACAGATGTTGTAGGCTTGAAGCAAATGGCCTGTCATTTATGACAGGTTTTGTTCATGGAAATGTGCAGCATTTCAAATGCACTTTCTCTCACCAAATACCTGCTGTGATATTCCATTTGTTTTCCCATATCTATGAGGTTAAGGGGTCTATTTATTAAGCCTTGGATGGAGATAAAGTGAATGGAGATAAAGTACCAGCTAAACAGCTCCTAACTGCCATATCACAGGCTGTGTTTGAAAAATTACATTTAGAAGCTGGTCGGCTGGCACCTTATCTCCGTCGACTTTCTCTCCATCCAAGGCTTAGTAAATAGACCCCAAAAACACTTGTATGACTAGATTACAACTTATCTGGAGATCTGAGAATTTGAAAAACTACATTTATTTGATGCCACTGAACTTATTATACAATCGCTTCTATTAACCCTTTCTACTGGGATTGCTGCGTTTTGGAACAGAGATTTGAACTTTTCTCATTTTATCTTTGAAAAGCTTTTAATTTCTAAGGAAATGCTCACAGGTAGCCATGGTCTGCTACACGGCATCTTCCCCTGGAGAAGCCAACATCACCAGGTCAGGACAGCTATAAACGGTACTGTATATCGCATCATTGCTTCACATATTATAAAAGTTATCTATGCACATTTCCCATCTGTATCTTTATGCACCAATAATGTTCCACTAGAGAGGAACTAAGCAGATATTTCTACATTGAATGTTTGGTTTGCAAAAGCCCCATTAGGACTTAGCTTCAAAGTCACACTTTAATACAAAATAAATAAACTATTTGTAATGCAGAAGGATACAAACCACTTATATATCATGTGCAAACAAGCGTAAAGGTTGCTGTTACTCACCAGCCGTCCGGGAACCTGCTTAATTGAAAAAGTTAAAATGCATCTTTGTTGTTTAATTTGCATCTATAAAACAAGTTATAGCAGTTTATGCAATTTAGGCTATAGCTGCCTTTATTTATAGCTACATGTGTATTTTCATTAGGGCCCAGCCACATACATGACATTTATATTCTGTTTATATTCTGTATACTGTATACTGTAATCATATTAATCATACAATTGGAAAGGTACCCAATTATAACATATTGTCTCACACCCTGCTTTATATTTTCCAGGTGGTCTTCCCAATATCTGTAAGTAACAGAAGGAATGAAAAGGGACTATTCCTTCCAAGTTATGTGACCTGGAAATGATAGTATAAAAAATTAACTATAGTATGTAAAATACATTATGCTGAGTTGTGCTGAACAGCAGACTCTAAATGTACAGTAGCCTTTTGGGATGAAGGTCTCAACTCGGAGAGAACATTATGTTGAAATATGGAACGTGCTATTGTGCTGCCTCCATAAATGCTCCTCCCATGAAGCATTCTACTTTACCAAGATGGCCGTCATTTGGTCTGGGCATGTGCATCTTGTCACTGTGTATGAGCACTACAGTGGAACACGGAGACCTTTCTACATTATCCTGATTATTTGCCTGTATATACTGCATATCCTGCATATACATGCACCACTACCTTCATACATCACCAGCCGGTGCTCTGTACAGTATGTCCCACTCAAGTTCTGCTTCATGCAGATTAACAAGGGTGTAGCTGTGAGTACGGCTGTACCAGTATCTACTACTACACTTCAATAAGCTTGACACCTGGTTAAGCACCTGGACTGTTTAGTGTGTCTGGAATTCTGCTGGTGTTGCTATTTAAAGGTGCATACACATGGAATGATATATCGTTACGATATGAACGATAACGATATCGTTCAACAATATATATCGTTCATATCTGTAATTTTTATTCAGTGAATGACCAACGATGCGCGTTCCCTCATGAACGATAACGATATCTATGATCGTCCGTACATGCAGGCCAATCTGGATGATATCGTCAACTTTGCCTGTTCAGAGATGTGGCAGGATGACTCACTGAAAGATATCTTTGAACGATCTATGAACGATATGTATGAAAGATATCTTTGAAAGATATCTTTTGAAAGATATCTTTAAAGTAGTTGGTGGTACAGATAGTACCGTGTGTATTGCACCTTAAGGTGCATACACACGTAAAGATTTTCTGTCCAACCATCCAACTAGTTGATTGGTTGGAATGAAAATCCGGTAAGGTATTTGCTCCCAAACCCAGGAAAATGGACAAAAACTGTAGTTTGAACAAAGGGCCTGATTCAGAGCCGGACGCTCTGACCAGAGCGCTCGCTCTGAATCAGGGCCGGCCTACCTAAAATTGGAGCGGCCTCCTGGACACTCGCATAGCTGTGGGTGACCACCCACAGCTTATGCGAGCGGCCAAAAAGATGGTCGCGATGGTCAAGACCATCGCGACCATCGGGCTTGCGACGAGACCCTTGTGGTAGGGTCTCATCTGCCGCAAGCCCGGAGTGCTTTTGGCTCTATCAGAGCCAAAAACACTCCCACTGACATCACTTGTGATGTCAGTGGGGCCGGACCCAGACGGTAGGCGTTCCCATGGGAACACCTCCGTCTGGGCAGCCACGCCCCTGGCACGCCCACCAAAGGGGGCGTGCTGTCAATCACCATCGACAGCACGCCCCCTTTGGAGCGAGACCCCGAGCGACGGCTTCCCCATCGCTCACCGGGTCTCGCGCATGCGCACGACGGAGCAGCCTCCGTCGTGCGCATGCGCATTTGGGTAACATCGACCCGCTTGCGAGTGTACAGCGCTCGCGAGCGGGTCTGAATGAGACCCAAATTGTTTAGATCAAACATTTAACAAACTTGTCTGACGACCATTTTCATCTGTTTTCTGGCATTTAGGAGCAAATTGCTGATCATCAGTTACTCTCATTCCTTACCAGATTTTTCATTCCAACCAATCAACTAGTTGGATGGTTGGACAGAAAATCTTTATGTGTGTACCCAGCATAAATGCTGCCCATCCACTACTAGATGCGGCACGATTACGACGCCGTCGTCTCCCGCGGGGTGAAGTGCATATGTATGCATATGTATGCATATGTAGTGCATATGTATGCAGATCAATCATCCCCGAACATGACAACCTGAAGGCGGTTGTCAGGTTGACCGTCATGTTTGGGCGATGATTGATGTTAAAAATGACCAGCGCGTATTGCTGGACGTTTTTAACATTTTACTGCCCGATTTGCAGGCGATTACCAAGCGATTGAGCGATAACGACGGTCGTTATCACTCTATCGCTAGGTATAATCGCCTAGTGGATGGGCAGCATTACTCTGCATTTCACCGCCAAATAGCACAGATATATCAACAAGTTATGGGCCCAGATACACAAATGCCAAACACCTAAGCATGAGAAAATAAGTGTCAGCACAGAAAGTCAGCACAGAAAGTCAGCAAGCATGTCAACACAGAGTATAACTAAAGCAAATCAGTGAGACTGCATAACTGTTTTCAGTGCATAACAAATACACAGAAGCTACATTTATGATGGGCTCCGTTAAGCTGAATGGATCAGAAATTACACCACATGGAAAATGGAGATGCAACTAAAGCGTGAAAGGTTTGTTGAAAGTTACAGTTAACCCAGGTGACAGTCCAAGCCCAGATAATATAGAAAGAGCCATGAAAACAATAGGCTTATGTGTTGAAGAACATGTTTATTTTATTATACATGAGCAAATGTCAGCTAAAGACATGTGGATAACTCTGCAGGCAGCATATGAGGATGGGGATCTGATAAGAAGAATTTGTCTAAGGCATGGGTCTTCAACCTTTAGCCCTCCAGCTGCTGTGGAACTACAGATCCCAGGATGCCCTGCCACAGTTTTAGCATGCTGTTATATCAAAACGGTTGCAGGGCATGCTGGGATATGTGTGATACCCTATACTATGGGTTTATTCACAATGTAATTATACAATATAGTATAGCAGTAAAGATGGCAATAGTGAATCCTTTCTTATGTTTATTATACTTTGTAAGAACAAAGAAAACACTTGGCATATATCAACAATGCATTTCAGTAGACAGTAACACACACATTAACACTCTTGTTTATTTTATTTTTCAGGAACCTGTAGATCACTAGCGAACTCTGGACTTCGAACCTGCAAACTATAAATGGGTAAGTATGCTCTAGTGGCAATTAACAAATGACTAATTTTGCAATTCCCTTAACATCTCTAAAATATATACAAAAACCTCACACTACTGCACTTTACATGTCTCATACACTGCTAGTTCAGCGCTGAAATAGTTAATAGGGTGCACCCTTCGTTGCCCGGGATATGAAGAAAAGTTCTTAAACTGCTCCAGCTACAGTACTTGTCTGTATTTAATGCAACACTGTAATCCTCTGTAACTTATCCTGCTGCGATGGTGTTGGTATTACAGTCAGTTCCTTCTCTGCTTAGCAACCTTAGTTCATACTCATAGTATTACAGGTGCTGGCACTGAAGTGTCGCCCTAACACTGCTGGTACCTGTTGTACCTAACCTAGAATATGTGGTATCAGGGGGTTACTCTTACTATTATGATGCAGTCTATAAACCCCACGCTGATCTCTGAAGGGACTGCTGTGCATATGTAATGGTGGACAGCTGTAGGCCTCCAGGTAATGAGCGCTAATGTCACTGAGTGTCTATTTGGGAGGTTGCAGCAGCTTCTTACCTCCGGCTCCTTTACAAGCTCAGTCTCTATATTTCCGCAGCTCCACCTGAGGCACTCCCTTGGGGGTCGTCCGACACACCCCTCTTAGGCTGATTGCTCTCAGGAACCTCCCCGAATAACACATCTTGGTCCCACTGGATATTTCCCACCTCAGAGACCTCCGCTGCTCGTCCCGCAGTACATCCGCTGCCCTCAGGTAAGCATCCAGGCAGCGCAGCCCCTTCTCCTGTCCAGCTACCTCACCAACTGCACACAGCAACTGCCATTTTTCTCTAGTTCAAATCCTTGAGCCTGCTACAGTACTCACTGGTCCCCTAACGTCCACCACCGCTGAGGGGGCAGTGCAAATAGTCCCTGAACCTTAATGAAACCAGTTAAATCATGCCCTATATTAGATAATGGCAGGAGTCACATTAATATTTTACTTTTCATAGAGGCACATCAGTGTGGGTAGAACACAGGATGTTGGTGGGGTGCCACATATGTAGTTCCACAGCAGCTGGAGGGCCAAAGGTTGAAGACCCCTCTAAGGCATATACTGTACAATACCAAGTTCAATGAATGCACAAGTACAGTATGAGTGACTGACTACATTGACAAAATGATGTCCCAGCAGTTAACGTCTGTGGGAGTCCAAGTCGATGTTGAGGAGATTGCAATAGCAAAGCTACAGAACCTAATGGATAAAAAAGAAGTTGTGGAGCGCTGTGTTCAGACAGAGATCATCAGTGAATCGCTGGCAGCTGACACAAGGGGATTCCTGCATAAATACCCTAAAAAAACAGAAAATAGAATAGAAATATGTGTCTGCGCCTGATATCGCTGAAACATATACAACAAATCAATGGTAATAGCTAAAAATAGATTTAATATCACAATATTGTGATGTTAAATCTATTTCTAGCTATTACCATTGGTTTGTTGTACATGTTTCAGTGATTTAAGGCGCAGACACATATTTCTATTCTATTTTACAGAACCTAATGCCTGAATGTCATTCCTGGTAGTAGCATTAGAAGCTAACACAGCCAAGGTACTGGATCTACAGAAATTGTTAGGACAAAACTGCTACAGCTCTAAGAACTTGAGCCAGTTGAGTTAAATGCTGAGAATACTGCATTACACACTTAGGTCCGCATTCAATTAGTTTCGCCTCCGCAAAAAAGTTTCGCCTGACGCTTTTTTTGCCGACATCACGATTTTTGGAGGCGGAAACTTATCTTGCACACTCCTGATTTACTCCGCATTCAATTCCAAAACAGGCAAAAACGGGACCCGGCGAATGTGAAACAGGCGTAAAGTGCAGGTTGAATTGGGGGAATCACTATGTACAGTACCCCAGAAAAAGATGGGCTGACTTCTGAAATCTTTATGGTAGTTTAGTATTAGCTCTAATTGAACTAGTTAGGGTACTTAAGTGGTGGTAATTGCTTGCTATTAGCGTCTAGGTAAAAGTGGTGAAGAATGGCATAAGGCAGTGTTTTTTGAAGAAAATAAGTAGTCCCATCAAATTTGGGGTGCTTGAAAATGGGCACTAGCATATTTTAATGTCTGTGAAGTGAAGTTTTAGAAAAAGTGAAATTCCTCCGTCATACAAGCACCTGCACCCCAGAAGCTTATTTCGCTCGTTTTTTAAGTTGTCCCCCCACTTTTGCCATTTTCGCCCCAAATTTCAAAGGCATTTTTGGGGTGTTCTGGGCATTTGTTTGTTTGTTTTTGGGGGGGGGTGAATTGTCCTTTGGGGGGGTGTACCAAGGGTTCTGGGTGGTTTCCCAACATCTGCACCCCAAAATATAGAATTTGCAATTTTTTTCTCCTGCTATTCTGAGGAGAAAAAGTACCGCCTATTTCAGTGCACTGACTTTCCATATGGGCGAAAACGGACTGGAATTGAATGCAGAGTAAAATTAAAAGGAAATTATCTCTGAAAACCACGCGAAAATGGCTTTTCGCTTCTAATTGGATACGGCCCAAAAAGTGAGATGCCCAGAGAATTCAAACACAATTATGTATGTCTTAAATTAGGACACAAAGCAACTGAATGTAAACTGAAAAAATGAATCCTACACAAAGTAAGAAGTGCTGTAGAAAAGATGAGTCAGATGTGAGTGTCACAGAGTCAGTGAAAGAATAACTGGTATATTACAAGGCATTTCAGTTGTTAATATTGGTTCACTACATTCAACATGTGTGATCCAATAACAATCAAAGGAACTCTAAATTAAGTGCTTATAGCTACAAAAGTTGAGACAGTCACTAGAAGCTTAACCACAGAAATCCAAGATATGCTTCATGTACCAGATATGTGGACAAACATCTTAGTTGTAAGAGCAAAGAAGCTCCAGAGTCCAGTTCGCAAAGGGAAAGTGCATTAAATTGAACAAAAGAGGGCGTGTGAAATGTAGTTACAGGTACCTGGTGCGGGCAACTGTATGTCCTTGACACACAACAGTTACAGTACTGTATGTGTTAAAGACATCTGACCTATGGTCTATGGAACTCTGGCACAGCAGGTTAGGTCACCTTGTACAGTTTCCAGAAACTTGTACATTGGATGGTTACAAGAATGTCAGTGACTGATACAGAAAAGGCCATGTGTGGAAGCTTTATAACAGGCAAACAAAGCCGTTGTCTATTTCCAAAATCGGCAAGCAGAGCAGAGGCACCCCTGGAACTAGTGCATACGGATGTGTGTGGTTTGATGGCAGTTAAGTCAATATGTAGATACAGAAACTGTACTTCATAACATTCATCGATGATTTTACAAGATTGACACGTTTACTTCATCAAGGAAAAGAGTGAAGTGATGCAAGATTACAGACTATAAGAAATTAGTAGATACACAAACTGGTCACAAACTAAGGGCCTGATTCAGAGCCGGACGCTCTGACCAGAACGCTCGTTCTGAATCAGGGCCGGCCTAGCTTAAAATGGAGCGGCCTCCTGGTCGCTCGCATAGCTGTGGGTGACCACCCACAGCTTATGCGAGCGGCCAAAAAGATGGTCGCGATGGTCAAGACCATCGGGCTTGCGACGAGACCCTTGTGGTAGGGTTTCATATGCCGCAAACCCGGAGTGCTTTTGGCTCTATCAGGGCCAAAGACACTCCCACTGACATCACTAGTGATGTCAGTGGGGCCGGACCCAGACGGTAGGTGTTCCCATGGGAACGCCTCCATCTGGGCAGCCATGCCCCTGGCACGCCCACCAAAGGGGGCGTGCTGTCACTCATCATCGACAGCATGCCCCCTTTGGTGCGAGACCCCGAGCGACGGCTTCCCCATCGCTCGCTGGGTCTCGCGCATGCGAGCGACGGAGGCGCCTCCATCGTGCGCATGCGCATTTGGGTAACATCGACCCGCTTGCGAGCGTACAGCACTCGCGAGCGGGTCTGAATGAGACCCTAAATGTCTTGAGGTCTGAAAATGGAGGTGAATTTCTCAACAAAGATGTGGTATTGTGCCTGGCAGATCTGGACCTGTACTCCTATTAGCCTGCCTGATCGATGTATGATGTCCTTTCTGTGGGGGCTTGGGTTCATGGTCCTGTGTCGCTCTGTCCTGTGGGGGCCTCATAGAGCCATCTGTACTTCTGCAGACATCAGAACACTGAGTTTTTCCTAGCCTCTTTTGCTGGTAGATCCCCCTCCATTACCTGCAGGGACCCTTTGTCTGCATCTGGACTGCGTCTCTACCTCCATACTACTGGGCTACCTTTGGCGACTTGGATCTCCTTGGTAACTTAAACCCCTTGAACTTTATTTGCACCATTTTTGCAGATACTTGTGCTGCCTTATTTACATCTCCACCTTATCTCTATCCTTGGACTAGCACTCTCTGACAGGTGTCCTGTTTGCTTAGGTACCGTTGTTATATTTTTGCCTAATTTTGGGAGTCTAAGTGGCGATTGTTTTTGTCCTGAGGGGTGAGGAGTAATTCTTTTTTTATATATATGTGTTTTTTGTAATGTCATTGTTGTGTATTATCTGGCATGTAAACTTTTTTCTTGTTCTACTACACCTTTCCCACCTGGGGGATTTCACTTTGTCACCTTTAGGGTTATGTACAAATAGACAGACTTCCAAATACCAAAATCCTTAAGTCTAAACCATCTGCTATTAAATCTAATCATGTCTAGAAGTTCACCTCCCTCCCCTTTCTATACCAGTTAAGCCCCCTCCCCTGAACCTATTTCTCTTTCCCGGTCTGTACCCTCTAGCCTGGTGACGACTTATTCCCAAGCCTCATCCTCTGCTAAAGAGGCAGCTAAAGAGATGTCTTTAATTTAGGGATGTGCAGGCTCGGATAGGTTCAAATTTGCACGCCGAGTTCGGATTTTTCCCTCTAAAAAACAGGACTCAGAAAGAGGCAAAACGTCATCTTGCATGGACAAACATCATCATTCCTGGTCTTTTGTTCAGGAATGATGATGTTTGTCCATGCAAGATGACGTTTTGCCTCTTTCTGAGTCCCATTTTTTGGTGGGAAAAATCCGAACTCGGTGTGCAAATTCGAACCTATCCGAGCCTGCACATCCCTACTTTAATTGTTATGCCGCTTATGAAGTCAACGATTAGGGAATTTCAGCCCTCACTATTTTGGCTGTCCAATTACAAACGCACACTACTCGCCTTACGGCAGTGAACTAGTGATGTGGAAGTGTCTATCTATTCTTCAGTACACATCTTCAGCCCAGAACAAAACTATCCAGGCCCTTTTAGATAGGTTTGATGACCTTGAAAACTGTAACCACCGAGATAGCCCTTCTAGACTATCTGCAAAATAGCCTGGTTGCGGCCCTTGGGGTGCCTAATAATCCTGGCTCATCCATATTAATTTAATGAGCGCATAGACTTGGCCCAGATAGATCTGTGTCTGGGGACAGGGCTCTGAAATATTTATGCTCCAAAGTCACCCAATAACTATTTTTATTGTAAAATCTCCCATTTGCTTTTGCAGCGGCCTACCCCTAATTTAGTAATGAGGACGATTTTAGATTTAGTTGTGGATTCTAGACTAGATAATTCTCCACGTACCCTACCAGCCCCTTCTTCAGTCCTTGAAGGTACTAACCTCCTTCTAACTCTGCATGGTTTGTGTGATCCTTGGATCCTTGGTTTTAAACCCAAGCACAACTCTAGGGCACGGTGTATGTTCTCTAGGATCAACTATGTATTGGTCTCATCAGCTTTTTTCCAGGGTCTCTGCTGACATTTCCAGTATTGTATTGTCTGACCATGCCCCTCTTTCATCACGCTGTGTACTTTGGCACTTTCCACCGCAACCTCTCTTGGCTGCTTTGAAGCATTTAAGCAACATCTTAATGCTAAATGGAATGATTTGGGGATGATAACCTGGAAAACTGGGATGACCAGGTTCTTTATTGGGAGACTTCCAAGCAGGGGCGTATTTATATTTATAATGGGTGCAGGGTGTGCAGTGCACATGAGCCCCATACTTTTTAATGTCCCATGGCGTAGCACTACAGAAAACGCCTGGAAAATGGCTGTTGCTGCCATTTTCCCAGCATTTTTTGCATGCGCAATTGGAAATCACAGGCAAACTGGCTGCAGCGCCATTTTCCCGGTGATCTGCACATGCACAGTAGACTCCGTGCACACTCTAGTGCCCGGAGTCTACCGCTGCTGTCAGTTCGCTGACGGCAGCCGGGGAGACAGGAGGGGGCCCCGGACAGGGAGTGAACACGGCCACCCTCCTCTCTCAATACGCCCCTGCTTCCAAGGCTGTGCTTCACGGTCATATTATTGCTTTCTATACCAAGAGACAAAGGGATATTTGTGACTGGTTTGTACAGTGCTGCACGACTAGCACCAGGCTCAGGTGTGTTCGGATTGCTTCGGTGGCCGATTTCCCCATGTTCAGATAGGACACACCGTGACAGAGAGGCAAGCCTGTATTCCCCTTTTGCAGACACAATGACCAGTCAGGAGGGAAGGTGCAACGCAATTTTATTATTTTTTAATATTTAACAACAAATGACAGGAGATATTTACCACATACAGATGGAGGGAAATTAATTACACTATTCAATGACAAGGTATTTATTTATTTCCTCCCTGTCATCTACCGGTGACCCCAGCTGGCAAGCATGTGAAACCAACAAGAACCACAATTCCTGCAGAACTTTACCAAAAAAACAAATGAGAGACCTAAATATGAAACCTGCTGGTCTAGCTTGAATCAATGGTGCTCCGGCAGTCTATAGCTGGGAAATACAGTCTGTACTAACACTCCCTTTTCCTGAGGAAAACGTGGGAAAAACACATGCAGGTTAGGGATATATCAGTAGTGCACCAGCAACCTGCAATAGTTTAAACAGAGTCTTTGAGCCTTTGCTGAGAAAAATAGGGACAACACTTAGGCTATGCTGGAAGCAGTAGTTCACCGGCAACTTGCAACAGTTTTAACACAGTCTTTGAGCCTTTGCTGAGAAAAATAGGGACAACAATTGGGCTATGCTGGAAGCAGTAGTTCACCGTCAGATTTGCAGCACTTAACACAGTGTTTGCTAATACTTGGCCCTACTGAGAAAAATAACAAGGGCTATGCTGGAAGCAGTAGTTCACCGGCAGATTTGCAGCACTTAGCACAGTGTTTGCTAATACTTGGCCCTACTGAGAAAAATAACAAGGGCTATGCTGGAAGCAGTAGTTCACCGGCAGATTTGCAGCACTTAACACAGTCTTTGCTAATACTTGGCCCTACTGAGAAAAATAACAAGGGCTATGCTGGTAGCTGTAGTTCACCGGCAGATTTGCAGCACTTAACACAGTCTTCGCCAATACTTGGCCCTACTGAGAAAAATAACAAGGGCTATGCTGGAAGCAGTAGTTCACAGGCAGATTTGCAGCATTTAACACAGTTTTTGCTAATACTTGGCCCTACTGAGAAAAATAACAAGGGCTATGCTGGAAGCAGTAGTTCACCGGCAGATTTGCAGCATTTAACACAGTCTTTGCTAATTGTCTATGCCACAATTTACTATCACCAGAATTGCCAGCCTGGGTTACACAGGGCTAAATAAACAAGCAATATACATTACATCAGCATGAATGGACTTTGAAATGGTTACCGGGCCAAATATTGTATAAGAAACAATTTACATCAACACCAAAATGGGTAAATACTCAAACATTTCATGCAAGCAAAATATTAATCAGCATTGACAATAATAACACAGCGAGCAGTGAACAGCTTTACAGAGTGCTATAACAGATAAAGGGCCACAGAGGGCCACAATCAACCCTTTAGCTAACACACGAGTCAAACATTAAACAGAGCCAAATACATATCACATGACATTACATTTACTTTAAAGCTAGACATAAAATACTTTGTACATCACCCACAGTGACATCGGACATGAGCCTACGCCCATAAGGCACGTCCCCTCCTGGACATGAGCCAGAGGTTCACAGTAAAGAAAATGATCACCAATGCAACTCTTGGGGAAAAGAGGGGGTGACCTATCTTTTACTTCCCCCCTATTTCATCACTACACACACACTTTACCTAATGTAAAACACTATGGGCTCGATTCTATTCAGCGCGATGTAAATAGTTCCGGGAGTGAGCTCCCAGAGCTATTCAATACACCGCGCTCACAAGTCTGACTAATGATTTCTACTCTCATCCCTCCGGGGATGAGAGAAGAAATCCGACAAAAGTCCCGGCTTGAGGCTGTTTTCTGCACTTAGCGCTGGGAAAACAGCCTCGCGCCGGGAAGTTAGGTCGGGGAATGCCCGTTATCGCTCCTAAAAACCCTGTTTAAGGCGCGATAATGAGCCTTCCCTGACCTAACAGTGCGATGAATTGAATAGCGCCGGGAGCTATCTCCCGGCGCTATTTATATCGCGCTGAATTGAATCGTGCCCTATGACTCCTTTCTACACCCAGTTGTGTGGGAGACTAACCCCTGGTCCCAGGTTCTACACAAAACCTAGTCTCCCAGCCTAATCATGGTTAGCCACAAGGTAAAGGATAATGCAATAGACCCAGGGGATCCAGATAGGATAGGTGTACAGAGGGGCAGGGCCTTAATGGAGGGAAGATAGGAGCTGTGAAGGGACAGAGTATAGGGAGGTTCTGGTATGATCTCACCCCTGGCAGTGGCTATTCAGCCTCCTCCGATGTCCAGGGCAGCTCTGGGATGCACAGCACCGCACCAGAGCTCCCAGCTGCAGACCTCCGGCAGGTATTTTACAAGGAGTAACAGGTGCAAAATCCCTTTCCACAGGGGCTCTGTCCAGCAAACAAACACAGCAGCAGGAGGGGTCCTGAAGCACTCTTCCTCTGGGGCTGTCTTTTCTTCTGCGCGTGCGGGTGCCAGCAGGGTTTTCGTAACTGGCGGGACCTTTTCCTCAGCTAGGGCTTCATCTGCGACGATGGAGCAATGAGACCTCCTTCTCAGGCAGCTCCTCTTCTCTCCCAGCATGCACAGATTTACAAATGTGGCTCCTCCTGATAACAGGCACCTAGGAAGGCAGTCCTTATTTCAGAGGGGGCTTCTTCCAAAGCAGGGTGCTCTATGCAAATCCCCAGGCAAGCTTCCTCCAGGGACTCACATCCAGCATCAGAGCACCTCTCCTGGCAGATTGGAAAGATAGCCTTCCGGGTTAATATGAAGTCTGGTAATTGTAATCCAGGGCAACATTAAAGTTATAGCATCCTTATTTTTACAGCTCCAAGGGCAGTCCACAGCAACTCATTACAGACAGCACCAGGTGCAGTATTTGTAATCCAGGGTAAATGAGAGGGGTTACTGCTCCCCTATTTGTACAGATCCAGGGACACTCTACAGCAACTCATTACAGACAGCATACCAGGTGCAGTATTTGTAACCCAGGGTAAATGAGAGGGGTTACTGCTCCCCTATTTGTACAGATCCAGGGAACTCTACAGCAACTCATTACAGACAGCATACCAGGTGCAGTATTTGTAATCCAGGGTAAATGAGAGGGGTTACTGCTCCCCTATTTGTACAGATCCAGGGACACTCCACAGCAACTCATTACAGACAGCATACCAGGTGCAGTATTTGTAATCCAGTTTAAAGGAGAGGGGTTTCTGTACCCCTATTTTATAAATCCAGGGGCACTCCACAGACAAATCCTCCCTGACTCTTTCTACAGAAATTCTTCCCAGACGCCCTGACAGCCCTGAGGAAGGTAGTATATAAGCTCTCCCTCACTCTCCTCCCTGTCAGTCTGGCATCTATGAGTGGACAGAGGGGACCCAGCAACGGGCCGCCTACAGGGATCTCTGCCTGGACACCTAGGCTACCAATCAATGGGGCAGGATTTTCCCTCCAAAAATGGGTCGCTGACGAAGGGGCACTTTCTACCTCCCTGTCTGCACATGCTCAGTGGGGTTCAGGGAGAGCAAGGTCAGTCAAAGTTAACTATACCTGCCTATTATGTGGAATGGGGCTGCAGTATATCTATGTGTACATACTAGGGGTGAGCGGGTTCGGATTTCTGAAATCCGAACCCCCCCGAGCCCCCCCGATCCGAGTCCGATCCGAGTCAGGCTCGACTTTTCCCGCCTGACTCGGATCTGAAATCGAGGCAAAACGTCATCATCCCGCCTTCCGAGTCTCGCGGGTTTTGGATCCTATATAAGGTACCCGCGTCGGCGCCATTTTCTCACTCGGCTGTGGACAGTGAAGAGGGAGGGTGGGAGTTAGGGCTGTGTAGTGTAGTGTAGTGTAGTGTAGTGCTGCTGTTGTCCACTACTTCAAAGTCCATAGGGGCTGGCTGTGTTGTGCTGTGCTGCTGTTGTTAATAGGGGCTGTGTCCACTACTTCAAAGTCCATAGGGGCTGGCTGGACTGTGTTGTGCAGTCAGTTCTCCATAGGGGCTGTGTCCACTCCAAAGTCCTGTGCAGTGTCCCAGTCCTAAAGGAGTGCTGTAGTGTTGTCCAGGGGGTGCTCTGTCCATCAGGGGTGCTCCCCCCAAGTGCTAAAAAAATAATATATTTTCTGTGTTTGTGAATTGTGTGCGCAGTAGCCGCACGTGCATCAACAAAGTAGTGCCAAGCGTGCGCCTGTGTCATAAGTAAAGGGCCGGCTGGCTTGACCGTTAAAGGGTGCTGTAACCCCCGAAAGTACACTCCAGTCCAAACCAAAAAAAAATTATTTTCTGTGTTTGTGAATTGTGTGCGCAGTAGCCGCACGTGCATCAACAAAGTAGTGCCAAGCGTGCGCCTGTGTCATAAGTAAAGGGCCGGCTGGCTTGACCGTTAAGGGTGCTGTAACCCCCGAAAGTACACTCCAGTCCAAACCAAAAAAAAAATTATTTTCTGTGTTTGTGAATTGTGTGCGCAGTAGCCGCACGTGCATCAACAAAGTAGTGCCAAGAGTGCGCCTGTGTCATAAGTAAAGGGCCGACTGGCTTGACCGTTAAGGGTGCTGTAACCCCCGAAAGTACACTCCAGTCCAAACCAAAAAAAAAATTATTTTCTGTGTTTGTGAATTGTGTGCGCAGTAGCCGCACGTGCATCAACAAAGTAGTGCCAAGCGTGCACCTGTGTCATAAGTAAAGGGCCGGCTGGCTTGACCGTTAAGGGTGCTGTAACCCCCGAAAGTACACTCCAGTCCAAACCAAAAAAAAAATTATTTTCTGTGTTTGTGAATTGTGTGCGCAGTAGCCGCACGTGCATCAACAAAGTAGTGCCAAGCGTGCGCCTGTGTCATAAGTAAAGGGCCGGCTGGCTTGACCGTTAAGGGTGCTGTAACCCCCGAAAGTACACTCCAGTCCAAACCAAAAAAAAATTATTTTCTGTGTTTGTGAATTGTGTGCGCAGTAGCCGCACGTGCATCAACAAAGTAGTGCCAAGCGTGCGCCTGTGTCATAAGTAAAGGGCCGGCTGGCTTGACCGTTAAGGGTGCTGTAACCCCCGAAAGTACACTCCAGTCCAAACCAAAAAAAAAATAATTTTCTGTGTTTGTGAATTGTGTGCGCAGTAGCCGCACGTGCATCAACAAAGTAGTGCCAAGCGTGCACCTGTGTCATAAGTAAAGGGCCGGCTGGCTTGACCGTTAAGGGTGCTGTAACCCCCGAAAGTACACTCCAGTCCAAACCAAAAAAAAAATTATTTTCTGTGTTTGTGAATTGTGTGCGCAGTAGCCGCACGTGCATCAACAAAGTAGTGCCAAGCGTGCGCCTGTGTCATAAGTAAAGGGCCGGCTGGCTTGACCGTTAAAGGGTGCTGTAACCCCCGAAAGTACACTCCAGTCCAAACCAAAAAAAAAATTATTTTCTGTGTTTGTGAATTGTGTGCGCAGTAGCCGCACGTGCATCAACAAAGTAGTGCCAAGCGTGCGCCTGTGTCATAAGTAAAGGGCCGGCTGGCTTGACCGTTAAAGGGTGCTGTAACCCCCGAAAGTACACTCCAGTCCAAACCAAAAAAAAATTATTTTCTGTGTTTGTGAATTGTGTGCGCAGTAGCCGCACGTGCATCAACAAAGTAGTGCCAAGCGTGCGCCTGTGTCATAAGTAAAGGGCCGGCTGGCTTGACCGTTAAAGGGTGCTGTAACCCCCGAAAGTACACTCCAGTCCAAACCAAAAAAAAATTATTTTCTGTGTTTGTGAATTGTGTGCGCAGTAGCCGCACGTGCATCAACAAAGTAGTGCCAAGCGTGCGCCTGTGTCATAAGTAAAGGGCCGGCTGGCTTGACCGTTAAGGGTGCTGTAACCCCCGAAAGTACACTCCAGTCCAAACCAAAAAAAAAATTATTTTCTGTGTTTGTGAATTGTGTGCGCAGTAGCCGCACGTGCATCAACAAAGTAGTGCCAAGCGTGCGCCTGTGTCATAAGTAAAGGGCCGGCTGGCTTGACCATTAAAGGGTGCTGTAACCCCCAAAGTACACTCCAGTCCAAACCAAAAAAAAAATTATTTTCTGTGTTTGTGAATTGTGTGCGCAGTAGCCGCACGTGCATCAACAAAGTAGTGCCAAGCGTGCGCCTGTGTCATAAGTAAAGGGCCGGCTGGCTTGACCGTTAAAGGGTGCTGTAACCCCCGAAAGTACACTCCAGTCCAAACCAAAAAAAAATTATTTTCTGTGTTTGTGAATTGTGTGCGCAGTAGCCGCACGTGCATCAACAAAGTAGTGCCAAGCGTGCGCCTGTGTCATAAGTAAAGGGCCGGCTGGCTTGACCGTTAAGGGTGCTGTAACCCCCGAAAGTACACTCCAGTCCAAACCAAAAAAAAAATTATTTTCTGTGTTTGTGAATTGTGTGCGCAGTAGCCGCACGTGCATCAACAAAGTAGTGCCAAGCGTGCGCCTGTGTCATAAGTAAAGGGCCGGCTGGCTTGACCGTTAAAGGGTGCTGTAACCCCCGAAAGTACACTCCAGTCCAAACCAAAAAAAAATTATTTTCTGTGTTTGTGAATTGTGTGCGCAGTAGCCGCACGTGCATCAACAAAGTAGTGCCAAGCGTGCGCCTGTGTCATAAGTAAAGGGCCGGCTGGCTTGACCGTTAAAGGGTGCTGTAACCCACAAAGTACACTCCAGTCCAAACCCAAAAAAAAATTATTTTCTGTGTTTAGCCGCACGTATATATCAAATCGATATAACATAAATGGAGGACCAAACTTTCTCCGATAAAAATAAAATAGAGAAAGATCAAGAACCACTTCCTCCTAGTGCTGAAGCTGCTGCCACTAGTCATGACATAGACGATAACATGCCATCAACGTCGTCTGCCAAGGCCGATGCCCAATGTCATAGTAGAGGGCACATACAATCCCAAATGGCAAAGTTCAGGAAAATGACCTTGAAAAAGACATTTAAATCAGCTGAAGAGAAACGTAAACTTGCCAATATGCCATTTACGACACGGAGTGGCAAGGAACGGCTAAGGTCGATCCCTAGTATGTTCATGACTAGTGGTTCAGCTTCACATGACGATGGAAGCCCTCCTCCCACTAAAAAAATCAAAAGAGTTAAGCTGGCAAAAGCACAGCGAAGAACTGTGCTTTCTAAGAAGATATCACAAATCCCCAAGGAGAGTCCAAGTGTGGTGGTGGTTGCGATGCCTGACCTTCCCAGCACTGGACGGGAAGAGGTGGCTCTTTCCACCATTTGCACGCCCCCTGCAAGTGCTGAAAGGAGCACCCACAGTCCACTTGCTGATATGCAAATTGAAGATGTCACTGTTGAAGTACAACAGGATGAGGATACTGGTGTAGCTGGCGCTGAGGAGGAAGTTGGCGAGGAGGATTCTGATGGTGATGTGGTTTGTTTAAATCAGGCTCCGGGGGAGACAGTTGTTGTCCGTGGGATGAAAAAGCCCATCACGGTCATGCCTGGGCAGAAGACCAAACATTCCACCTCTTTGGTCTGGCAATATTTCTATCCAAATCCGGACAACAACTGTCTTGCCATATGTACCATATGTAAAGGTGAAATAAGTAGGGGTAGGGACGTCAACCACCTAGGAACATCCTCCCTTATACGGCACCTGCAGCGCGTTCATAAAAAGTTACTGTCAAGTTCAGAAACTTTGGCTAAGACCGTAAGCAGTCCAGGGACACCTAAATCCCGTTGTCCTGTTGTATCCAAGCGCCTGCAAACCACACCGTCAACTCCCTCCTCGTCAATTTCCTCCTTAGTTAGGATCGGAAGTAGTCCTGCAGGCCATGTCACTGGCATGACTGACTCTCCTATCCGGGATTCCTCCGGAGGATCCTGCATTGCTACGCCTACTGCTGCCGCTGCTGCTGTTGCTGCTGCTGGGAGTCGTTCATCATCCCAGAGAGGAAGTAGGAACACCACTACTTTTACTAAACAATTGACCCTCCAACAGTCCTTAGCGAGGAGGATGAAGTACGACAGCAGTCATCCTGAAGCAAAACGTATAACTGAGGCCTTGACTGCTATGTTGGTGTTAGACGTGCGTCCGGTATCCGCCATTAGTGCAGTGGGATTTAGACAATTGATGGAGGTAGTGTGTCCCCGGTTCCAAATCCCGTCTAGATTCCACTTCACTAGGCAGGCGATACCGAGACTGTACAGAAACGTCAGAAAAAGTGTCCTCAGTGTCCTGAAAAATGCCGTTGTACACAATGTCCACTTAACCACGGACATGTGGACAAGTGGAACAGGGCAGACTAAGGACTATATGACTGTGACAGCCCACTGGGTAGATGTATCACCTTACGCAGCAACAGCAGCAGCGTCACCAGTAGCAGCATCTCAGAAATGCCAGCTCGTTACAAGGCAGGCTACGCTGTGTATCACCGGTTTCAGTAAGAGGCACACCGCCGACAACCTCTTAGAGAAACTGAGGGAAATCATCGCCCAGTGGCTTACCCCACTTAGACTCTCCTGGGGATTTGTGATATCTGACAACGCCACCAATATTGTGCGGGCATTACATCTGGGCAAATTCCAGCACGTCCCATGTTTTGCTCACACAATAAACTTGGTGGTGCAGAATTTTCTGAAAAGCGACAGGGGCGTGCAGGAGACGCTTTGGGTGGCCCGAAAAATTTCTGGCCACTTTCGCCATTCAGCGACTGCGTGCCGAAGACTGGAGCGCCAGCAAACACTCTTGAACCTGCCCCGCCATCACCTGAAGCAAGAGGTTGTGACGCGGTGGAACTCAACCCTCTATATGCTTCAGAGGATGGAGGAGCAGCAAAAGGCCATACAAGCCTATACATCCACCTATGACATAGGCAAAGGAGGGGGTATGCACCTGACTCAAGCGCAGTGGAGAATGATTTCCGTGTTGTGCAAGGTTCTCCAGCCCTTCGAACTTGCCACACGTGAAGTCAGTTCAGACACTGCCAGCTTGAGTCAGGTCATTCCCCTCATCAGGCTTTTGCAGAAGCAGCTGGAGAAAGTGAAGGAGGAGCTAAGACGGAGCGATTCCGCTCGGCATGTGGGACTTGTGGATGAAGCCCTTCATTCGCTTTGCCAGGATTCCAGGGTGGTCAATCTGTTGAAATCAGACCACTACGTTTTGGCCACCGTGCTCGATCCTAGGTTTAAAGCCTATGTGGTGTCTCTCTTTCCGGCCGACACAAGCCTGCAGAGGTGCAAAGACCTGCTGGTGAACACACTGTCAGCTGAAGCGGAACGTGACACGTCAACGGCTCCTTCTTCATTTTCTCCTGCAACTGGGGCTGCCAGGAAAAAACTTAGGTATCCTAAGCAACCCGCTGGCGGTGATGCAGGGCAGGCAGGACCAAGTTTGGACATCTGGTCCGGACTGAAGGACCTGGCAACAATTTCTGACATGTCTACTGTCACTGCATATGATACTGTCACCATTGACAGAATGGTGGAGGATTACATCGGTGACAGCATCCAAGTAGGCATGGCAGACAGTCCATACCTGTACTGGCAGGAAAAAGAGGCAATTTGGAGGCCCCTGTACAAACTGGCTCTATTTTACCTGAGTTGCCCCCCCTCCAGTGTGTACTCCGAAAGAGTGTTTAGTGCAGCCGGGAACCTTGTCAGCGAAAGGCGTAGGAGGTTGCTTCCACAGAATGTGGAGAAGATGATGTTCATCAAAATGAATTATCAGCTCTTCCAGGGAGACCAGCCTCCAGAAGGTACAGAGGGACCTGTGGTGGTGGATTCAAGTGGGGACGAGTTAATACTTTGTGAGGATGAGGATGTACACACTGAAGAGGGTGAGGAATCGGTGGATGAGGAGGATGAGGATGACATCTTGCCTCCATAGAGCCAGTTTGTGCAGGGACACATTAATTGCCAGCTTGTTTTGTGGGGGCCCAAACGAACCAATCATTTCAGCCACAGTTGTGTGGCAGACCCTGGCGCTGAAATGATTGGTTTGTTAAAGTGTGCATGTCCTGTTTATACAACATAAGGGTGGGTGGGAGGGCCCAAGGACAATTCCATCTTGCACCTCTTTTTTTTCTTTGCATTATGTACAGTTTGGGGCCTAGTTTTTCAAACTGCCATCCTGTCTGCCACTGCAGTTTCACGCCTAGATGGGTCACGTGTTTGTGCCGCCCACTCGTGTCGCTTAGCATAGTCATCCAGCTACCTCGGTGCAACGTTTTGGACATAAAAACACTATTGTGAGGTGTGAGGTGTTCAGAATAGACTGGAAATGAGTGGAAATTAAGGTTATTGAGGTTAATAATAGCATAGGAGCAGAAAAACCTACAAATTCTGTGATTTTAGCTGTTTTTATGCTTTTTTTAAAAAAAATACAGAT
Source organism: Taudactylus pleione (assembly GCA_031769625.1). Lineage (NCBI taxonomy): Eukaryota > Metazoa > Chordata > Amphibia > Anura > Myobatrachidae > Taudactylus > Taudactylus pleione. The sequence goes on from JAUIMM010000646.1 coordinate 2,504,134, forward strand.
CCAAAACACAAAACCCAGAACCCAAAACACGGAAGGGTGGTTTTGGCAAAACCAATCCAGATCCAAAACACGAAGAAAGATCCAGATCCAAAACCAAAACACAAAACACGAAAAGTGGCCGGTGCACACCCCTAGTACATACATAAAAAAAATATTGGGGTGACCCCTATTTGGGAACAAACTTGGGGTACCACATTTGCAACAATATAATTCCCTTCATGGGGCTATGAAGGTGGTTGTTTTTGGATTGTTGGAAAGTTATATTGATACACTCTCGCCCTCTCTCAAATCCTGGATTCATGTTTGTTTTAGAAATAGTCAATGGTAAGAGACTAGGATCCATTTGGGGGATCCTCCGAATGCAATGGATCATTAGGGCTCCCCTCCTTTTTTAGTTACTTTTTTCTTTATACTTTTGGTCTGGGACTTCTGGTTAGTTTGAATGCATGATATTGTATCACTGTATTACTTAATGTCATTTACATAGCTTTCCTGTATGTTTTGTAATGCTCATTTCTACTTTATGTTGTAATCAGGACCGTAAGGAGGGCAGTTCAGCTAGTGCCATCGCACAGGGCAAGATGCCCTGGGGTGGAGGAATCTGCCATGCTCACCAGTATCCGCAACTGCTCTGCTCCGCCTGCTGGCTTCTGCACTGTGTGGGGAGAGACGTCATTAAGTCTCCCACAATGCTGTGCGAGGAGACGTGGGACCTGTGCAGTCCTGAGGACACGCCAAGCAGTGCCATAGTTTACTGATGATGGCAGAATAAAGTGTGTCATTATGACAGTATGCGCTCAGGGAGTGGGAGTGCCGCCCTGTCCATGGCCTAAATTACTCCAGCCCTGTCTGCAGTTTTATATGTGTGATTTGTAACTACAGTTGTGTAGCAGCAACTAATCCCTGCAAATAAGAACTAATGTCACTTGTTTCCTTATCTCTGGAAAGTGACACTACAGAATGCTCAGCGGTGGTACTAGTGACAAATTAGCACACTGGCACCTTTGAAAATGAATGTTCTCATTGTCTGGGCAGGAAAATGCTTCATTATAAATGTATTTTTCAGAAGGTTACATGGGGTTATGTTTATCTTGCAGTATTTTAAAGCTGATGACATGCGGCAAGGCCTCTATGAATCACATTTAATTGTATTTATCTGCAGTTTTTCAGTGTTAGATTTATTACTAAAGTGAAATGAAATATGACATTATTGTTTAGTAGAACAGTTACATTTCTGTCAAAGTATTATAAGAGATTTAGGCCCTCATTCAGAGCCACTCGCAAGCGGGCGCACCTACGTTAGGCGTACGTACAAAAATATTTATATTCAAGGGCTCGCTCGTATTTTCGTTCGCATCTAAAAATCCTCCCCAAACTCAGACGACCACTCCTCTAACTAACGAGCGTGCGAAATAGCGAGCGTACATCCCTGAAATGGCTTGAAGGGAACGCACGCACAAGTATAAACCAGAAGTGGCCATGTCAGATGTCGATTACCTGCTCCTTTATTCTGCCTACCTCCATCAATCGTATCATGCCAATCAATGTATCAATTAGCTTAATGTTTTTTTTTTTTCAACACAATGCAAGAAACTTTACTCTTGTCCGTGTTTGTGTTTACCCGCAGAATACGTACGGCTTAAACATTCGCATTTATTGGTCAAAAAACATGTTAGCCACAATGAGACAATTGTTCTATTGCTGTGGATCCCCGCATATTTTCCGGGGTTCATTTCTTTATTTAAATTTGCTTACGCATGTCACTGCATGAAGCCTATCATAACTCTCCAGAGATTTCTGGCCCTGTCGAACACATGACTCATACACTAACCAATCAAATTGCTCCTGTTAATTTCCAAGCTACATTAGCCAATCAGAAATATTTGGCACACTTTATCAAAAATTAATTTTAAGAAAAACACCATTGCCATCATGAGAGCCTCCGCATTCACCAGGCGCGAGCTGCTGGTGCTAACGGAGGTGCTGGATCGGCGTATCACCAGCCAGCCTCCACCCATCACCAACCGGCAGAAGCGTTCCGCGTATGCGGAGGCACGGGCCCGCCTGCGCTCCTTCGGCTCACGCCGCAACATCGGCCAGCTGGAGCGCAGGTGGTCTGACCTGCAACGGCGAACGCCCCGCTTGCTGGCATGCTTTCGCATGCAGATATTGGAAAGTAAGTGTTATGTATTGTGGTTTTCATGTTTGTCTTTGTGGGGCAAACTGCGTGTGCATGTTTTCATGTCTGTCCTATTTTTTCATTCTCATCATATCTGCGTGTGCATGTTTTTATGTCTGTCCTATTTATTCATTCTCCTCATATCTGCATGACCATGTTTTCCCTCTATTTCTGATATATTCATTCTACTCATATTTGCATGTTTTTTGTTGGTGGTGGGTGATTTTAAAATGTTATTTGGGCAGGATTTGGCCAGAAACTAACCACAATTTGTTTGACATCTTTTAGGGGGACAGGCAAGACTACGCCGTCACCGTCCGGCCAGACGGCGGTCCCGCCCACTCTCACCCACCCCCAGCCAACACTCCACCCCAAATAATTCCCCTATTCCCCCCCTCCTCCCAAGCCTTCCAAGAGCCTCTCCCGGAACTGTCGGGCCTCCTTCCCCTCCGTCCCCCTTCCCCCTCTCCTCCGACCACCCCTCTTCCAATTACCCCCTCCCCGGAGTCCGTGATAACCCCGCCCCGTTCTTTGGGGAATGAAGGCTCCTCCGAGGATGAAGATGGAGGGACTTCGGGATCTGCCGTTTTGGCTACCGGTATGTTTTTCTTTTGCGTTTTTTTTAACCACAAACTGTTTGTATGTAATCATGTGTCGTTTCTTTATTCGTGATTTTTGGGTTCTTTTTTGGTGATTTAGCAGTTTGCCTTTACTTCTTCCTGCTGATATCAACATACACATATCACACCTGTGGGTATTTCTACATAGGCCTTGTAATTTTTGCAGCACCCCTTTTTTTTAAAATTTTGGTTTTGGAGTGATTTCGTTGTGTTTTTGTTTTTTTAATGTGGATTCCCTATTGTTTGATTAATCCACACACTTTTCTCACCCACAGAGGAACAGAGGCGTCGGCAAGAGGTCGAACATTGTGTGGCACACATGCGCCAAAATGTAATTGGGGTGCTTGTGGCCCTTGACCGGCTGTCTGGCATCCTTCGGCAGTAGTTTTTTTTTGTTTTTATCTTTTTCAAAATAAATTGTTTATTTCTAATATACGTTCTGCCTCATTCGTTTTTTCAGAACCAAAGATAGTTAACCCTGACATAAGTAGACTGTTCCTGCCAGGTTTTGCATTTTTTAAAAATTAGATTGGGTTTTGTATTTGTATGTAAAACACCCTCAAGAAACACATAACAGTAACAATGTCATTTCCCTTTTTGTGTGTAGTGGCAATTAGATATTTCTACATTTTACAGGTTCCTAGTTGGTGGGCAAGCTTGCTTAGGCGAATCTTACAAAGCCAAATGATTGCACAGGCTTCCTTTTGGTGTGGCTTGGGAACCTGAAAACATATTTCATTTTTGCTCAACTGGCGTCAGTACTGGATTACCCCTTAGTCAAATGTAAGGTGTGTTAACCTGGTTAAACTTGCTGGTAACGTCCAAAAAAAGGAAGAACATTTAACTCTCCAAACATTTATTCACAACATAACTGAGAAATCAAAGTGGTCACTCACAAAAAAAACACACAGTGAGAATCTCAAATACAACACATACCCAATAAAAAACAAAAAAAAAAAAACAAATCAAGAACTGGTTGAGGAAGGACCATGCCAAAATGATTCCACAAACATGGCGTTGCGATATGGGTTCCAGAATATATTCCCAAAATGAGCAGATCCAGGTTTGGTAAGGGTAGCATGAAGTAGTGAGCGTTGTAGTGCCAAAGACTATGTGAACAAACCGAAGATGTTGAAAAAAAGAAAACAAAATTAGATGTTCGCAAACAAACACAAACACATTAGGTTAAAACACTGTTTTGTTCAAACTTACCTAAAAAATCTGGCCACCACATCATCGCGTATGACCCCCCCACATACTGACCTCCGACCAACCTCGGGGGGGCCATCCTCAGGTAAGGCATCCTCTGGCTGCATTGGGACACCACTCCTTATGGCGATGTTGTGAAATATCCCACACAGGACCACAATTTTCGACACCATATCCGGCAAATACATGAGCTCGCCACCAGAGCGGTGGAGGCATCTGAATCGGCCTTTTAAAAGGCCGATACAGCGCTCCACCACTTGCCTGGTGGCTGTAAGTGCAGAATTAAATGCACTTTGTGGGCCTGGTGTGGGAGCCAAATAAGGAGTGAGCAGCCAGGACATGCAAGGATATCCACTGTCTCCTATGGAAAAGAATTGACAACATCAGGAACACTGTGTATCAAGCTTAACATTGTTATGTACTAAAGGTCTCCACTTACCCAGAAGCCACGCATCACCAGCTTGTAGGTTGGTTAATTTGTGCCATATCCCTGATTGCCGGATGACGAAGGAGTCATGTGCACTTCCGGGTAATTTAGTATTCAGGGACAGGATCTGGAGGGAGGCATCACATACCACCATTACATTCAGGGAGTGATAGTGTTTCCTGTTTCTAAATATGGCCTCCAGCCGGGCTGGAGGCTGAAGTGGTATGTGAGTACCATCCACAACCCCTATGATGTGTGGGAAGGCAGCTATTTGGTAAAAATTGGCCTTGGCCACACTAAGGGCACCCATATCCAAAGGCATTTGAATAAAATGATGGAGGTGCTTGAAAAGTGCCTCCATCACTGCCCTCAGGATCCGGGAAAAGGAGGATTGGGAGATGCCCGCCACTATTCCCACCGTTGTTTGAAACGATCCTGAGGCACAGAAATGTAACACCGCCATAAATTGCGTAAGTGGTGGTATTGCTGTTGGACTGTCAATTTGCCGCTCAAGATCACTTTCTATTAATGAGAGAGTGTCTATGATGATTTTGGGAGGTAGACGGTAGCGTCTTAAAACCTCATCATCGGGCATTCCAAAAAGGGTGACACGTGTTCGAAATATCTGGGGCCTTGCATGCCTACGATGCCTACGCCTGGGACGAGATTGAGGTTGGTCGGCTTCCGGGAGCATGGCCAGAACAATCCGCCCCAGATCAACCTGAAATTCAAAGATTTTAAAGTAAGGCTTTTGACCCACCCCAAAACTATATTAAAACAACTTAGCTTGATGATACCATCCATTGCTGCTTACATGCCGGGGTATTGTCATGATACGTCCAAACTGAAAATAAACACCAAAATTACTTGACACATTTCACTCTGTGCATTTATCTTTACAAATTTTGTGCTAGACCAAAGTTAAAATATGCCAAACACCCATTTAGCAAAACAGCAAAGCGACATTTAACACAGTACATCAAAATGGGTCGAAATGTTGGCACAAAAAGCGAAAGAGAAACCACCAAAAAGTTAGAATGATTATTAAGCTGTTAAAAATGCACTAATTAGTTCGCTAATACAAGTCACAAGAGTAACTACTAAAAATGCGCTAATTAGTTCGCTAATACAAGTCACAAGAGTAACTACTAAAAATGCGCTAATTAGTTCGCTGATACAAGTCACAAGAGTAACTACTAAAAATGCGCTAATTAGTTCGCTAATACAAGTCACAAGAGTAACTACTAAAAATGCGCTAATTAGTTCGCTAATACAAGTCACAAGAGTAACTACTAAAAATGCGCTAATTAGTTTGCAAATACAAGATAAAAAATGGACTTACCAAGAGCAAATATATAAGAGTCAAAATCAAAAGGTCTTTTGGGTCGAAAATAAACAAAATCTAAAATAGAAGAAATGATGGATCCAAAATTTACAAAAAATAAGAAACACAATGAAACAACAATTGAACAAAAGTTAGACTTCACAAAACTTACCAAATCAAGAAACGAGGTCCCAAAAATATAAACCAACAAAGATAACGGAAAAAAAACCCGCAAATCTAAACAACAAACGAATCTCCAACCGCCAACTCCTTTCTACGCAATCAATAAACTCCAGCCAAGATAACCTCCAACAATCCAAAAACGCCACCTCGACTTGAGACACACCAAGCCATAAATAGTGTTTCGTTTCCCGCACAAATTAAGGAGGGATCATAGGGCCGCACAATCAATGATGCGGCCGCAAAATAAGGACGCATGTAGAAATACGTCACGAAAACACATTCAAATTCTGGTGTATTTCTTGTTTGGACCTCAGACATGGTGACAGACCAGGGAAAAAATGCCCAAGAGTCAGGCGGTAATTCTTTCATGCATTTTGTATCAATGATTAATTTGAAACATAAGATTAGGCAAGTTGTGATTTTGTGAATTCTGTAAATTTACACAAATAGGTGAGGAGAATGACATGGAAGAGGCTGCTGGGCCCAGTATTCTGGCCAAAGCGGCCAAAAAAAAAAGGCAGCCACATTTCACAAGAAAGGAGATGGAGGTTTTGATCCAGAAGTGTGTGGACATCCTGCCACAGGCAGACAGGAATATGAGTCTAAGCCAGAAGTGGAGAATGTGGGAAGAGGTAGCCGTTGCTGTCAATAGGGTGGGTAATTATGTCCGTCTAGCCCGGGATGTCAAACGGCGGTAAGTAAACCCTTGCCCCCCCTAAAAACAAACCCCATTTTAAACCAAAGGATAATGGCTTCCATTTTTTCCCACAGATGGGGCGACTTCAAATATCGCTTAAAACAAAAACTCGCGGACAGGGCTAGGCATGCAAGGGGGACAGGTGGGGGTCATACCCCTGTGTCATTGGAGTTGACGGATTTAGAAGAGCTGGCACAGGGGTGTGTGCAGCCTGTGGAGGTGTTTGGCGTGTCCAACATGGATACGGACATGCCAGACTTTGCGGCTCCTCATGTTGTCCCAGGTAAATCTTTGGATGTCATCAACTCTGAAATGTTATTGTGCCAATATGTAGATTGTAATGTGAGGCTTTTCTCTTTTTTCCTAACAGAGACACAGGCGGATGAGTCTGCTCCAGAGGGGAGCCTTGGCCGCCGAATTTCTGCTGGCTCTGCAGGGGAGGAACCAGTACATCCGGCTGAGGACCCTGCAGAAGCCAGTCCAGGACAATCCCCCTCGCAGGCAGTGGCCCTCCTCACAGAACTCAATTTCAAATCGGATTCCCATACGGAGATTCTGCAGAGGATGGACGCCAGTCTGCTACGGGTGGCTGAGGCCCTGGAGCAAAATGCTGCAGCCAACGAGACCATTGGTCAGGCCCTGGCGGAAAATACCAGGGCCAACATCCGCATCGCCAATGCCCTGGAGCAGCTCGTTCGCCAGCACATGGTGGAGCCGACCTCCCTTCCTGCCGGAACATCAGGATCCTCCACCTCTGGCACAACATCAGCCAATCCTCCAAATGTGCCTAGCCCTGTGCCTAGTCCAGAGGCCACAACATCTGCCTCTGGACAGGCCAGCCCAATGACATCCCGGACCCGGTCTGGCGCCCTCCCTCCCCCATCCAAACGGGTGAAAAAACGGTGACAGCAATGGTGACTTTTCCCACAATCCTTCTGTGCTTGGCTCATATTCCTTTCGGGTCAAAACTTCCCTCTCCTTTCTTGTGAAATGTTTTTATTTTTTTGATGTATGTTTATGTCAACAGTTATGTTGGGACAATTTGTTTGATTTGGGAACATATCTTTGGGCAAAAAAGATGTCCCCAAAATTTTTAAAATAAATTTTTTTGTTTGAGCAATAAATTGGAAATTAAACAATGACATTGGATTGTGAAATTATTGTACAAATGGGTTACATTTAATCCTGGGCCAAAAGGCAAAAACTCGGCCAAAAAAAAAAAAAAAAAAGGGCTCTTTAAGGAACGTTTAAAAATTCATATAATTCGGCAAATTCAAGAGGCACAAATAAAATGGTGCGAAACTGAAAACATGATGAAATTATTGTTACAATAGGCCCTAACCACCAAATTGCTGCCCAAATAAACCCCCCCAAATGTACACAAATTGACTGTGTCATCCTGACATTAGCAGCTCTGAGTTCCACCTGCGTACGCTTTTGTGCTATCCCAAAAAACTGATTTCAAAACACATACCAAGCCGGTTCTCAATCCAACACTAATTGCTTTTCTGCCCGCCCGCGATTAATCGCAACAACATCGTGGAGTCCAGGGACGGAGGAGAAGGCCATCGCCAATGTGGTCGAGTAATCCAGACCCTAAGCTGTGCGAGCATTTGGAAGGGAAAGAGGATCATCCAGTGACGTAGGAGTCGGTCCGTACACATTTTACGCTCGCATCTGCTAATGTATGTACGCCCCAAAAACGCCTCGCCACGCCTGCGTTTTTCCATCTCCACCCTCGTCAACACCCTAAAACGCCCTGTTCTGTCAATCACATTTGAAATGTCACTTCCTGTACGCTATTTTAGGAACGAGTCCCAAAAAACTCGCAATCTGCAGTACGCACATGCGCAGTGTTACACCGACGCATGCGCGGTTATTCAACATCGGAACGCAACGAGCGTACTGCTGTTAACGAGTGGCTCTGAATGAGGGCCTTAGTAGACACAGTAAATATTCAAAGTCATAAAACAACACATTAAAGCTGGGTACACACGTAAAGATTTCCTGTCCAACCATCCGACTAGTTGATGGGTTGGAATGGAAATCTGGTAAGGTATGAAAGCAAATGACCATTTTCATCTGTTTTCTAGTATTTAGGAGCAAATTGCTGATCATCATTTACTCCCATATGTTTTCCAGATTTTTAATCCAACCAAATAACTAGTTGGATGGTTGGACAGAAAAACTTTACGTGTGTATGCAGCCTTAATATATTCCTATCCGTGACACATTTTCACACTGACCCCCATGTAATATATCCCTCTCCATGTGAGCTGCATACACACACGATTTGTTACCAACGATTTTATGAACGATTTTATGAACGATTTTCTGTCAGATTATCTGTCAGATTATTTGTCAGAACAATTTTTTTGAACTACAAACGATTTTTGCATATTCACTTAATGAAAATCGTTCAGTTGACAAGTCTGACTGAACTACAAACTACAAACGTGAACGCGCATGAACGGTAATCGTTCATCGTTTGACTCAGAAAGCGAACGATTTTTTCAAACGATTATTGTTAAACGATATCGTTAATGATAATCGTTCAAAAAATCGTTGTGTGTTGTCGAAGCCGCATAATTGGCTGAGACAGGATCGGTTTAAAATCAGATCTGCGAAACGCCATTTTGCAAATGGCAATGAGACGCCATTTTGCGACTGGCCGTCCAGCGTCATTATAGTGAAACTCGCCACTATAAGTACATACAGCGATGCTATTATTTAGCGTTGTGCGATTCCCACGCAATAGAAAGAAGTTAAAAGTCCTCACCACTAAAACATATAAAATAATTCCCTGCAAAACACGCACCATAGTGTACTCCACAAAACATAGAGTCGCACAACGCTAACTAGTGTCTTTTCCCAATTCCCCAATACTTACACACTGCACACTTACATGAAAGGTTCCCTAGTATTATAGTGTAATATTCAAAGTTTATTCAGTGATTATTAATGTTGTGTAATAAAGGTTATTTGATATCTAAGGTTTAGTACATGGTAAGCAGACCGTGTCTGGTGTTGTACTGATACACTGTGTCTCCACAGATTTCTGGTACCATCGGTGAGAAGATCGGAACATGCGTCTGCAAACTATGGACTATAGAGAGTTAAAACATTAAAATGTACTCTGTAATGTTACCAGCTTAGATTAGCATGCAGCGGGAAGAAGGACACAAAGGGCGGTTGGAGGCTGTTTGTGTCCATTTGAAATTGTCCAATAAACTATACTGTAACAAAAACACCTTTAAGAAGAACCAATGGAATCATGCCAAACTTGCCTTTTGTATTGCCAATTCCTGAAAGAGTATATATGTGCGCTCTCTGATCCCAGTCTTGAGTCTTCTTGCTGTGCTGTTGACGGAGGTTTCTAATGCTGATGCCGGTATCTGGGCCCAGAGCGCGTGCGTATATAACAACTGTATCTTGGGTCTGTATGATTTATTTGCGCTAATTGTATTTAGATCACAGCGTGTAACCATCTGTTTTTATACTGAATAATAACTTTTTGTGCTTTGGAACCACATTCAAATTCTGAAGGCATTTATTTACTGTGCGACTCAATATGCTAAATTGCGACAATTTTAGAAGGTATAGGTATGATTGGATAGAGGTTTAAATCAGGTATCAATAGTGTGCATGCAGCTTTAAAGTTACAATTTAATTAAATATACTAATTAAATATAACCATTGCATTTATCTATTTCAGTTATTTAGTATACTTGCAAATATTTACTCCCCTTTTCATCCCTCAACCAAGAAACTCCCCCCAGCTTTGAGGCAGACAAAAAGTTTAAATGACAAAGCATGCCAGTCAGGCAAACCACTGATACAAGTTTTTGAAACCAGAAGCTTAGGCACTAATTGGACTTGAACCCATACATTAAATTCTAAAAAACACACAGGAATCTTGTTCCATTAATCTACTGTAATTACCAATCTGAATTTTGGGCATGTTTCATCCACTAACAAATATCAGAACTACAGTAACATAAATGGGCATATGAAGTGCCACTGTACTATTTAAGGTATAGACCATCCAGTCTGAAAAGCAGATTATTTTCAAGTGCAATTGCCCTAAAAGTTTAAAAATCCCCTTTGATGTCTTCGCAGTACTCAGTTTGGGTTGAGTATGAGATTCCCGAGGTCGGGATCCCAGCGGTCATAATACCGACAGTGGCATCCCGACAATCAGAATCCCGACACCTACAGGTAAGTCCCCTTACCCTTACTCTTACCCCTAACCCTCTCCCTAACCCTAACCCACCTTTCCTGCAGCCTATCCCTAACCCTCCCCAACCGCAGCCTAATTCTAACCCTCCCCTCCATCAGCCTTACCCTAACCCTCCCCCAAGGGCCTAAACCTAATCCCTAAGCCTAAACCGAACCCTCCCCATAAACCTAATACTTACCGTCAGGGCGCCTGCGGTTGGGATTCTGGGGCCGGTATTCTGACCGATGGCATCCCGACCGCCGAGATTGTAACTTCATCCCCTCAGTTTGGGAGGACTTTTGAAAGTGAGTGTATGATTAGAATTATAGACTATTTGCTAGCTGTAGTTCCAGTCCAGTTAGAGCTGCGCTAGCAAATGATGTCCACATTTCTCAGCAAAACCTCATCTCTTTTTGCATTACTTCCTCACCTAGATGCTATGAAATCTTCCATCCAGCTAATAGAAATTACTTTTAGAATTAATAAATTCATTAGCACAATTAGTGTAATGGTTAGCATTACTGCCTCACAGCACTGAGGCCTTGAGTTTGATTCCCCCAACAGCCTTGCAGTGTGTGAAGCCGCTTATGGGACCCATCTTCCATGTGTTATATAGATTTGTCACCATTGAGTGATACATAAGGGACCTTACAAACAGTTGCTATGGGGCCCAAATATGTATAATAATACCACTGGTAGGAAATATAGATTGCAAGCTCCTGGGCAGGGACTGATGTGAATGGCTGAAATAGTCTTTGTAAAGCACTGCGGAATATGCGTGCGCTATATAAATAACTGTTATTAAATAATTATATTGTTTAGCACAGTTGTATGTTTATATTAAAAGTCAAGAGTGGCCTTAATAGTTCTTAAAGGCAAACTTAGTGAAGTGGTCTTTTTCCTATATATAGTACCAGGCACCACAGGGCTTTCATGTTGAAATAAGCGATTCAGGGATTCAGATGTGGAGGATAATCAATATGGAAACTGTGAGGGATACTGTTATTATTGTTATCTTTACTTCATTCTCAACCTGGACATGGGGGGCGATGTATCAAAAGCTTGGAGACAGATAAAGTAGAGAGACAGAGAGAAAGAGAGAAAGAAAGTACCAACCAATCAGCTCCTAACTGTCACTTAACAGGCTGTGTTTGAAAAATGACAGTTAGGAGCTGATTAGTTGGTACTTTATTTCTCTCCACTCTATCACTCATGCCAAATCACTTGTCGTAGAGAATATTTGATAGACTCCCTAGTCTATACACAGAGGAAAATATAATGGCCCTACCTTGAGTACTCTCAGTATGATTTACCACATGGCCGGCAGTTCAAATCCCGGCAGCAGTGAAAATCCCAATCGTTGAGAGGTAAGTATTGGCTAACCTATTCTGCCCCTAACCCTAACCCTCCCTTAGAGGTGCCTAACCCCAAACCTCCCCCCAAGTGCCTAACCCTAATCCTCCCTCTAAGTGCCTAAACCTAACCCCCCTTCCACGCCGCCTTAACCTAAGTCCCGCGGGGGGGTGCCTAACCCTAACCTTCCCCCCGGGGTTGCCTAACCCTACCTTCCCTTCCCCTAGCCTAACCCTAAACTACCGGGGGGGTGCCTAACCCCCCGGGAAAACTAAACCTAACCCTCCCCCCCTACGGCTGTCCGCGACCGGCACCTGGCTTACCTTCGATCGGTACGCCGGATGTCGGGCTCCCGGCGTAGGTATTTTGATGCCTGTCATTTAGCCCTTGCCAGAATTAGACAGTCGGGCAGCCGACGACCGGGATTCCATCCATTGGCTTCCCAACTGCTTCCCCTCACCAGATATGTTCCGCAGATGCTTCACATCCATCAAATTGATTTTATATTATTCCCTGAATTAATTTTAGATTACTGATGAAAGAAAAAAATGTGTATCATGTTTGTACAAAGTCCTGCTTCCAGACACAGGCTTACAGTGCCCAAAGGGCAATCCACCCCTGATTCTAATAACCAAGTATTACAATGTAAAACTATATAACGTGCTAACATTAGCTGAGACATGTACTTCTATTGTAGCAAATGTTTTATATAATCTTAATCAATTTGGTGGTTATGGCTGTTTATTTTCCTAACGATTGATAGCTTGCAGAGTGATTAATGTCTCCTATTACTGAGAACACGTCTCTGATAATTGTTCCTTAACAAAAAGAATAACACCCGATGTAGTTCACAGCTTGCCAAAATGCTACAATCAACATTGAAATATGACGACAGACGCTAATTGAATAATTCAAAACTTCCTTGTTGCAAAACACATCTGTAAGGGCAATAGGGCACGTCGTGTGATCACTTGCTTCCTGGATCTTGTAATATTCAGTTTTCTTTGTAAATGACATATTGTTGGAGATGAAAGGAAAACATGCACCACGATATACTAAAGCGCTGTGTTGAAATAAGCGAAATCGTGCAATGTAACGGAACATTGCAATTTTATTTCAAAGCAAATAAAGAAAAAAAATGCTGGAATGAAATTAGAATGTTTGCAAAAGTGAAATAATTTACATAATGTTATATGTTTTCATTCGATGTGCTGATTCACGCGTAACAAATTGTGTTTATTCTACAGTATAAAGGCAAAGCTTGATTGGTGAGTTAACTAAACCACACCCACATTTTACTTATTAACATAATACAAGGAGGAGGTGATGGTAAATGTGTACTAGAAAGAAATGAATTCCTAAAGAATAAGGTAATACAAAATGACTAAACTCTTACTATGATGAATGGGGTGATAGGCACATTTTAATTTTCCTCAACCATCAAAGGCCAAATCTATAATATATGCAGGGTGTTTGTAGCACATGAGCGCCAGTCCGGTACCGGCACTGCGATAATCAGCAAGAACATAGTGCATAGTGCAATATACTGGGGACATGAGCATGCACAGTAGAGAAATTACCGGGAACATGGCTTGGATGCCATGTTCATAAATACCTGTGCGTGCACAGTAGACTTTGGCACAGTGCTAGCAGTTGCACCTTGCAACTGCGCCATCGGGGGAGGTAGAGCCCTCTTCTTGTAAACCACCCCTGCACAGAGAACTGTGAGAAGAGGCTCATAGATTTATGCATACACCCATCTGACTACCAGCATTGATATATATAAGGCTAGATAATGGCAAGTTGATGGTTTGTCATAAATACCTAGAAACTTTTTTAAGGGTTATGGAAACTCATCATAATAAACTCAGAACTGTGAACATTTATTGGAGGCTGTCACAAACCACTACCTTACTGTATGTGAGAGTCTAGTCCCTTACTACCTCAATAATCGCACACCTCCTTATATATATGTATGCACAGATGGTGTAGTGGTTTGCAGGGCCGTAGCTAGGGTAGTGCGGCCGGTGCCATGGCACAGGGCACCACAGGTCGGGGGGCGCTGTTTGGGTCTGTCAAATTTCTGTGTATTAGCATTCTTGATTGTAGCTTCCTCTTATGTCATCCCCAGCATCTCCTGGCCTCTCCTACCTCTTCCCTGGCCCTTCCCCATGAAGCCATGGCCCTTTTTCGGGTGCATTATGTCCCTTTGAAAAATGAGGGGGGCGCCAATGCTCTTTCTGTCACAGGGCACCAAAAAGTCTAGTTTTGGCGCTGGTGGTTAGCATTACTGTCTCACAGCACTGGGATCTTAAGTTCAATATTTGCTAGTAATTTGGATTCTGGCAAAATTAACACTAGTCTGTGTGCTTGTATGTTATGGGAGTTACACTGTAAGCTCCAATGGGACAGTGACTGATATAATTAAAATACATTTTCTATATAGCGCTGCATTAACTGTTGGTCCTATATAATAAAATGATAATAATAATACTCAATATGGTAAATTAAATTTTTTTTATATGTATTTGGCTTTATTTGATAGAAAACTCTGACGGATCATGTTTAAAGGAAACTTGTGCTTGTATCAGAAACAGGCAAAGAATTATTCCCTTTTAAGACAGCAGGCATTGAAACTCTGGGTTTTTAAGAAACCAGCCATGGCCAATTTACATGTATACTGACTCAAATAGTGAATACAAAAAAATGGGGGTCACTGAGAGGATTAGAACATCAGAAGATGTAATGTTGAGAGTTAGTAAGTTGTCGTATCCCGTGGAGTCAGTTTCATATTGAGATGTGGTCATACCTTTCCGGCCTCTCCCAACAAACGGACACCAGATTTTGTGAGTGAACTAATTTCTGTTTTTATAGCCTTCTTATTTTAGGGAATTTTGTGTGATTTATATTGTGTATGTCATTTGTTATCTCTGTATTTGTACATAAGGATTTTTGGTGGGTTTTTTTCCACATTGAGGGCAAAATTTACAAAGCGGCGGTTTGATGGCGGGTTCTATTCTATTCTAAAGCCCGGAGGTTTGGTGGCGGGTTCTTTTCTTTTCTAAACTCTGGGGGTTTGGTGGTGGTTTTGCTGTGGTTTCTAAATGACAGCCCTGTTATATTCTATTCTAAAATGTGTTTTGATGGCAGTTTTGCAGTGTTTTTGGCCTTAGTAAGTCTGCAGATAGCAAAACCGCCGCCAAACCACAGTCAAAACACATTTTTGAATAGAATAGAACAGGGCTGTCATTTAGAAACCGCTGCAAAACCACCACCAAATCCCCGGGGTTTAGAACAGAATAGAACCCACCACCAAACCGCCGGGGTTTAGAATATAATAGAAACCGCCGCGAAACCGCCCCTTAGTAAATTTTGTTCTGAGTCTCAAAAATTCAATAAGTTCTGTTTCAGTGTTCCTACAAACTTAAGTGTCACATTTTACCTATTTAATGCTACATAGTTGATGACATTGGAAAGTGTTTGAGCAACATTCTCTCTGGTTAAAGTACAGTAAGTTGTAAAAGTATAGTGTGAACTCCCTTTAAGGGTAAGCACTAAAATCATATCTTAGTGGTGTGATATTGTTAATTTTGTGATAAAAAATGGTAGGTTTTAATGATTTGTACCAATGTTGTCACAACAGTCTTGGGTGAGAGTTAGTCGTGACACTCATTCTCATAATACACACCAAGAAGGCTAAGATTGAGTCACGGACATCCTAAGTACTACAGTTGTTCAAAGGGGATGTAGAACTTACCAAGAAGACCCCTGCTGCTGCTTGATGCTGCTTGAAGTTGTGGAGGAGATAGAGCTTGATGCCATTGGAGTTCTCCTCCTCCAGCCCATGCATTGGGTATCTGGTCAGAAGTTCAACAGTAACCATGTCAACATTCATAATATTGACATCAGAATGTCAGGCACCAGATCGACATCCCCAGGTACCGCTGGGATGGTTAGGCCAAGGCTGGGGAAGGTTAGGGTTAGGCTGCAGGGGGAGGAGAGGCTAGGGTTAGGCACTAGAGGGAGGGTTAGGGTCTATGTATAGGGTACAACTACTTACTGGAACACCACTCCTTAGGCACCTGCATTGGAACTGATACTCACGTGACCACTGTGACCCAGAAGATGCTGGAGCCACTGGAGCAAGTTTTAACACCGCTAGACCACCAAGGAATGTTTATCAACAGTTCATTATGTTGACGTATCAACCATCATGTCAACATATCATCCATGATGAATGCCAACGTGATTACTGTCGACCAATTGTACATCACCAATGAATTGTACAATATTGTAAAAAGCCTGAGAAAGGACAGAGAATACTAAAATTTCCTGTCTGTCCCATCCTGGCATATGGAGGCTCAAGGGCATTCTCGTTTCCAAACTTTGTTCCTCCTAATTAATGTACTGTCTAGGGACCAGTGTTATCACCTGTCAATAGCCCCTTACACTACAGAAATCATTATGAAGACCACAGATGAGGGAGTCATTTGTTTAGTTTTCAAAATGATATGTTTTGTTAGGCTAAACTAGTACTCCCACACATTTTATGCATTTATTAAAACTGCTGTACAGTAGTAAAAATGAAACCTTTACAATTTTTCCTATTTTATTATGCTGAAAACTTATTGTAAGTCTAGAATTTTGTTTTTTGCTGTTTTGGAAAAGATAATTACTAACACAGCAAGAACCACAATTAAAGTTTTTTTTCTCTTTCCTGCTATTTAAAAAAATACTTTATTTGGATAATTTGGGGTACTTTTTCTTGTGTGAGGCCATATAAACAAACAAATGGTATTTTCTGAAAATTCTAATTATTCTTGGGAAAAAAACATGATATAATTTGTGTGGGTACTGCATAAAGATTTACTGACATTGAGGTTGAAATATGACCTGTCTAAAAATGCACAAAGCCTCAGCATTGATAATTTTTAGAGATGTGCGCTGAACCTGGTGTTTAATTTTGGTGTTTAATCTGGATTCATCTTCGTGTTTTGGTTTTGCAAAACTACCCTCAAGTGTTTTAGTTTTGAATCTGTATTTTTTGAAATGATACAAAGTTTTTAAAATAGCTATAATCATGTAATTTTTGCAATCAAAATCCTGCTATCTGTATTTAAAATGCGAATTCCGAACCACTGGATGATCAGAACCGCGACTCGGATATATCCCGATCCCCTCAGGAGATTAAAACCACAACTTGGATCTGTCCAAATTCACAAAATTAAGGTGGATTCAGGTTTCTGGAGAACCAAAGCGCACATCTCTAATTTTGTGAGTTTCTTTAAAGAAGATAGAAGTTTTTATCCAAATTCAGAAATCCAAGAAAAGAACCACAGAAAATACATATTAAACACTAAATATTACACAACATATATACTATACAGCACTTGGAAGTTAGTAAACATGGTAATAAAAAGTGCACGCAATTGCAGGATGGACAGTTATACATGTTCTGTAGAGATGGAAGCTACACATCGGGGCAGATGTATGAAGCTCTGGAAAGTGATAAAGTGCAGGGTGATAAACTGCCAGCCACTCAGCTCCCAACTGTCATGTTACAGGCTGTGTTTGAAAAATGACAGTTGGGAGCTGATTGGTTGGTCGTTTATCACTCTTCACTTTATCACTTTCCAGAGCTTCATACATCTGCCCCAATATGTGTTAAGTCCGGTCTGTTGCATCTCCTTAAATATATTAAATGTAACCTAAGGATCACTTTATCCTCAGTTGGAATAATCTACATGATGCTGGATCCACGTGTGGAACTATTGTAATGAATAATAACGAAATATATTAAATAGAGAATGGCAAAAGAGATTATATTGTATTTCAAATATAACGAGTCAGCATGAATAAGAAATCAGAAAGAGCAGACAATATATATATAAATCAGTGAAAGTGGATTGATAAACAATGGAGCAACAACTAACAGATGACAGTCACTAGAAGAAGGTGATAAAAGACACATTGAGTATAAAATGAAGAACTAATAGATTAGACATATCTACATGGAAATATCTGTTACTATAAAATTACAGATACAATTCAATTATCAAAGAAAATCAATGTAAGGTTGTAAGAACCAGTTATTACTAGATTAAAAACTAAATATATATGGTAATTACATAGTAAATCGCTGAGAAGTATTCAATAAGAAATTAATTTACAACTGAATAGCTGCATTGAAACATGAAAGAGTTGTTTCTAATGAAAGGGCAACAATGATAGTATATCACAATGAGAAATGAATTTGCAAATGTATAAAAGCATTGAAGTGTGAACTGAGATTTAATATAAGCGTAACAGAGCGATTATATCATTCATCTGTGAGACATCTCCTACTGAGCCTTCCAAAGACATTGTAAGATTGTACTTGGAATGAATTGTGACACATGTAACAGTGAACATCCAAATCACTCATTAATTGTTGAAAACACATAATAAAATCAATTAATCAATTGCGATGTGTTTCACGCTAATAATCTGATTTGATTCATTGACAGTTGAAAAAACAGTATATAATAAAATTAGAGGGTGCAATGATAATGATTATCTGAATGGATGAGCACAGAGTGTTAAATGTAACATGCTGTAATAATATTGCTTGAACTAACTACCTAATTATTTAATTAAGTAGTATATAATATAAGGTGATGCAATTTGATTATATATATATATATATATATATATATACACACACAGTATATATTATATATATATTAGTATATGCAATAAAATATAATACAGTATTATAAATGTTAACTATAAGAAAATACTTCTTTTTTTTAAAAAGCATTTTATTAATTTTTCAATAGTACAAACTAGAAAGTATTGACTTTTAATAAAAAAATAAAATAAACTTTTTAATGTCTGCCATATGTACTTTAGGTCTAAAAGGGACAAAATACTGGTTATATTATGTATTTTAAAGAAAATAAAAAAATTAGATTTTTCATTTTATATTTAAAGTTTTGATTTAGGATATATACATGTATATATATATATATATATATATATATATATATATATATATATATGAGATGAGCGGACCCACAAAAACTTACACATCTGAGATGAGATCCGAGTTCGGCTTGGGTTTTCTCACCTGACTCGGATCGCAAAGCGAAGCAAACATCATGCTCCCTCTGTCAGATTCTCGCGGGTTTTGGATTATATTATAGTCCCCACGATCAGTGCCATTTTCACTCCGGCTGTGGAGAGTGTAGTGAACGGATGTGCTGTGTCCATCCAAGAGCTGCTGTATCTGTACAGGGAAGGGGCTGCTATGTCCATTCAGAGGTGGGCTTCCTGTGTCCATCCAAGGGCTGCTGTGTCCATCCAGGGGTTGTTGTGTCCATCCAGGGTAGGGGCTGCTGTGTCCATCCAGGGTAGTGGCTGAGGTATCCATCCAGGGGTTTCTGTGTCCATCCAGGGGCAGAGGCTGCTGTGTCCAACCAGGGGTACTCTGTACATCCAAGGGTGCCCAGTGTATAAAAAAATAAAAGCTAATAATATAATTAATAAAAAATAATAATATATTATTTTTGTGCTCTACCCCAGTGTACTATATTATTATTATAATTTTTTTACTGTGATGCTGCCTGTCAGGCCGCAGTGTGTAATATTCATACACATATTGTATGTGACACTGTAAGTGGTAGTGCAGTGTATAATAAATATTGTGACACTGCAGTGTATTTGTAAATAATATTGACACTATTAGTGAAAGCGCAGTGTATTCGTAAAAAATATCGTGACACTAAGTGAAAAATGCAGTGTATTCGTAACAAATATTGAGACACTGTAAGTGGAAAACGCAGTGTATTCGTAAAAAATATTGACACTGTTAGTGGAAATGCAGTGTATTCATAAAAAATATTGTGACACTGTATGTGGAACTGCAGTTTAATATTCAACATGTATTAAATTAATTTGTGACACTGTAAGTGGAAACTTCACAATTTTAAAATTTAATAACACAAAGTTAGCAATAAAAAAATGCAACTTTTCACTTCTTTCCTCAATCATGAATAAATGATTAGTCTACATGCCGACTACAAGACCACAACAAAGTGCTAAATAATGTGCATAATATATTAAACATAATGACATCACAAACACCTCAGCTGAGATTCACATATACATATTTTCAAAAGGTGAAAATAGAGGATATGGTTTAAAAAATGGAATAAAGCAGCTAAAACTGTTCTCTGATATAGTGTCCCTACTCCCTACCCATGGCCCCTCTACCTGAATTTCAGAGGGGCAACTCCATGCAACCGTATTCCAGAGTGCAGTTGCTCCTCCTGTAGCCCAGGTCAGAAGATGTGTAGGGGTGTGGTGATATGAACTAAAATGGAGCTCACATCCACTAAAGTGGGCAATGAATCCCCAATCTAACAGGGAGCGCAGCTGTAGTTTATACACAACACAGGATGGGATGACGATATAGGCTTGGGTGCTGGTATAATCTGGGGTGATGGCATAGGCTGGGGTAACAATATAAACTGGGGTTATAGGCTGGGGTGATGTCTGGGCATAAGACCAGAAAAGCCACATCTTGGGTGTGGAATTATTTTAACCCAAATCCTGACAACAGTTGTGAAGGCATCTGTACCATTTGTAAAGCGAAAATTAGTAGAGATAGGGACCTTCCACTCTGTTATGTAATCTGCAGCGCATCCATCACAAACATTTTTGCAAAATTCAGAAACTTTGGCTAAAAAAGTAACAACAAGCAGTCCAGCATCAGATAGCTCCCTTCTCTCTGCTAGATCCAAGAACCTGCCATCTTCACCACCAACACCTTCATCAACAATATCCTCAATCAAGCAATTGGTTTATTTGGGCCTCCACAAAACAAGCTACAGTACCAATGGGCAGCTGACATTGCTGGCAATGATCTCTACATACACAAACTGGCTTTACAGAGGCAAGATGCTGTCACCATCATCATCATCCAATTCCTCACCCTCATCAGTGTATACATCATCTTCACATAATATTAATTTGTCCCCGCTGGAATCCACTATTATAGGTGCCTCTGTAATTTTTGCATGTAATTGACAGCAAAGGTCTTTCTCGTAGAATTTGTAGTTCATTTGGATGGACATTATCTTTTCCACATTTTGGGGAAGTAGCCTCATAGGCTGATCACTGACAAGGTTCCTGGCTGTGCTGAAAACTCTTTCTGAGTACACACTGGAGGGTAGGCAGCTTAAGTAAAGCAAAGCCAGTTTGTGCAAGGGCCTCCAAATTACCTTTTTTTCCTACCAGTAGTCAAATGGACTGTCTGACATGCCTATTTGGATGCTATCATTAAAATTTTTTAAATAGTCCTCAACCATTCTTTGAATGGTGACCGTATCAGATGGAGTCACGGTAGAGGTGTCATTAATAGTAGGCAATTCTGACCCAACCAAATGTCAAAAGTTAAAACTTGGTTGTGTTGACTCATCTGCATTACCAGTGGGTGTTTTGAAAGTTTAGTTTTTTCTCGGCAGATGCACTTGCTGGAGAAACTGAAGGAGAAGCCATCGCTTCATCACGTGCCACTTGAGTTGACAATTTGCTTATCAACAGCTCTTTACATCTCTTCAGATCAGTGTCAATTGGGAAGAAATACACAATGTCTTCATCCCTTCTGGGATGAAAATCCACTCCCAGCAGCAGGCATTGCACTCAAGGATTCTCAAGAAAGACACACTGTAAGACTTGAACCTTAAATCTTAAATCTTGCATTTGCTCTGTTCGGCTTGTCCACATATATGTGGTTAAGTGGACAGTGGGTACAATGGCATTTTGGAGGCCACTAATTATAGTTTTTTTAATGTCCCTGTACAGGTTGGGGAATGCTTTTCAAGTGGAATCTTTGCAAAGGATTATTTAACAGTCAATTGTTTTGTAAAGCACTACTAGAAGTCTTCCTGGTCCCCTTCTAGGATGAAAATCCACTCATAGCAGCAGCAACAGACATGGTGTTCAAGGATTTTCAAGAAAGACACAACGTAAGATTTAAACCTTAAATCTTAAATCTTGCATTTGCTCTGTTTCGCTTGTCCACATATCTGTGCTGGTTAAGTGGACAGTGGGTACAATGGCAGTTGGCACTGCTGCCGCTTAGCTTAGTCAGCCAGCTAGCTTTGTGCAAATTTTGGGCCTAAACTGGATGAAAACAATATTGTGAGATGTGAGGTGATCAAAATTGACTGGAAACGAGTGGAAATTAATGTTATTGAGGTCAATAATACTGTAGGAACAAAAAAAAACAAAAATTACGTGATTTTAGCAGATTTTATAAAAAATTTTAAAAAAATACAGATCCAAAACCAAAACACGCAAGGGGCGGCTTTGGCAAAACCAAATCCAGATCCAAAACACAAGGAGATACAGATCCAAAACCAGAAACAAAACACAGGGGTCGGCGCACATCTCTAATATATATATATATATATATATATATATATATATATATGTGCCACAAGCGGTGAGGTAAATGGCTGGGGAGGCACTGGCTGGTATCAGAGCCAGAGTTACAGATGCATATATGAACCTAAGGGTTCATGTGGGCATTATACAAAGGTGCAGCAGTATATAGTGCTGGAAATTTGGTGAGTATTGATCAGCGATGTGCAGAAAAAGTAGACAGGGAGGGTGGTGCCTCACCTGCCATACACTTTTCATTCCTGAGTTTTCACTATAAAAATGATTAGAATAATACAAAGAATATATTTAAAATATTTTCTGTACATTTTTCTTATCAGTTTTATAGTCAAAACTGTGGAGTATACTGAAGTATGACAGGATAGGCTCTGCCTCAACTGGCCGCACATCACTATAAATATTATATATATATATATATATATATATATATATCAGATTATTTTCAGGATTGTAAAAATCCCCAGAGGTTTTAGACTGAAAAATATGCCAACCATAGGCCACACAAGCCCTGATTTCTGGCAGTGTTGAATAAGTGTTCCCTGGACCTAATGATATTGGTGGTGGAGGAATCCACCAGGACTTTGAATGAGACCAAAAAGGTAATCACAAAATTAGAGGCATCCGCTAAACACACTCTGTTAACTCCTGCGGTGGAGGACTGGATAGGTAAATAATACCAAAGTAGAGACTTACAGACGTGAGTTAATTAAATACAAAATAAGTAATTTGGCAGCGGTTAATTACGATTATGAAGAACAAGCTGTTTACCCATGGGCCAAGGGACGTTACCCGATCAGGAATAGACATGCTTATAAACCAAGAAGACCACAGTGCCAATAAACCGACACTGAGCTTACTATGGGAGATAGCGCATCCTACAGTGAAAGTGAGCAGACCCCCTCTACATCTTCGCAAAGACCCCCTTTAGGTGCTGTTACCCGAGCCCGAGTGGTTCAAGGAGAAGGTCCCGTGACAGGACAAGGCATGGGGAGCAGGGGAAGAGGTGCAAAAAAAGCGCTAACACCCAAAACAGATCTTGTTTAATTAACCTCTCGGCACATGCACTAACAGTGGATGAGAGATTGTTTCTTAA
Source organism: Taudactylus pleione (assembly GCA_031769625.1). Classification (NCBI taxonomy): domain Eukaryota; kingdom Metazoa; phylum Chordata; class Amphibia; order Anura; family Myobatrachidae; genus Taudactylus; species Taudactylus pleione. The sequence goes on from JAUIMM010000646.1 coordinate 2,527,884, forward strand.
TAAAGGGTTAACATATGTGCCAACAAAAAGATTGGATGAATTCAACTGGAAAGTGGAGAATTAGTGCCACTTGAGAAAACTAAAGCTGAAGGAATACTTTTGCAATAAACCACAGTTGGACAGTGATGAGACCCCAGACCATGCACTTACATCGCGTTCATCTTATGACCCCCAAACCAATAATGCCTCCTTAAAATGTTACTCACGTATGCTAGAAACATCTGTTGTGGTAGACAATAAACATCTACCCTATAAGCCTCCAAACCTATCAAAGGGTGAATTTCTGGCCTTAAAGAATCTTAGTAAAGATGACTCTTTAACAATACGCCTTGCAGACCAAGGGGGCACAATTGTCCTGCAAGACACAGATGTTTACAATTGTGAAGTATATCGACAATTAAATGACCCCCTGATTTACGCCAAGTTGGCACATGATCCTACAGTACAATACAAACAGGAAATTGATCTGATTCTATATACAGCACTAGAAGATGGTACCATTGATGAAACCACTTTCAAAACACTAACAGTAGATTTCCCAGTGACTCCAGCTCTCTACACTTTGCCAAAAGTGCATAAAAATTTTACATCTCCTCCCGGGCATCCCATACTATCGGCACGCAATTCTCTATATAATAACATCTCAAGATACCTGGATTTCTACCTTCAGCCAATAATACAAGCACATTTCTACCTTCAGCCGATAATACAAGCACAGCCGATGGTATTCAAAGATACTACACAATTGCTGATCATGTTACAGAACTGTACTAGTCTGCCTGAAATTTGTGTACTTACAGTAGTAGTATAGATGTTGTAACCTCTATACAAACATCCCCCACAAAGAGGGTAAACTGGCTGTTTGAGAGACTGGCTGGTACATAATGTTTCTCCTTCACAGTCAAAGCCGGAACACTTTTATCCAAACGCCTGGTTCATATAAATGTATCGGTTGTACCACCTACCGTTGTATAGAAACAGGACCCACAGTGACACATCCACATTCAGGAAAAAGGACGCATATTCAATATGTACTGTCCTGCACATCAAAATTTGTTATATATATAATTAAATGCCCTTGTGGTCTTGCCTATATTGGCAAGACAACCTGCACTTTTAAAAAGTGTAAAATACAGAAAAACCAGCGCTAAAATAATGAAGTGATCACTAAATAAACAGTGGGTCGAGATAAACAATATAATAACACTAAAATCACAAACACAGAAAAATAATGATAAATGAATAAAAATAAAAAAGAAAAAGTATAATAAAATAAAATGATATTCAGTAAATAGACCTGCACATATTAAAATATGTATGAATGTAATACAGCCACATTAGAATATATAAAAATCAACACTGCTGATCCATGGTAGATACTCCTTCCAAGCAAATAAGAACACACAGTCATAGGGGCTCACAAAGTTAATCAGGACTTATCTCCCTCTAGGCATAGAGTTTTACTGGATTCCCAATGGGTGTTAGTCCACAGTCCCTGGCCACCTGCAATGGCCGAATAATAAAGATGGGGCTGTTGTCTTCCTCCGGAGTATGGTAACTCGCCCAAATCAAAAAGGGTAACTTGCAGTCCAGGATAAAGGGTAGCCCAATAACGGAAAGGAAAACCTCCAAGTGTCCAATAGCTCAACACGTTTCGCTGGCCCAGAAATACATCCAGCTTCCTCAGGAGCATATTTTTTATATATTCTAATGTTATTAAATTGTTTACCACGACCCACTATCCATTTAGTGATCACTTCATTATTTTAGCGCTGTTTTTTCTGTATTTTGTGTTTTCCTTTATAAGGGGATGACATCCCCTTTATCACCAGCAGCTCTCTGGCAGCGCTTGGGGTTTTTTCTGTTTTGAGTGTGCAGCGCAGCATCGATCTACCATTCGCCAGGCCCTGGAAGGCAAAGATATTGAACAGCCCGTAGCGAGGCACTTTAAACAAGCCCGTCATTCTCTTGCCATACTTCCCTACAAACTTATAGACCATGTGCCACCTATGGTAAGGGGTGGTGACAGGCATAGAAAACTTCTTCAGCTGAGGCAAAGTGGATCTATAAGTTTAATACAGTTTCATTGGCAGGGCTTACTGAAAATTTATCTTTGATGTGTTTCCTGTAAGGTTCATTGTTTTTGAGTTGTACACACATTTTTTTCTTTCTTTTATTTTTCATGTTCTTAGTACTATTGTCATTTGTGTATTTTGTTGATATTCTTTATTTCTTTGTACTATTTTCTTCTTTTTTGCACCCTTCAGCATTAATTTTTTGTTAAGACTGTGAGCCGTGACTGGACTAACGCTTTGGGTTGGTATAGCAACTCCCAAAGGTGAGCAGCAGTGATGTCAGTCAGATGCACCGCTCACCCTCCGGCAGCGTGAATCCGGAGCCAGCGTCAGTGCACCACTCAGCACTATTATATAAGGTAAGATACTTTTGTGTTCTTTTGTTTAGATATGCCTTATGATGAGGTGCTAGTCGCTCTAAAACGTTGCTGAATAAATTACTTTATACCAAGTCCTGGAGTGCAGTATGGGGGAGGACAGCCTTGCAAAGCACCTACACCTATGACATATATATATATATATATATATATATATATATATTATCGTGATATTGTCTTGATAAAAGAGATTGAGGCTCTGAAACGTTGACTTCAATTATCTGAAGTCTGCTGTGATTTTTGCACTGATAGCCCCGGAGCGGAGTTCCGTCTGCCTTTCTTGCTGTATATGAGTCATTCTCTGGAGGGAAAATCGGGCAAGCTGTCAATGCATCTATCTGAGTGCTGGATTACCATTGTTTTATATATATATATATATATATATATATATACAGTCAGGTCCATAAATATTGGGACATTGACAGAATTTTCAGATTTTGGCCTCTATTCACCACCACAATGGTTTTGAAATAAAACAAACAAGATGTGCTTTAACTGCAGACTTTCAGATTAATTTGAGGGTAATTACATCCAAATCGGGTGAACGGTGTAGGAATTACAACAGTTTCAATATGTGCCTCCCACTTTTTAAGGGGCCAAAAGTAATGGGACTATCAACTCAAAAGCTATTTCATGGACAGGTGTGGGCTATTCCCTCATTATTTCATTATCAATTAAGCAGGTAAAAGGTCTGGAGTTGATTCTAGGTGTGACATTTGCATTTAGAATCAGTTGCTGTCAACTCTCAATATGAGATCCAAAGAGCTGTCACTATCAATGAAGCAAGCCATCATTAAGCTGAAGAATCAAAACAAACCCATCAGAGAGATAGCAAAAACATTAGGTGTGGCCAAATCAACTGTTTGGAACATCCTTAAAAAGAAAGAACGCATCGGAGAGCTCAGCAACACCAAAAGACCCAGAAGACTATGGAAAACAACTGTGGTGGATGACAAAAGAATTATTTCCCTGGTGAAGAAAAACCCCTTCACAACACTTGGCCAAATCAAGAACACTCTCCAGGAGGTAGATGTATATGTGTCAAAGTCAACAATCAAGAGAAGACTTCACAAGAGTGAATATAGAGGGTTCACCACAAGATGCAAACCATTGGTGAGCCACAAAAACAGGAAGACCAGATTAGAGTTTGCCAAACAACATCTAAAAAAGCCATTACAGTTCTGGAACAACATCCTATTGACAGATGAGACAAAGATTAACTTGTACCAGAGTGATGGGAAGAGAAGAGAAGGAAAGGAACTGCTCATGATCCAAAACATACCACCTCATCAGTGAAGCATGGTGGTGGTAGTGTCATGGCGTGGGCATGTATGGCTGCCAATGGAACTGGTTCCCTTGTATTTATTGATGATGTGACTGCTGACAAAAGCAGCAGAATGAATTCTGAAGTGTTTCGGGCAATATTATATGCTCATATTCAGTCAAATGCTTCAGAACTCATTGGACAGTGCTTCACAGTGCAGATGGACAATGACCCGAAGCATACTGCAAAAGCAACCAAAGAGTTTTTTAAGGCTAAAAAGTGGAATGTTATGCAATGGCCAAGTCAATCCCCTGACCTGAATCCGATTGAGCATGCATTTCACTTGATGAAGACAAAACTGAAGGGAAAATGCCCCAAGAACAAGCAGGAACTGAAGACATTTGCAGTAGAGGCCTGGCAGAGCATTACCAGGGATGAATCCCAGCGTCTGGTGATGTCTATGCGTTCCACACTTCAGGCTGTAATTGCCTGCAAAGAATTTGCAACAAAGTATTAAAAAGTGAAAGTTAGATTTAGGATTGTTTAGTTTGTCCCATTACTTTTGGCCCCTTAAAAAGTGGGAGGCACATATAGAAACCGTTGTAATTCCTACACCGTTCACCTGATTTGGATGTAATTACCCTCAAATTAAATCTGAAAGTCTGCAGTTAAATCACATCTTGTTTGTTTAATTTCAAAGCCATTGTGGTGGTGAATAGAGGACAAAATATGAAAATTCTATCAATGTCCCAATATTTATGGACCTGACTGTATATATATATATATATATATATATATATATATATAGTATATATAAACCATTGGGTCAGTTACTATGTACTGTAGGCGATTGGGTGGCAGTACGGTTTCACAAATTATTTCTGATATCTTTTATGGGTCTTCACTTCTAAACCATCAGAACTGTTTTGTGTTTTTATGAACATCTCTAATACAGTATATGAATTCCTGTCTTTACTAATATACCAAGCCAGCACTTTATATTGATTTCAGTCTGGTTCGCTATACACCAACAATGGACAGAAATAGAATGAAAAAAAGTTTATTTCAACTAAATTCAATTTTCAGAAGCACTTGAAACAACTGCAGAGAAATTTTTGCGGCTTATTATAATTATTGAAAGCTAGACTGACATTAAAAGTGCCCTAGGAACAATGTACATGGGAATCACTAACCAGCATGCTTGCAGTCCCAGCTTATGGGCAAAGGTGTCTTGTATTAAATGGAAAAGCGGTTTGGAAATAAATCTACACCCATTACCCTGATGGTCTATAAAGTGCTTTGCCGCATTCTAGTGGAAAAGGTATCATACAGTATGTACAAGTTTTCTAACCTTGTCAGTTGGGCCTGATTTAGAGTTGTACGCAGACCCGATGGTTTGGCGTTAAATGCATGTGCGGGATCTGTGCTGCGCATGTGCAGATCTGTGTCTGCGAGAAGGTCGCGGTGCCTCCTAATCCGCAACGTGATTGGCATGCCGCAACCATTTGGGGGTGGGGAAGGGGCAGAGATGGTAAGCATTACAGAAAATGGCTATGTGTTGACCCCGTTTTCTGGCATGCCGAGGTCAGTGGCTGCGTCCTTGTGCCCCATCCTGGCCATGACCGATGTTCACTCAGATGATCCCGTGCTGCATCTTCAGAAGCAGTGGATAATAATAGCATGCAGTGGGTTGTCTTTCTACTACAGACGCCTCCTGCTGCTTTCACATATTTGCGCACAGCATCTGCGTCCAAAGACGCAGTTGCAGACGTTACTGTAAGTACTGTCGGAAAGTGTCTGCTAAAGCTGAAGGCCATAACAAGCTTGGCTATAATAACTGACATACTAATGTAGCTGGTTAACATTACTATTAAATCAATTTGTTTCCTTTGTAACTGTCATATACAGATTAATCAAATCTATTGATCTCGGCGCTCATCAAACATACCAGTCACTTCTATATGATACCAATAAGTAAAAAATAAATTAAATTACAGCAGCATGTCCTATATCCTGGGATCCTCCTAAATATACTTAAGGCTGCGCTAATCTAAATCTCTTAATTGTGAAATGTCAGAAAGTATACCTAGCAGTCAAGGCTCCGTTAGATGTAAAGAATATTACATTTAATCACAAATAAGATCTTAAAACATATATATCTTACAATATGCGTAAATACCCATTCAATAGAAGAAATTAAAAATAATAAAACAGTAAAAAATAGTAAAACATTTTTATTTTTTATATTTTGACTATTTTTTTTACTGTTTTATTATTTTTAATTTCTTCTATTGAATGTGTATTTACACATATTGTGAGATATACTGTATATGTTTTAAGATCTCATTTGTGATTAAATATAATATTCTTTACATCTAAAGGAGTCTTGACTGCTATATATACTTTCTGCCATTTCACAATTTAGAGATTTATATTAGCGCAGTCTTAAGTATATTTTTTCTATATAGAATAGATTAATGGTTATAATCTTTTTTTGCTAACAAAACGTTTGTAATATCTGGTTTGTAGCACAATGGAAAAAATACAAAACTAACCCAAGATATATTGATCTGAAATACCGTTATCCTTATAACCAAAACAACAATGCAGCACCTTAATGAAGATAGATAAAGAAATTAAAAACAATTACTAAAAGATCTGCATACACTATGAATGACTAATGCTATATTAAATGTGTCCTTCAAATCATTCTCATCATCAGAATATAACTCAGATTTCTGTATTTGCATTAGAAATATCTTATCTTATTGTAAGTTCCTTTGCGGGACTGACAGTGTGATGAGGAACCGTATTTCCAGCATTGTGAGTAACTGTCAATAAAAATGGATTAGGTTAAAATATAATCTGTTCTGTGTTTTTTTGAAAAACCTTCCGCACAGCTTCAATAATCTTTTCTAACCTTGACAAAAATGTAATTGCTTATTTCTTATATCTTTTGAAAAGCTGAAGAATTACTAAGAGACTGAAGGCCTGATTCAGCAAGGAACGCAAATGTGCGCACGCACGCACTTGGCCGATGGTTTTGCACTGCGCATGTGCGAACCAACCATTGTGGTCAGGAAAGGGTACGCAGAGCACTCGCAGCATGCATGTAGACCCCTCTAACAGTGATTGCCAAGAAGTGCCGTTTATGGGCGGTGACGGGCTGTGGAATTGCCACCGCAGGCGTGCCAGTCCGTTTCCAAGCAATTGCGAGATCCTATGCAGCCTGAGTTGTCACTGAGTGCAGGAGATGTAGCAAAGTCTGCTGGAGGGTCAGTTCAACCACTATTCTGCGTATGTGTCCGATGGTTCGCGATGGTACCGATGTTTCCGCTATCTTGCGGACTACTCAGGCTGTGAGTAAAGGGAGGTTGGCGGCATTATGTATTTCTGGGTGTCTGCATCTTGTGCCGTGTGTATGCACTGATTCGCATATACACGCAGCGGCCAAGTGCGTACCTGCGCACATTTGCGTTCCTCGTTGAATCAGGCCCTGAGGTGGGTTAAATCTCAAGGCTGGGGACTGGCTTGTGTGCATGCATTATGTGCCAAGGCAGCCATTTAGGTGCATGGGTGAAACTGGGGGGTGGTACGGGGTGTACCGGACCACCCATTAGCCCAGTTCCGCTATATTTAATGAAGACAGCAGTGTGGTGCCTGTTTTCCAAGCTGCCTGCTGCAGCCGGGCATGAATGATGAACCAGAGCTGGCAGCATATCCGACATGTCACCAGCCGTGAGCCAATCACTGTAATTGGCTTGCGGAATGGCAGCCAATCGGGAGCGGCCATGGCGGCTTCAAGGTTCCGCTAGTGCGCTGCTGTTTGACCATGCTGTTTTACCCCTTCAGTGCTGTTTGACCATGCCTGGCTCGCTGCCAGTGCACCAGGTAGTTATATTATTACCCTGCCCCATGTGCAGCCAGTCTGCCCTAGTTCCCATCAAGGTCCAGCCTTCCCTGCCTTGTGTCCCCCCAGGTCCAGCCTTCCTTGCCCTGTGCCACTCCTCTACCATGTCTATCCATCCCCGTGCTGTGCCCCAATAGGTCCAACCCTCCTATGCCTGCACTACACTTAGTCTAGCCCAACCTTCCCTGTTCCCCCCATTAAGCTCCAGCCTTCCCAGCCCTGTGCCCGCCCCAGCCCTCTCTGACCTGTGCCCCCCCCACTAAGGTCCAGCCCTCTTTTTCATTTGACACCTCACCACCATATCTAGCCATTCTTGTCTCCAATAGGTCCAGTTCTCCCTATCCTGCACTACCCCTTATTCAAACCCTCCCTGCCTGTGTCCGCTAGGTCCATCCATCCCTGTCCTGCACCCCCCCTTGGACCAGCCCTCCCTGCCCTGCATCCCAAAGGTCCTGTCTTTGATATCCTGTGACCTTCAGTTGCAACCCTCCCTGCCTCCCATATCCAGACTTCACTGGTCTCATAAACCACTTGCCCTGCACCGCAATCTGCCACCCCCTTTTGTCTTCCACTTATATCTTCTTCATCCCTTACCATCCCCCTCCTGTTATGCTAAAGGCGATGGACTCCAACTAGCCGATGATTAGAAGCGGCTTGGAGAAACCTAGGCATTTTATGTGGATCTGGCTATTTCAATTTATTTTGAGTGGTTCTGGCTATTTGAATGTATTTTATGTGGATTATTTTTATTTGTTTAAATTGGGCAGCACAAACTACCTAACAACACTGAGGTCGTGTGTCTGATTCCCACCATGGCCCTAACTGTGTGGAGTTTGTATATTCTCCTTGTGCCTGCGTGGGATTCCTCCAGGTACTCTGGTTTCCTCCCACACTTCAAAAATATACTGGTAGGTTAATTGGCTCCCAACGAAAATGAACCCTAGTGTGTATGTGTATATAGATTGTAAGCTCCACTGGGGCAGGGACTGATGTGATTGGCCAAATATGCTCTGTAAAGCTCTGCAGAATTCAAAAAGGGGGCATGTGTCAAAACCACGCCCTCTGAGTGACCACACCCCTTTTTTGAAGCTCGTCCCTTCAACCTGCACAAAAGTTCCCTTTGTGCTAACAGACACCCTGCACCTCATCTATAGAATATGCTAAAGCTGGGACCACCCATTACCAGATCTCTAGCCTTTCGATTAGAGATGTGCGGTTTGGTTCTCCAAAAATCCGAATCCACCCGAATTTCGTGATTCCGGATAAATCCGAGTCGCGGTTCTGATCTTTTTGCGGTTTGGAATTTGGATTTTAAATCCGAATTTCGGGTTTTGGATTGCATAGTTTACATGATTTTAACTGTTTTAAAAAACTTTTTTAGCAATTTGTTTTTTGTATTAAAACCCAGATCCAATACCAAAACCAAAACACTTGAGGGTGGGTTTGCAAAACCAAAACACAAAGATTAATCCAGATCCAAAACCAAAACCAAAGCACGGGGGTCAGCTAGTTTCGATTAGACAATATATACTGTATGGCTGGTGTTTCAAGGCCCAAACCTTTGGTTGGGGATTCTTCCCCAGCTCCTTTCCCCTTTTATTGATAGATTATTGTGTTTGTGTTGTCAGCAGATCATCAACCTGGGTGCGAAAGCTTAATGGATTCCTCACATGACGCTCATCAGCCATTCAAAAGTTTAAAATAATTACTATAGCCCCTTCTTCTCTATGAGAATAGTTGCAAAACACACAAAAATCAATATAGCGGTGCATTTTATTAGCTACATACAACAGAATGTGTGGTTTTTTTTTTATTATTATTATTATTATTATTATTATTATTATGATAATACACCTTTGCTTTAGCTTGCTGAAGAAAGTTTGAACACTTTGTGATGGAAATAATTTAAAGACTTTAATAAGTCCTAAAATGCTCAGCTGCCAAATCAGTAGTACAATGCCACTAATGTGTCCATCAGGAGAATTATGCCATAGAAATGTGTACTGCGCTAGTGGTGATGCCTGGTAATATGGCCATAATATATAACTTGCTACTAAGACGCCAATAAATAGTAAAACCATCCACAATCTACACTTTCCTTATCACTTCAGTTTAGCTGCCTGCTCCGCCACTCCCGTCACCTCACACTGCTCCCCTTCTATCCCAGTAGAGCACTGACAGCAAGGACCTTACCCACTTTATCCCACCCCATCATAAGTGTTGCTAAGTGCCAACCGTATGAAGGTGAACTGGTAATCTTACCTCCTCACAGGTGCCAAGGTAAACTCAAGTCTGCTATATTTAGTCGACATTGATCAGTTATCATGTCTGCTGTGATGAAAAGTTGACATGATTAGAATATCGACAAAACGTCTATGGTGGTCCAGTGGTGACTTGCCTGGTACAGTGGGTCTGGTGGTTCAAGCAGTGTCATCTGGGTACGGTGGGGATGTCTTAAAAGCTTCCAACAGATCCTGTGGTGCTCTACCTAATGCCTAACCCAAACTTCATCTCTCACATCCTAAACCTGCCCCTAGTGCCTAACCTTAACCTCTCCTCCTGCAGTCTAACCCTAAGCCCATCTTCCTTGACAAAGTTACATGTGTTATACACATTTTTCACCATTAGGTGGTACCCATACAAACTGTTGCTATGGGGTGTTCAAATACCTAGTTACGTCCATGAGTCTAACCCTAACCCGCCACTGCTGCAGCCTAACCATAACCTCCCCCCCTGTAGCCTAACCCTAACCCTCCACTGCTGCAGCCTAACCCTCCCCGCCTGTAGCCTAACCATAACCCTTCACTGCTGCAGCCTAACCCTCCCCTCCTGCAGCCTAACCATAACCCTCCACTTTTGCAGAATAACTCTCCCCTCTTGTAGCCTAACCGTAACCCTCCACTGCTGCAGCCTAACCCTAACCTCCCTTCCTGTAGAATAACCCTAACCCTCCACTGCTGCAGCCTAACCCTAACCTCCCTTCCTTTAGCCTAACCCTCCACTGCTGCAGCCTAACCCTAACCTCCATTCCTGTAGCCTAACCATAACCCTCCTGTCACAAACGTGGAATTTAGGAGCTGTGTTCCCGGACTGGGCCTTGGATCTGTATTACTTGGCGCAGACGCTCGCTGGAGGAGGCTTGGCTTAATGAAGTTTCTCCGCATGAGAAGGTGCAGCGAACTGACAGGAGTTTGAGGAATGCGGCAGTAACGAGATAGCTAGGAAGCTACGTGGAGCGGCTGGATAGCCTAGGGTAGACGTTGGTAGCTGAGTGGCTACGTGGAGCGGCTGGATAGCCGTGGGTAGACGTTGGTAGCTGAGTGGCTACGTAGAGCGGCTGGATAGCCGTGGGTAGACGTTGGTAGCTGAGTGGCTACGTGGAGCGGCTGGATAGCCGTGGGTAGATGTTGGTAGCTGAGTGGCTACGTGGAGCGGCTGGTTAGCCGTGGGTAGACGTTGGTAGCTGAGTGGCTACGTGGAGCGGCTGGATAGCCGTGGGTAGACGTTGGTAGCTGAGTGGCTACGTGGAGCGGCTGGATAGCCGTGGGTAGACGTTGGTAGCTGAGTGGCTACGTGGAGCGGCTGGATAGCCATGGGTAGACGTTGGTAGCTGAGTGGCTACATGGAGCGGCTGGATAGCCGTGGGTAGACGTTGGTAGCTGAGTGGCTACGTGGAGCGGCTGGATAGCCGTGGGTAGACGTTGGTAGCTGAGTGGCTACGTGGAGCGGCTGGATAGCCGTGGGTAGACGTTGGTAGCTGAGTGGCTACGTGGAGCGGCTGGATAGCCATGGGTAGACGTTGGTAGCTGAGTGGCTACGTGGAGCGACTGGATAGCCGTGGGTAGACGTTGGTAGCTGAGTGGCTACGTGGAGTGGCTGGATAGCCGTGGGTAGATGTTGGTAGCTGAGTGGCTACGTGGAGCGGCTGGATAGCCGTGGGTAGACGTTGGTAGCTGAGTGGCTACGTGGAGCGGCTGAAGCGCAGTGGGAAGGCTACTTAGCTAAACTAAGAAACTAGTTGCACTGGCAACTTGTGTGAGCATTGGGGATCCTTTTATAGTGGACACTGGGAGCTGACAGGCCGAGAGAGAAGGAGAAGGCTCCTCATTGGTGGTAGTGGGGTCACATGGGCAATCCAAGATGGCCGCGCCCATGGACCGGAGGACAGCGCTTCCTGGAGGTAGTCAGCGGGGACCAGCGGTGAGCAGGAGCCGGCATGGGAGCATCACAGCAGCGGGACCCTCCAGAGGACAACAGCGGAGACTGCCTTGGGAGAAGAGGAAGGAGCGTACAGCGCGGGAGCCAGAAGACAGCGCGGGTCAGTGCCCGCACAGGTAAGCGACGGGGTCTGATTCTGGGGTCTCCAGGCCGGCGTGTGACAGTACCCCCTTCTTCAAGAGTGGCCACCGGACACTTCCTTGGTTTATGAGGAAATTTCACATGGAACGCTTTGACCAGACGGGGTGCATGGACATCAGAGGCATTTATCCAGATTCGTTCCTCCGGACCATAATTCTTCCAGTCGATAAGGTATTGAAGACGGTTTTATCGACAACGGGAATCTAAGATTCTGTCAACTTCGAACTCCTCTCCCTGCTGTGTTTGAACACTAGAAGCTTTAGGCAGGACCTTCTGAAATCGGTTTAAGACTAGTGGTTTTAAAAGAGAAATATGGAAGGAACTTGGAATGCGAAGAAATGGAGGAAGCTTTAACTTGTAAGCCACAGGATTCAAGACTTTGATGATTGGGAATGGACCAATGAATCGCGGAGCAAATTTCATTGAGGGTACTCAGAGTCTTAGGTTTCGGGTAGAGAGCCAGACCATATCCCCAGGTCGGAAATTTGGAACCGCTCGTCTTTGGCGGTCAGCAAATCTCTTGTACCGGGCTGACGTTTTAGTCAGAGAGGAACGAACCTTTTCCCAGATGTTGGAGAATCGTTGAAGGGACATTTTGGCCGCAGGCACATCTAATGTGGTAAGAAGAGGGAAATCTGGCACTCGAGGATGTTGACCAAAAACTGTAAAAAAAGGAGTTGAGCTGGTGGACGTGTGATAATGATTATTGTGGGCAAATTCGGCCCAAGGAAGAAGTTCAATCCAGTCATCTTGGGAGGAGGAGACAAAAGTGCGCAGGAACTGTTCCAGGTCTTGATTGACCCTTTCGGTCTGACCGTTGGTCTGGGGATGATAAGCGGTAGAAAATTTGAGTTTTACCTGAAGGGCTGAGCAGAGTGACCTCCAGAACTTCGCTACGAACTGTACTCCCCTGTCGGAGATGATCTCTTGAGGAAGGCCGTGGAGCTTGAAGATCTCTTTTATAAAGCTCTGGGCGAGTAGAGGGGCAGACGGAAGCCCAGTAAGTGGTACGAAATGAGCCATTTTAGAAAAATGATCCACGATAACCCAAATTGTGTTGTGGCCCCGAGATGGAGGAAGATCAGAGATGAAATCCATAGATAGGTGAGTCCATGGCTTAGATGGAATTGCAAGAGGTTGGAGTTGACCGTGTGGAACCCGCCGAGGTATCTTGTGTTGGGCACATTTGATGCATGAAGACACATAAGACCTGACGTCCTTTTTCATCGAAGACCACCAATAGGACCGCTGGATAAATTCTAGGGTTTTATCCATACCCAGGTGACCAGAGAACCGGGAAGCATGAGCCCAATGCAGTAACCTCTTGCGGAGTTCCAGAGCGACGAAAGTCTTCCCAACCGGGGGTATAGAAGATAATTGGGTAGAGGCGAAGGAAGCGGAATTCAAGATTGGTTGGGGCTGTTCCATGGGTAGATCAGGGTTGCTCGTCATGGAACGGGAGAGTGCGTCGGCTTTGAGGTTTTGTGAACCGGGGCGATAGGAGACTTTGAAGTTAAATCTGGAGAAAAACATTGCCCACCGGGCTTGACGAGGGTTCAAGCAATTTGCAGATTTAAGATAAAGGAGGTTCTTATGGTCAGTAAAAATGGTAATGGGGTAATGAGCTCCTTCTAGAAGATATCGCCATTCTTCGAGGGCTAGTTTCATGGCGAGTAACTCTTTATCTCCAATGGTGTAGTTCTTCTCTGCAGGCAAAAACTTCCGGGAAAAGAAACCACAGGGATGAAGTTTTTCATCTTTAAATCGCTGGGAGAGCACTGCACCGACACCTTCAGAGGATGCGTCCACCTCCAGGATAAAGGGCCGGGTGGAGTCTGGTTGCTTTAAGATGGGAGCGGAGATGAAGGCTTGCTTAAGGAGTTGAAATGCAGAGGTAGCTTCGACGGGCCATATAGTTGGATCTGCTCCCTTGCGGGTGAGGGCTGTAATCGGAGCTACCAGAGTCGAGAAACCTTTTACAAACTTGCAATAGTAATTGGCAAATCCTAGGAATCTTTGTATGGATTTTAAGGAAGAAGGAAGAGACCAATCAAGAATGGCTTGTAGTTTTGACGAATCCATTTGAAGGCCTGTTCCGGAGATAATGTATCCCAGGAATGGTACACTTGAGACCTCAAACAGACACTTCTCTAATTTGCAAAACAGTTGATTGGACCGCAGCCTCAGAAGGACTTGTTTGACCTGGTCTCGATGAGTTTGGAGGTCTTGAGAAAAAATCAAAATGTCGTCTAAGTAAACGACCACACACTTGTACAAGAGGTCCCGGAAGATTTCATTGACGAAAAACTGGAAGACGGCTGGAGCATTACAGAGGCCGAAGGGCATAACGAGATACTCGTAGTGCCCATCCCTGGTGTTGAAGGCCGTTTTCCATTCATCGCCTGGACGGATACGAATTAAATTATAGGCTCCTCTTAGGTCGAGTTTGGAAAAAACTGTGGCTCCCTTGACTCTATCAAATAACTCTGTAATGAGAGGAAGAGGGTAGCGATTCTTAATAGTTATTTCATTAAGACCCCGGTAGTCAATACACGGGCGCAAAGCCACCATCTTTTTTTTTTATGAAGAAAAATCCAGCCCCTGCTGGAGACGTGGAAGGTTGAATGAAGCCTTTATTTAAGTTTTCCGTAATGTACTCCGACATGGCCTGAGTCTCAGGGAGAGATAGAGGATAGGTTCGGCCCCTAGGAGGATTCTTCCCGGGAATCAGATCTATGGGACAGTCCCAATCACGATGGGGAGGTAACAGGTCTGCGCTCTGTTTGCTAAAGACGTCCTGAAACCCATCATAGGCTTTGGGCAGGTCTGTAGAATCCCGTACAATGGAAGATCTGATAGGTATTACCCGCTGAAGGCAACCTTTGAAGCAATTGGAACCCCAGGAGATTATTTGCATGGTGGTCCAATCGATTTGAGGTGAATGTCTCTGTAGCCAGGGTAATCCGAGGACTAAAGAATGAGAGGCTTTGGGAATCACTAGGAAGGATAGTTGTTCAGAATGGAGCACCCCAATGGTAAGTTTAAGTGGTGTTGTACGATGGGTGATGGTTCCACTAGAAATGCGACTACCATCGATGGCGGTTAAAGTGATGACTCGAGTCAACGCTTCCATGGGGATTTGATGCTTCTGGACAAATTCAGTAGTGACAAAGTTCTCTGCCGCTCTGGAATCCAGGAGAGCTAATACAGCTTTGGAACCTCGAGGACACTTTAAATGAGCCTGGATGGTGGAATCAGACTTCCTTTGTGATTCAATGGCAACTCCTAACTTAACCTCTCTTTCATAAGTTAGGAGGAGGCGTTTCCCGGATGAATGGGACAAGTTTTAACTAAATGTTGAGGAGATCCGCAGTACATACAGAGGTTCTGCCTCCGCCTTTTCTGACGCTCCTCAGCCGATAAATGAGAGCGGTTGACCTGCATGGGTTCTTCGCCCAGAGGAGGAGAGGGTAAGCGGGAAACTGGACGTGGCCTTCCATGATCAAATCTGCCTCTTTCCAAGGCACGCTCCCTGTGACGGAGATCCACCTTGTTGCAGAGAGAGATTAACCCATCCAAACTGGTTGGAAGGTCACGGGAAGCTAGGTCGTCTTTGAGCCTTTCAGAAAGGCCACTCCAGAAGGCAGCGATGAGGGCATCCTCATTCCAATTGAGTTCTGAAGCCAGAGTCTGGAACTGGACTACGTATTGGCCGACGGTCCTGCTGCCCTGACGGAGGCGTAGAATATCAGCTGATGCGGAGGTGGTTCTTCCGGGTTCATCAAAGATTTTGCGAAATGTAGCAACAAATTCGGGGTAGTTGGAGAGCAGGGGATCCAACTTCTCCCAAAGGGGCGAGACCCAATCGAGTGCTTGGCCAGAGAGTAGAGAGATGATATATGCCACCCTGGTTCTGGCCGTCGGAAAGTTGGCGGATTGTAGCTCGAACTGGATTTCGCATTGATTTAAAAAACCCCTGCATAATTTGGGGTTGCCATCGAACTTGCTCGGAGGGGAGAGCTGAAGACGAGCAGGAGGTAGAACCGGAGGAGCAGGTGACACCACAGGAGGAGAGGCGGCTTGGGAGCCAGCGGGAGCGGGATGAGCCAGTAAGGACTGAATGTTGTCCAGGCGTGACGACATATCTTGGATAAATTGGATCAGCTGAGCCTGAGAGGTCTCCTGTCTTTCCAGATGGGATAGTACATCCTGCGAGGCTTCTATCCCAGATCCTTGACCACTTGCCGAGTCCATCTGGCCAGTGCAAACTGTCACAAACGTGGAATTTAGGAGCTGTGTTCCCGGACTGGGCCTTGGATCTGTATTACTTGGCGCAGACGCTCGCTGGAGGAGGCTTGGCTTAATGAAGTTTCTCCGCATGAGAAGGTGCAGCGAACTGACAGGAGTTTGAGGAATGCGGCAGTAACGAGATAGCTAGGAAGCTACGTGGAGCGGCTGGATAGCCTAGGGTAGACGTTGGTAGCTGAGTGGCTACGTAGAGTGGCTGGATAGCCGTGGGTAGACGTTGGTAGCTGAGTGGCTACGTAGAGCGGCTGGATAGCCGTGGGTAGACGTTGGTAGCTGAGTGGCTACGTAGAGCGGCTGGATAGCCGTGGGTAGACGTTGGTAGCTGAGTGGCTACGTGGAGTGGCTGGATAGCCATGGGTAGACGTTGGTAGCTGAGTGGCTACGTGGAGCGGCTGGATAGCCGTGGGTAGACGTTGGTAGCTGAGTGGCTACGTGGAGCGGCTGGAGCGCAGTGGGAAGGCTACTTAGCTAAACTAAGAAACTAGTTGCACTGGCAACTTGTGTGAGCATTGGGGATCCTTTTATAGTGGACACTGGGAGCTGACAGGCCGAGAGAGAAGGAGAAGGCTCCTCATTGGTGGTAGTGGGGTCACATGGGCAATCCAAGATGGCCGCGCCCATGGACCGGAGGACAGCGCTTCCTGGAGGTAGTCAGCGGGGACCAGCGGTGAGCAGGAGCCGGCGTGGGAGCAGCACAGCAGCGGGACCCTCCAGAGGACAACAGCGGAGACTGCCTTGGGAGAAGAGGAAGGAGCGTACAGCGCGGGAGCCGGAAGACAGCGCGGGTCAGCGCCCGCACAGGTAAGCGATGGGGTCTGATTCTGGGGTCTCCAGGACGGTGTGTGACACCTCCACTGCTGCAGCCTAACCCTAACCTCCCCTCCTGTAGCCTAACCCTCCACTGTTGCAGCCTAACCCTAACCTCCCCTCCTGTAGCCTAACCATAACCCTCCACTGCTGCAGCCTAAACATAACCTCCCC
Source organism: Taudactylus pleione (assembly GCA_031769625.1). Classification (NCBI taxonomy): domain Eukaryota; kingdom Metazoa; phylum Chordata; class Amphibia; order Anura; family Myobatrachidae; genus Taudactylus; species Taudactylus pleione. The sequence goes on from JAUIMM010000646.1 coordinate 2,545,158, forward strand.
TCCTGTAGCCTAACCATAACCCTCCACTGCTGCAGCCTAATCCTAACCTCCTGTAGCCTAACCATAACCCTCCACTGCTGCAGCCTAACCCTCCCCTCCTGTAGCCTAACCATAACCCTCCACTGCTGCAGCCTAACCCTCCCCTCCTGTAGCCTAACCATAACCCTCCACTTCTGCAGCCTAGCCCTCCCCTCCTGTAGCCTAGCTCTCCACTGCTGCAGCCTAACCCTAACCTCTCCTCCTGTAGCCTATCCGTAACCCTCTACTGCTGCAGCCTAACCCTAACCTCTCCTCCTGTAGCCTAACCATAATCCTTCATTGCTGCAACCTAACCCTAACCTCTCTTCCTGTAGCCTAACCATAAACCTCCATTGCTGCAGCCTAACCCTAACCTCAGTGGTGGCACTAAAATATTTCTGTCGAATAAAATTACTCCACTTCACATTTTTTTTATAAACCTTTTTAATTTAATTTTTAAGGACAATGTCATGAGAGGGAAGGGGGAGCATAGTAGTGGATGCACAATAGGCATGATTGACATGAGGAAGTAACTTATCATTTGAATTTCTGCACAAAAAAACTATTTTAAATCTAGATGTTCAGGTGATGTCCAAGTAATAAAAGAAGGAAGTGGACTCCTAATGTTTTTATAGGTATTTTTTTAAATGGGGACAGTAAGTAGTGGGAAGGGTGTAGACAGTTCTCTTCTTTACACTGCTCAGAGATATTTCTATTCAAAGAGGTGTGTAGCTGTGTATGTATATGTGTATAAATATATATATATATATACATATATATGTAAAAAATATCATACAAACTCGGCACTCACACTGCAACTCCTTTGATTACTGGGAATGTTGGTTCCATAATATTGCAATGATTTGTTAAGCTGACCACCACTTCACGGTCTTTCCCATCTGGCCAGTCCCTACACTGATTCTCAGATAAATTATCTTGGTCTGCAACCTTCGGCCCAAGCTTGCATACATTTTAAACATGAATATGGGTCCTGGCTTAAAGACAGGACCACATCCAGGGATATCAGTTAATAAGCACCTGGAAATAGACAAAAAAAAGTTTGTCTTACATTTGAAAAACAGGGTGCCCTAGCAAGTGTGACCACAACATGTACATAAAATATATCATATAAACTCGGCACTCACATGCTTTTCAAACTGCAACTCCTTTGAATACAGGGAATGTTGGTTCCAAAAATATGGCAATAATTTGTTAAGCATACCACCGCTTCACGGTCATTCGCATCCAGCCAGTCCCCACACTGACTCCCAGACAAATGATCTTGGTCTGCCACCTTCTGCCCAAGCTTGCATACATTTTATGTCCCAGTCTAAAACTGCATTTTTGGACTGGGACCAGAACACACCACAAATTGAGAGTGCAGTTTGCATAGTTCCTTTGTGGATCTTATATAACCTTCAAGTTCGGATTGTTAAAACCCCTGAAGAAGTCCTAAGGGATGAAATATGATGGGTGTCAGAAGGGAGGAAACTGCTTTAAATAAGATCTGGCCCATTAAGGGTAAAGACAGCAAAATTGTCATCATCTCCCTATGTTAAGACAATGGAGAATTTACTGTGTAAGTACTTTTAATGCTACAAATTTTATGTCATAAGACAAAAACTTTTTAATAAATTATTTATTTATTTTCATCTAACAGTTGGCCATTCTTTGGGTGTTTTTTGGTGAGAGGGTCTTTTTTAGAATATCTGTCTTTCACATTAATCTCATGGGATACAGGAACTGAGAGCTCTGAGAGTCCTATCTCAATTAGAGCACTCATTAGCATGTGTGGTTTGATGTGTTATATTCTGACATTATGTTTATATCTACGGGCATGCTGAGATTAGATCAGATGTCATGAAAGTGGAAGTTGTTATTTCCTTTTTCCTTTATTCACTTACTAATAATATTGTGGCAATTGATATACGGACAGTAGTTGGAGGATTTACCAGTGACGCACAAACACATGCATTCTTTGTATAAATTAATACATATGGCACCAGTACTCAGAGATCTAACACCACATCTCATGTTTATAATGGATATATGGATGTGGTAATTGTGTTACTATAAACAGGATTTAATCCTATGATAATATACTGAGAACACTAGTTATTCAATTACCAGCAAAAGTGGTACATGTCACAAGTATAAAAAGTCACAGGGAATATTTAATGAATGTGATAAACCAGGTTGGAACTATGGACCTCATTCAGACCCGGTCGCAAGCGCTGCGTGCTCGCAACCGTGTCGATGTTTTGGTCCTGCGCATGCGCAGTGGCCGCACTGCGCGTGCACAAGCCCCGGAGCGAGAGAGAAACTCTCTCGCTCTGGAGCTCTCTATAAAAGGGGCGGCTGTCGATGTTGATCGACAACTCGCCCCGTTTTGTAGGCGTGGCGGGGGGTGGTTTCACAAACGAAGGCTTTCCTTAAGGAACGCCTGCCGTTTTGTGGGCGGCCGCACTGACATCAGCAGTGATGTCAGTGGGGAGCTTCCTGCTCGATCAGAGCAGGAAGCTCCCTGGGGCTTGCGGTTGCCGAGACCCAACCCCGATGGTCGCGATGGTCTTGACCATGGCAACCATCAACTGGTCGGTCGCTAAGCTGTGGGTGGTAACCCACAGCTTAGCTAGCGACCAGGAGCCCGCACTAAAAAAAAGAAGTGGCCGCCCTCATTCAGAGAGAGAACGATTGCTTCTTGCGACCGCCTCTGAATGAGGGCCTATGTGTCTATTTCATGGTTTTGTGATATGATATAGATCAGACCTGCTCTGTCGGCCTATATGATTTAGTGCTGAACTGAAGGGTTTTGCACTAAAGGTTTTTTCTTTTGAATTTTTTATTTTGCAATTAATACGCAATTTATTACATGTGGGTGTATTTATGTGGAACTCAAAATTCGCTGTTGCTTGCATGTCCTACTTATATATTTGATGATTAGTAGGAGTTGCAGAATTGGGTAGCCACATTATTTATGCGAGAAACTAAACTCATTTCAAGTGATATTTGCGGATCTGATGTTTTTTGAACAAAAATGTTGCTGTGTATACCCCGAGCATAATTATTAACATATTTTTTCTAAATAATTTTTGACTCATTCATTTTAACTAATATATTAATAAAGGTTATATTTTAGCTGAATCATACAAATCAATAAGAGTGCACCATAAAAAAGAGTCTGCTTTCTCTCCTCTTTGTACGAGTTAACTGAGAATGCCAAATGTACAGAAGGGTTGTTCCAATACAAGATGTTACCCTTTGCGTTACATGGGGCACCGGCTACCTTTCAAAGGATGATGGATAGAATTCTAAGGCCCCATAGACAGTATGACAATATGCTGCTGCTTATCTAGATGGTGTGGTCACTCATAGTCCTGATTGGCAGTCTCACTTGCCCAGAGTGCAAGCAGTGTTGTACTCCATCTATAGGGCAGGATTGACAGACAACCCAAAAAGGTGTTGCCTAGGGATGGAAGAAGTAAAGTATTTTGGATACACCATTGGCGGAGGTTTGATAAAGCCACAGCTTAATAAAATTGAGGCAATACAAAACTGGCCATGACCCCTGAATAAGAAGCAGGTGAGAGCCTTCTTAGGAATTACTTGATATTATTGGAGATTTATACCAAATTTTGCCACCATTGCAGTCCCACTAACTGACCTTACCACAGGCAAACAGGAAGTCATGGTTAAATGGAGTCCTGAAGCAGAGAAGGCTTTTCAGGGGTTAAAAATTGCATTGTGTACCCAACCAGTTCTGATGACCCCTGATTTTGACAGGGAGTTTGTTGTGCAAACTGATGCATCAGATGTAAGCATAGGAGCGATCCTGTCCCAGAGTAAAGAAGGTGAAGAACACCCTATTTTTTACTTAAGCGGTAAGTTGAATGTACATGAGAGAAACTATGCTACGGTCGAGAAAGAAGCATTGGCCATAAAGTGGGCATTAGAAACTCTCAGGTACTACTTGATGGGTAGGAAGTTCAGGATGATCACTGACCATGCCACTTTGAAATGGATGTCAGAGAACAAAGTGAGCAATGGGAGAATAACAAGGTGGTTCTTGGCACTGCAGAACTTTAAGTTTACAGTCGAACAAAGGCCAGGAAGCCAGCTGGCCAATGCAGGTGCTTTGTTGCGTGTTCATTGTTTGGGGGCTGCAGTTGTTCCGCCCCACAGGTCAAAACAAAGGGGGGATATGTGGTAGAAGCACTGGAGAAGTCTTGGATGGCATATATGTGTGTCCCAGATTCCTATCATATGTGTTTTAAAAACCCCAGGAAAAGTCTGTTATGCCAAACAGACCAGAAGGGTCGGCTATTGGTAAAAGCCGGATAATGGGTTCTAGGGGTGTGGATGTGAGAAGGGAAGGGATAGCTCCATTCACTGGCCATTCCAGGTGTTGGGCCTTTCAGTCTGAGAGCAGGCTGATTAGTAGTTGCACCTGGAAGTGGCTTAGATAAGCTGTGTTGGGTTTTGGTTGAATGTCTCACATACCCTGGGGAGAACAGACACTGAGGTTTGTTCAGAGACACTGTGTTATTTGGAAGTGCTGTGTTTGTGTTTGTGGTAAGGCAGTAGGCCCTGGCACTTGTAGAGAGGGAATAACCTGTCTAGTTAGTGCCCAGACAGGCTAGGATTTATTTTTATGTTTTGTTTATTTTGTTGTTTATATTGCACAATAAAACTGGTTCCGACCAGCTTGCACGAAAACCTTGGACTGGTGTGCTGTTTCCTGGCTGCTGTGTGTAAGCAGCGTCGTAGCTAGACGGCAGTGCGCCCTGTGCAGCACTGCCGCCCCTCTTTTTCCAAAAGCCGATATTCTAGTCTGCTTACAAAACAGACTTCTCCTGGGTGTTTTTTAGAACACATAGGCCAAAAACTTAGGATTAGTGTGAAATGTAAAGCACATATATGGCCTTCCACACCCCACTTGAAATCTTGCATTTGCTCCAATGCAGGTTCCTCTTTTTGCATTATATATTTTAGTAATGGGGATACTTGACAGTAGACGGGTGACTTTGGTACATGATGGAGGTTTAGGACACTACTCTTTAGCACGGCCGTAGCAGGGTGATAATCTGCCCTATGTTGCAATGATGTCACAATGAAGGAGGAGGGTCACCGGGACCAGGAAGAAGCATGGTGCCCGGAGCATATTAAGGATGCTCCAGTTGGCTCTGTGGTTGCTCTGTAGACTCCAGTGTGCCATTCTAGGCACTGTGCAAGTGGTGCCACGGGGCAGCGACATTGGCACCTCCTCGGCCCTGCAGCAAGGGCGGTGACAACGCTCACCCACTTTTAGTTTCAGCCCTACTTTTTAGCCCTAGTCTGAGTTATTGTACAGACAAACTATAACAACAGTCAACATCTGTGTTGTCTCTAATAATAATAATAATTATATCAGCAACATAATAGACTAGTGAAATATAATTTCATGGCAGCCCCCATCGTTAGTAAGGCTGCAAAAGTAGAATGGGAGGAGTAATTAAATCTCTCACGGCCACCATGTAGGGTGATCTAGCTGTGAACGCTGACTCTGGACCTTGTCTTTGTTCACTGTCCTTGGAACTTGCTTTAGTTACATTGTGGATAATGCAGAACTGTTTGTAGTGGTGACAGTTGTTCTAATAACATAACAAAAAACCTTTTATATCCCCTTCACACTTGGGCACAATAAATATAATGGGCTTTTATTTTATTTCAGGTCATACAGTTTGCTCAGGACATGTCTTTATTGATCCTGAATAAACAAAATAATTCAAATATTTGTCTACAAACTGTGCTTGGGGAAACATCACTGTCCAATAAAACAGGATGTTCTTACGCGAGACATGTCATGAATACTATCCATTGATTGTACCGTATTTGTACAGTCAGAGTATTTACACATAATTATTACACATACATATTTAATGTCTAATTATAAACCAAATGCTGATAGCTGGCACTGGCGTTGCCTACAAGACCTTCCAACTGAGAGCAACGGAAGGAGCAATCACCAAGCTGCTGATTATAGTGGAGATGTATCATCTTCTAGCTGTCATTAATCTAGCACAGTCTATAAAATGTCAGTTAGACGCTAATTGGTTGCTATGGGCAACTTCTCTCGAAGGTTTGAAACATCTTCTCTGTCATTTAGTTTGTAGCCTTTATTTGTGAACTGTAAAATCTTTTGATGTCTAATATTTTAGGTGTTTATATGAAGCTTAGGGCTGTACTCAATTAGTTCTGCATCGGCGAAAAGTTCCGCCTGCCCAATGCTTTGCCTACATTGTGTGTTTTGGACGTGAAAACTTATTGTGCGCGTCACCGCTTTTCGCTGTATTCAATTACAAAACAGGCGAAAACGGCAAGCGGTGAATGCAGAACAGGCGGAAAGTACTGTCAGAATTGGGGAAATTAGTCTGTACCCCAAAAAAAGATGCACTAACATTGGGGATCAATGTAGAAGTGTGCCAATAGCTCTAATAAATCTATTTGGAGTACTGAAGTTGTTTAAAATCCTTGTTATTAGTGTCCTTGCAAAAGTGGTGAAGAATGGCATTAAGCAGTATTTTGTGGTGAAAATAAGTAGTTTTGTCAAATTTGGGGTTCTTGAAAATGGGTGCTAGCATATTTTAATATCTCTAAAGTGAAGTTTTAGAAAAAGTTATATACCTCCGTCATACATGCACCTGCAATCCCAAAAACACTTGGCCTCTTCTCAGAGCACCCCCAGAAGCTTATTTCACTAGTTTTTTAAGTTGTCCCCCCACTTTTGTCATTTTCGCCCCAAATTTCAAAGGCGTTTTTTCGGTGCTCCTGGAATTTTGTAATTCTTTTTTTGGGTGGATTGTCCATTGGAGGGGTGTACCAAGGGTTTAGAGTGGTTTCCCAACATCTGCACCCAAAAATATAGATTTTACACTTTTTTTCACCTGCTATTCTGTGGAGAAAAAGTATCGCCTATTTCAGTGCCTCGACTCTCCGCATAGGCAAAAACGGACTGGAATTGAATAAAAACAGTGAAATGTTCGCAAAAAAACATGCAAAAATGGCTTTTCGCTCCGAATTGAAAACGGCCCACAGTATGCAAACACTATGGAAAATGATCAGCCAAGTTTGGACATGTTTGTTAGATACAAAGGGCAGAATGTGCGACGCAGCTCAATTTGCATGCGATGCATCCCGCCACTCTTCGCATCCATGCTGGTGTTAATTACGCCGGTATGCATGAAGAAAAGAACAAAGGAAAGCTCTCTCGGTAAGAACGGTCCTTTGCGAGTGAGGGATTTCCGGGTCTATGACCCAGATAATGCCCTGATATGTCTCCCCAAGTGCAAGATATGAGCAAAAAAATACACTGAAAATTTTGCGAAAATGACACGTTGATGCAGCACATTTATGCACCACACTATATAAAGCCCTCTATGTACCTACCTTTTAGAATCTCTTCCCAGGAGAAGCCCGGGTAAGAGAAGCAGCAGGGTGCCGATGGGGGCGGGGCCTAACGAATCGCGTCATTAAGCCCGGCCCCCTCACGGCAAAACTGCCGCGATTGGGTCAAATTTACTTAGGGGACGGGGCCAAATGCTGTGATTCATGCAGAATCACATCTTAAGCCCTGCCCCCTTCACGGAGATCCGCGATCGTCGCGGGTATTCTCCTCATTCTGCCCACTTCACTAGGAAGTGGGCAGAATGCAGGAGAAATGTCTACCCTTCCGGGGGTGCGGGGGGTTACCCGAAAAATCGGGAGCCTCCTGCGAAAACCGGGAGGGTAGGCATGCATGATGTATAGTCTTTTCAAAAAAAACAATATTAAACATACTTTTCCTTGCAAGATCACTGCAGCTACCGTCATATCTTTAGTTAGGAGAAGGTCTCCATGACATTTTTATGGTCATCAATTGATGAGTAAACTTCCTACAAGCACTAAATGCACAATATCGGGTGTCTCTTTGCCAATTTTTAAGGAGAGCCATGATACTGCCAACTGAAGGCTATTAATATGTAATTTTAACAGTGAGATTTACTTTACCAAGAATGGGGCATTGGAGTTTGCCACACAGGTATATCCACCTATTCTTTAGTGCAATGTTTCCCAACTCCAGGCATCCCTCTAGCTGTGCATGTTTTCCATATCTCTTAGTTGGAGCACAGATGTATTCATTACTTGCTGACACATTTTAGAAGATTCACAGGTGGCGCTAATTATTTCACCTTTGAGGTATAAAACATGCACTGTTAGAGGCTCCTGAGGCCTGAAGTTGGGAAACGCTTCTTTAATGAATCATGATATTCTTATAGACCTCAAACTAGAGATAATCCCTTTTTTTGTGGAACTCTGACAAGCCTGGGTACTGGGAGGACATGGCCAAAGCAGTAGTCTCTGCTGAGTGGTTGCTGACCTGGGCCTCCGCCGCACCCTTCCAACCAGTCCAGGCCCAGCTAAGTAGTATCTGCCCACTCAAGCCCCCAACCCCAGAACCCCTGGGCAGGCTGATTGCAAATTGACAATATTACCCATGTTGACACCCAGTAACGCCCATCCACCCTCAAGTGAAGAGCAACTGAGATATGCAGAATTGCTTGTAAGGACTTTACCCACAGATTGCTATAAATCATTTCATGTTTCTAAGTTCAGAATTGTGCTCAACTCAGAATCAGATCCATAGATGCAAAACAAAGGTCTTCCCTGTCATTTTTGGCATCAGCGTTGGCAGTAAGGGGAAGTTGTCAGTTTGTGAAGTCAATATAAATGCTTTATTTTTTTCCTGTGCACCATCTGTCACAGTGTAGAATGTTATAGGGGAAATTTCAAAGCGACATAGAATTCATATTAGGGCCCTCAAAGTGTGGTGCAAGTCATATATGAATCCTACAGCGATACCTGTGAAAGAGTTAAACAGTCATAAAAGGCCTCCATGTAATCTAGCACAGTAATTTTACCCATCATGCACTATGTTCCACATATTATTGATCTTCACAAAGTGCTGAATTGCATTACCTTAAACTATATTTAGCCTCTTCTTAAATAATGTAGATATAACAAGCTGCTTACAGCAAAAGCCACAGATACACAATACTGCTAAGACCTATTACATTAGTAGGATCTCCTTCTATTCCCAGCATCCAGAAAAAAATAAGCCATTGCATTATGTATTATTATGCTGGGAGATTAGTTATGTGAGTCTGCGAATGTATAAGATGTCACTAAGGCAAAGGTATGAGATTTCTTATCTGGATCCCATTATCTGTACCTTTCCAATTGTTGCTCGCTGTGAATTAAACCATATAAATACAATTCTGCGCTGGTGTGTTTGGCTGAAAAATATTTATTCAATAAGCTTAACTCATAAAATCAAGTAAAAGTCAACTTGTATAAAGGTAACAACATTTACTTACATTAGTATAATGGTCCAGTAGTATATATATGTTACATCAGCAGTTGCAACATTTAAGAAAAAATGTCCATTGGTATAAATAACAAAGTAGCTTGCATATAATCCTGAGTGCACAAAATCCAACCTTTACGCCAGTAGATATAGTTTCACATAAAAAAAAGCATTTAGCTTATAAAAAAAAGACAAAAAATTTAAAAAATAATAAGAACAGTCTTGATTGAGGTTATTTCGGAACTTTAGGCAATCAGTTACTGAATATAATAATAAAAGTTGGTGTTTATTTAAAGTATTTATATTAGAGTAAGACCCGGTTTTTAGGGCTGGGAACACAAATGCTGTATACAGCCTCTGTAGATATTTATGTCCTTAATAGACGAGAGCTCACCAATATTTAGCGTGCAGATCTGGCTCCAGCTGTAGTATCCATCTATGTACACCGGCTCAGTGGGCTGATATATACAAACTCCGCTATTGACCGGCTTATTCACCTGTGCGGCGCTCACTGACCAAAAGCAACTCTGGTCAGTCAAACACATGGGACGTCTCCCTGCAAGTCCACTGCACTGTGTGACAGGCAATAAATCTAATGAGCTCACCACTGCGGCTGTCGGTCCCGGAGTATCAGGGTCTGCACGTGCTGGCATAAAGAAATGGCGTATACAGAGCAACTACGCATTGCGGTCACCCCTGTGACCTTTCTCAAGTTCTAGAAAAAGGTCACAGGGGTGACCGAAACGTGTAGGTTGGTGTTGTCCATCAACAAATGAGACTGTGTAGCTCCCTAATGCCCATTACTCTATTTGACCCTATACAATGAGATCTTGCATTTATTGCACACCAGAGATCCCAAACAATGCAATATAATCTAATAAAAAAAACTAAGGGCACCTACAGCACTGTCCAAAAAAAACAAACACATTTGCAGCCACTTCTAGCATTTACTGTCAGGGCCGGATTAAGGTCTGTGGGGGCCCCTGGGCAACAAATCTGTGGGGGCCTCTCTCTCTCTCTCTCTCTCTATATATATATATATATATATACACACATGTATATATATTAACGATACTGGATCAGAACCTCTATACACTCCTTCCTATACCTTCTAATATCCTGCCTATACCTTCCAATATCCTGCCTATATCGTCTAAAGATGACGCTAATTTGCATACGCAGTCATACTGTAAATAAAGACTTAAGACCTGGAATCTGTGGTTCCAAAGCACAAGTATTATTCAAGTAAAAGTACAGTCAGTTACACGCTATTGATCCAGACACAATTCGGCGCAAAGGAATTATACAGACCCAAGTACAGTACACATATGCAGTGCTTCTGGACCAGATGTTAGGCATCAGCAAGAAACCCCTCGTCTATCAGCATTCAGCACGAAGACTAAAGACCCAATGTTGAAGCACACATATTTATACCCCCCAGGAATAGACAACACAATAGAGAAGTTTGTTGCTGATGCTATTGGTTCCCAAGGGGGATACATCTGTTACAGAGCATTTAATAGGCTGATTCAAATAGACACAACCCAGCCTCCAACAACTGAGGGTCCCTAGATTCCCGCCACATGCAACATCCTAACAGTTATTCATATCATATACATTTTGTTGCTTGAAGTCTCTGCGGTCCATAAGTTGAGAATGCATGATGCGATCTCCCCACCGATAATACCGGAATACTGTGGAAAGAGTACGCATCAGTACAAAACCAAACACGGCTTACTTATCATGTATAAAACCTTAGTTACCAAACAATCTTTATTTTATAGCATTTATACTTAATGAACAAGTTGAAATCTTATTCCTTAGAGCTTATGAAACCTTGTATGTGAATATGTAATGTGTGAGTATGCGGGGTTTGATATAAAGACGCTAGTAAACTGGGGACAGATGCGTGCACATTTAGCTACTAAACGGTGTTTTCATATAGGATCTTATGCATTTGCTAATATACGACTAGTTAACAGCGCAATTGTGTGTATTACTGTGTATATGAGAAATGATGAAAGATGCAATCGCATGGTGCTAATAGTAATCTCGCCATATGTACTTAATTGTGAGTTTATCTAAAATGGCGCTGGGGCAGCCATTCACAAAATGGCATCTTGCGATTTCATTTCCAAGATGGCGTCTTGCGGCCAGTCGCAGGATGGCGTCGCCGCAATTTAATTTTAAACTGATCTTGTCTCAGCCAATTATCCAGCTTCGACAGTCCACCCTTTGATAGCAAACAACATGCTATCACAAGCTACTCTTTGAATTTAATTTAGGCTTACATTTACATATTATTTAGTGTTATTGTGGGATGGCACAAGGTGGTTCTTAATCCATCAATAATGTGTCTCTGGGTGGGGACATAAAACTACTATTATACGCACACCACGGATCTTGAAAGATCATGTGAAAAGTGTGGGAATGCACCAGTCTTATAAAAGCAGTCTTGAAGAGGAATTGAGACTTGACATTATCTGAGGTGTTCTAAAAATAACATTTCAATAATACATTCTATGCACGTCTAAATATAATACATCAAATGATGGTATTTCCTAGTTCAGGGTTGTAATGCAGTTCTATATTTACCTTGATATTCATATTGTCATTACTGAATACCATCATAGTTTCGTTCTTGTGTTTTACTCTATTTTTAAATTTTCCACACTTCAACACAATAGGAACACACTGGACGCATATGCCAATTATTATGATGACAATTAGTATAAGGATCAAGAATTTGCCTATGCTAGCGATCACTTCCTGGACCCATTCCCCTAGACCTGAGAACCATTTTACTGGGTTCAGCCATGAAACCCATCCTTCTATCTTTTCCCCTACTTCAGCCACTGAAGCGTTATTGTTCTTACGAAATTCCCATTTTAGCTGCAGAATTTCGTCCATCTTTCGGTCTGTCACCTCCTTGGGGCCACTGGTGTCATTGGTGACATAGGTGCAACATTTTACTCCAAACTGGGTGGCTAACGATACGCAATACCCTCCAGTAAGAGCAGTTAAATAATTCAACACTAGCCTGTGTTGCACCAGTTCTTTCTTGTACGCTTGCAATTCTTTCCCTGTATACCTGAATGTGTCATCGTGCATCTCAGTGAAATTATCTATCAATTTAGCAAGTTCCTGAATATATCTAATATTTAATGTACCCTGAGTAATCCTGGTGGGATCCAATGCGACTAAAACTTGAAAGCCAGTTGTCTCACTGATTAACTGAGTGGCTTTATGCACGTCACCAGGTATCATATTTCTTTTGCCTCTGTGTTCATATTGTGTGTGAAGATATGGTGACGGTGTGTTTTTATGTATACCAAGCATTTCAACATGTGTGAGGGTCATAACTTCTGGGACTACTCTTCCCAGGTAACACAAACCTTCGGAACTCGGGGAGAGCCATTTATACGCTTTTCTTCCACATATGAAATATAAATTATCAGGGAGAACATAAGGAATGGTATGCATCATTATCATTAAGCACATTTCCCTTGCAAACAATCCTATTTCTGGGTCTCCCATCTGGTACATGCAAGTTTCTGGCTGTATTATTTTAGCACAATAACCATTTGGCACCTTACCAATAATTTCTTTGGTGGAACTCAATGTATACCGATACCTAAAATGTTTCCCACCAGATTTAATTGAGCGTAACAGATCATGGTTTATGGGCTCATTATCAGCTCTTTGAGAGAAGGTCATCGTCTGATTATTCCCCATCACTTCCCAACTCCCGGGTTTATTGGGGTTGGTTATGTTTAAACACAAAAGTGATCAAACTACTTGGAATTGATAGAGTTTGAAATGAGGTGGTTTGGATGAGAGGAACTTTCCATCCAATGTTTTCTCTTTCAGTAATTCTAAAATTTCCGTGATATTCAGCGGAAATGGCACCAACCCTACATTATGTTGTCCCTGTGGCACATGTGAACACACCCAGCAATCAGTTTGATTTAACACTTTGCCTACCATGCTATGATAATCCTCTAAAGGACACCCACCCCAGTACGGGTTATATTTAGGTTGGCACCATTGTATACAGTTCTCATCAACTAGGGACCCACATAGCTCACAAATACAGGAATCTTCAGATGATAAACCTCCACACCATCCCCGAGTATCCGGAATGACAGCTCTCTTAACAATAACAGTACTAAGATTGGTCAGACACTCCCCTGATTGGCATTGCACTCCTCCTGACTCCACTCCATCAGCACTGCCATCAGCTCCCATTTCCTCGATTGGTCTCCCATCACAGAAACTGGATATTCCCGAACCGACCAAGATGGTGAACACTTTAAAAGAGAATATGAAAATGAACACAGCAGGCCCGTCCATTGTCACAACAAAACCTGCAAGTTTCTTTTAGTTCAGGTATCTCACTACAACCTTTTCAATCCTCCCGGAACAAGCTCGCGAGCGACAGGTCCACACTATCAGCCTTGTCTCCGACTTGTTTCTCCACCGGTTGATTGACCTTTTTGCAGTGAGTGGAATGGACCCAGGTATCTCTCTCGGCCACCTTCAAAGATGTAGTACTCGTCAGCAGCACCTGGTATGGACCTTCCCACCGATCAGTCAAACAACCTGAATGCAAGAAACTTCTGATCATAACATATTCTCCTGGTTCAACATCATGACAGTTAGTTTCAGGCATATCATTAGACAACAATTTCAGTTTCTGCTGCTGTTGCTTTAACTGCTTACTTATTGATATAAGATACTTTACAGTTACCTCGTTGTTACCCTTCAGGTCTTCCTGTGGACTTATAATCAAATGAGGTTGTCTACCGAACAGTATTTCAAATGGGGACAGATTTAGAGGGGGTCTAGGAGTGGTCCTTATGCTATGTAGGACCAAAGGTAACACTTCTGGCATCCTAGTCCAGTCTCTGTCATGATTTTACTTAACTTATTTTTAATAGTCTCGTTCATCCTCTCTACCTTGGCACTGGCTTGAAGTCGGTAGGGGGTGTGAAGTCGGCTATTAATACCCATCAGCTTACACATATTTTGAAAAGCATCACCTGTGAAATGAGTACCCCTGTCACTCTCGATGATTTTAGGGATACCGTACCTGCATACAAATTCCTGAACTATTTTCTTGGCAGTAAACGCAGCAGTATTAGTGGCCGCTGGGTAGGCCTCAACCCAATTAGAAAATACATCCGTGCACACTAATACATACTTAAGGTTCCTGCAGGGTGGTAATTGGATGAAATCAATTTGTATCACCTGGAAAGGTCCATCAGTCGGTGGAATGTGGGATGGTTCGGTAGGGATCGCTTTCCCTATGTTCTTCCTCAAGCAGGTCAGACAGGACATTGCTATGTTTTCTGCTTGTGAAGAAAAACCTGGTGGGGAACCAGTATGCTCTCACCAACTTGCACATACCTTGTTTGCCCAGATGAGTCAGACCATGTGCTGCCTCAGACAGGCTGGGGTAATATGCCTTGGGGGCTACTGGCTTACCTTGTCCATCCCTCCAGAGCCCAGAGGACTCTTGCCCACATCCCTTGGACTTCCAAATGGAGCTTTCCTGAATTGAACACAAATTTTGCATCTCAATTAATTTCAGCATATCAATTGTTTGGAATGACATCATTTTTTCAGTTGGAGAAAACATTTTTAACCCTGCTGCCCATTTTGCAGCTTCATCGGCTCTGTTGTTGCCCAGTGACACTGGATCATCCTCACATGTATGGGCTTTACATTTAATTACTACCACCGGTTTGGGCAGTTGGATTGCTTCTAAAAGATGTTTTATGTGTCAGGAATGTGCAACTGGTGTGCCTGCTGCTGTTAGAAAATTTCTCAGACACCGTAGAGCCCCAAAATCGTGCACCATCCCGAACGCATACCTCGAGTCAGTGTAAATGTTAGCAGATTTGCCTGCTGCCAGTTCACATGCTCTAGTTAGTGCTACTAACTCTGCCACCTGGGCTGAGTGAGGAGGACCAATTGGCTTAGCTTCTATGATGTATGTGTCATTTACAACAGCATAACCTGTACATAATTCACCTGTGTCTGTTTGTCTATGACAACTCCCATCCATATAAAAAGTTACATCCACATTCTCTAAAGGTTTGTCATGTATGTCAGGTCTAGCAGTAAAGGTCTGATTCAGATATGTCATACAATCATGTGTATCATTATGTCTGCTGAACTCACCTCCCGCCAGCAACTCCTCTCCTTCCACCCTTTGTACATCATGTTGTACATATGGTAAATACGTTGCTGGATTCAGCGTGCTGCAATGTTTAACAGTAATGTTTGCGGGTGCGATTAGTGCTAGTTCCCATTTGGTAAACCTAGCCGAAGAGACATGTCTGGTTTGAGCTGAGTTCAACAGAGCAGATACAGCATGGGGAGTGTAGAGAATCATATCATGACCCAATACTACGACCTCACTTTTACTCACCAATAGAGCGGTAGCTGCTACACTTCTCAAACAGGTGGGGAGTGATCTTGCCACAGTGTCCAATTGGGCACTGTAGTATGCTATGGGCCTACTGGCATCACCATGTTTTTGTGTAAGGACACCTGCAGCACAACCATCGGCTTCCGTACAATACAAATCAAAAGGTTTTTCATAATCAGGTATTCCCAATGCAGGAGCTTTTGTCAGACTATCCTTAAGATTAAGGAAAGCCTGCTCTGATTCCTCTGTGTGTACGACACGATCGAGCTTTGAGGAAGAGACTAATCCCTGTAAAGGTAAGGCCAAAATAGAAAAACCTGGGATCCACATTCTACAGTATCCACACATTCCCAAGAAGGTACAAATTTGCTGTTAATTCTGCGGCAGTGTCATGTTTTGTATGGCCTGGATTCTATCCGTTGTAAGATGTCGTAAACCCTGGGTTAGGCAGTGTCCCAAATATTTTACTCTGGATTGGCACGGCTGTAGTTTGTCCTTAGCCACTTTGTATCCTGTATGCGAGAGATGAAGTAACAAAAGTTTAGTATCATTTAAACATGACATAAACGAGTCAGAACATAGCAATAAATCGTCCACATATTGAATTAGAACAGGTCCATTGGCAGGTTGAAAAGATTGTAAACAGTCGTGCAATGCCTGGGAGAAGATACTGGGGCTGTCTATGAAACCTTGGGGTACGTGTCCATGTGTATTGTAAACCTCTGTATGTAAATGCGAATAGATACTGACAGGGTGGAGAGGCACAGAGATGAAAGCAGAACTTAGGTCAATGACAGTGAAATGGGATGCATTTGGTGGGATTTGCATCAGAATGACAGCTGGATTTGTCACTACAGGGAATTGGCTATCTACCACCTTTTTAACACCTCTAAGGTCTTGTACCAGCCTATAACCCCTCCCACCACTCTTTTTCACTGGAAAAATGGGACTGTTGGCTATACTAGCTGTACAAACTAAAATTCCCTGTTGCAATAATCGCTCAATTATTGGAAAAACCCCTAATTCTACCTCCTGTTTTAGTGGGTACTGGTGAATTTTTGGAGCTTGCCTACCGCCTTTTAAATTTACCATTACAGGGCTTACGTTTGCCATTAATCCAGTGTCCTGTCCATCCTTAGTCCAAATGGAATCTGGAATTTGGGACAACATTTCATCTACCTGGGATGGATTTTCATTTAAACTTGTAGAGTGATACATTATCCTTTGGGGAGTGTTCAATATATCCCGCACCTCGTGTGCAACTCTCTCTGGAATATCTAAAAATACACCATCAGAGATGCAGTATATAACACATCCCATCTTACAAAACAAGTCTCTACCCAGCAGATTAGTAGGAGCTGCAGCAGCCAGAAGGAAAGAATGCCTGGTATGCAACAGCACAATAGTAACCTCTGTGGACTTTGTTAAAGGATAATGTTCCACTTCACCTGTTACACCCATTGTTGGTACTGTCTCATTGGTCACCTGCAAATTAATGGGAGATTTTATCACCGACCTGGTCGCCACTGTGTCTACAAGAAAAGGATATTCAGTACCAGCTACATCTACCATCATGACCGGTTCTTCCCTAGTACTTCCCGTTAACCTGACTATCTGTAGACTACAGGTATGACCTGACTCCTAGCGTTGGCTACCATTCTCCAATAAAGCATTTACGGCCACAATTGGAGCTGGTGCCTGCTGGACATTTGCTGGTCTCTGTGCATATCCCTTATGGGGATATCCAGGTCTTCCCTGACTTGGGGTTCCTACTCTTTTTACTGTACAGTTTCTACTTAAGTGTCCTGTTTGTTTACAGTTAAAACTTGTTCGTGGATCGGGTGAAGACATGTGTTGTTGTGAGGTTTGAGCAGAGGATAAAGGTGGTGGATATGGGTAAGGATAGGGAGGGTAAGGGTATTGTGGGGGATAAGAAGTTTGTGCCTGCAGTGCCCGGTCGCAATAATCTTCTTGAGATTCACTCTCCTTTTGCTTAATGGTGAAAATTTTGTTCCAGTTAACTACTACTGGAAAATATATACCCAATTGAGTTACAATGCGGGAAATGTTACCTTGGTTTACTTGGTCTGTTAAGGGAATGTCACCATCCAATAAACAATCCGTGATAAATTTTGTCACATCGGTATTGCGTGGTAGACAGGCCCTTAACACCACACGCCAATCTTTATTAGTGGGCTCATGTGAACTACCCAAATTTCTCGAAAATCTTTGACATTTGGCTAGTTCCTTTTTGGGATCGGGGAAATCATTTATGATGGAATTTAGGTCTGCTCTTGTCCAAGGGCAATGCATTACTACTTCCCTCGTGGGCACTACACCATTCACATCTGCATTTCCATTTGGAATGGTTATTGTCCGAATGGGATGCAGACCGGTAGCGCTGCTACCTTTGACCTGGTTACCTGGCTGGGGGTTTAATCTGCTGCTGCTACGTATGGTATGAACAACTTCCTCTACAGGTGCAGAGGGTGTGAACACTTCCCTTGCTGTTACCGATGGAGATGGCGGCACCACTCATGATTGTGGTGATGCAGCATCTATCATTTGCACAGCATGGGAAATTGCAGACATTACAATAGGCTCATCATCCACATCATAAACATTGTCTTTATGGTTGCTTAAGAGAGGGTACAAATTGCTTGTTACATTTTTATGATTATTTTTGGTAACTGTACTTGCACCTCCATCCACATAAGGTGGGGGAGGTGAGCGTGAACTGCTGGCAATACTCTCCACAACACAACCTTGCTGCACGTGCGCGCCATTTTGCGGCTCGCCCGTATTGCAATTTAGCGTCGCGGATGTATTCTCTGGCAATGTGCTCGCGATGCTAGTTTGCGTCGCTTGCAGATTTTTAAGCCACGCATCCCCTTCATGCTGCCACAGTTTTAAACATTCATAATATTTAACCTTTTTCTCTCGGGAGCGCATCAGACTGATGTGATCTCGGACATTATCTAATACATTTTTATCAAAACTACCAATTCTGGGAAACGGTCTAGCACTCTTCATCGTCATTTTAAACCATACATCACAATACCTTTTCGCATAAGTACCGTACTTAGTATGCATAATACGACGAGCCGATCCGATTGGCGCCTCCATTAGCAGCACATCATTGTCTAACATCTCTACTGTTTGCGCGGCTCCCATTCTGAGACAAAAATCCTACGCTTTTCAATAAAGATTTAAACGGGTGAAAGACAATCAAGATACTTTCACTTACCTGTGGACAATTTAAGTCGGCGGCGCCCACACACCTGGATAAGATTTGAAAAAGGCAACTTCCACACCCGGATAAGATTTAGTAAGGCAACTTCCACACCTATGGAAGTTTGTATGTCGGCTACTTCCATGCACCTCTCTACAACAAAGACAACATGTACACCTGCTACTGTGTATAGAACTGTAAAGCTGCTTACCGAGCGACTCGCACTTAGCCCTTAAAGGTCATACGGTACCTCTAACTGTAGGGAACAAGTTACCACTACCAACAAACACTCACTGTTACACACTTTTTCCTGCGCAGAAAAAAAATTACACGTTAACCTAGATATTGATAACAATTGAAAAAAATGTAAACCTCAACGGCTTTATTTAAACACGTGGCAGCACAACCGGAAGTACGTATACGCTATTGCGCGACCAGTCGCATACACAATAATGTGACTACCACACAACCGTATGACAACCTTTAGCTGCGTACACAAAAGTGCATCTTTGCGGTGCGCAAACCTGCGACTCAGCCGCGTACTCAATACTGCTGCACCCCTTTAAACGTTAGGTTCTATCAACAGAGGAAAACAAACTTTTTCCTCTCTTGTCCCCTGGATTCTAGTCAGCTTCCTTGATTCACACGGAAATGGATAGCGACCTTTCAGCACAAAGCGGTTGCAGGTAAACCCTGCATGTGGCCACTCCACCCTTTGCTGAAATATCGATAGCCGTATGTACCGTGTGAACAGGTAAGTGACTTCACTACGAGCCCCCAACTAACGATACTGGATCAGAACCTCTATACACTCCTTCCTATACCTTCTAATATCCTGCCTATACCTTCCAATATCCTGCCTATATCTTCTAAAGAGGAAGCTAATTTGCATACGCAGTCATACAGTAAATAAAGACTTAAGACCTGGAATCTGTGGTTCCAAAGCACAAGTATTATTCAAGTAAAAGTACAGTCAATAATACGCTATTGATCCAGACACAATTTGGCACAAAGGAATTATACAGACCCAAGTACAGTATACATACGCAGCGCTTCCGGACCAGATGTTAGGCATCAGCAAGAAACCCCTCGTCTATCAGCATTCAGCACGAAGACTAAAGAACCAGTGTTGGAGCACACATATTTATACTCCCCAGGAATAGACAACACAATAGAGAAGTTTGTTGCTGATGCTATTGGTTCCCAAGGGGGATACATCTGTTACAGAGCATTTAACAGGCTGATTCAAATAGACACAACCCAGCCTCCAACAACTGAGGGTCCCTAGATTCCCGCCACATGCAACATCCTAACAGTTATTCATATCATATACATTTTGTTGCTTGAAGTCTCTGCGGTCCATAAGTTGAGAATGCATGATGCAATCTCCCCACCGATAATACCGGAATACTGTGGAAAGAGTACGCATCAGTACAAAACCAAACATGGCTTACTTATCATGTATAAAACCTTAGTTACCAAACAATCTTTATTTCATAGCATTTATACTTAATGAACAAGTTTAAATCTTATACCTTAGAGCTTATGAAACCTTGTATGTGAATATGTAATGTGTATGCGGGGTTTGATATAAAGACGCTAGTTAACTGGGGACAGATGCATGCACATTTAGCTACTGAACGGTGTTTTCATATAGGATCTTATGCATTCGCTAATAAACGACTACTTAACAGCACAATTGTGCGTATTACTGTGTATATGAGAAATGATGAAAGATGCAATCGCATGGTGCTAATAGTAATCTTGCCATATGTACTTAATTGTGAGTTTATCTAAAATGGCGCTGGGGCGGCCATTCGCAAAATGGCATCTTGCGATTTCATTTCCAAGATGGCGTCTTGCGGCCAGTCGCAAGATGGCATTGCCGCAATTTAATTTGAAACTGATCTTGTCTCAGCCAATTATCCAGCTTCGACTATATATATATATATATATATATATATATATATGAAAAAGAAGTATAAGAAGACATGCGCCTAATAGTGTAGTATTTAAAAATGGTGATAATTCGTGCTCATAGAAGTGATTGTGCATACCAAAAAGAAAAACTTTTGAGCTTATCTGTAGATCCAGAAGGTGGGTGGTCTATATGAGGCAGGTTGAGTGGGATGTCATCTGCTTGATCACCTTCTAAGAAGCTAAAATGGGCTTGTAGGAGAAAGAATGTACATAGTGTAGTATTTCCTTTCAATTAGTAGTAGTACAATTACATATAGAGGCTGCGTACCAGAAAATGCTAATTAGATAGCCTGTAGTTTGTCATCCACCACGTAACTTTTAGTGCCCTCTTTCCGTCCTTCTATGGAGCGTATATGTTCAATATATGAGAGCTAAATATAAATAATCCCTCGTCCACTCCTGAAGAAGTCCCAAAAGGATGAAACGCGTTGAAACCATTTGACCCAGGCTCTCTGGTGTTTTTTGGATACATATCCATGTGGACTGGGTACCCCCTTTTAAAGATAAGCACAAAAACTTTAGTTTTTATTTTTTGTTTATTTATTTTTTGTTTGTTTCATGTGATGTCTCCCCATACCTTGTAACTGAATAAAATAACCCTATGTTCAAATATACTGACGAGGGATTATTTATATCCGCGGCAGGCGGCTCCGATGACAGGAAAAAAATAAAAATACAGTTCATCTTGGGGATTTGGGCCGGGGACAGTGTGTGGGGGCCCCCTATGTGTGGGGACCCTGGGACGATCACCCCTATCGCCCTCCCTATAATCCGGCCCTGTTTACTGTACATGGTCAGGGCCTGACTATGGGTCCCGGACGCCCTAGGTCCCATGTAATGCTGCTATACACAGAGCACAGTGTGTGTGCATGCTCATGATTATTCAACTGACATTTGATCCATGGCATCTACTGATCTAATGATGTTTGTGGAGTGTAAAGGAGACTTTGGACTTTGGTGTCCGGTGAATATGTGGAAGACTTTAAAGATAACCTCATGTAGTTCTTCAGGCTGCCCAGATGGTGCCATAGCATAATGTACATACAGTAAAGGTTTTAGCAGTAAGTTACTGTACATAGTCACAGCACCACAGCCATCTGGTAGACACTTTACAGATTTTGCTGGTCACCGCCTCGGGATGGCTGGATAACTAATCTTTTTTTTCACACAGAGATTTGGACCCGGGATATTGTCGGTGCAAGCTAGGTCAACTTGGGTCTCTGTGTGAAAGGGTCTACCCGGTCCAAATTGCTGGCACCTTGACCCTGGTTGCTACCAAGGTTATTCTCAGTGTAATGTCCCATATGTTAGACTAGGGACCAGGTTTGAATTTGATCAGAGGGGTAAGCAATGTTTTTAATTTTTAAATAGACACAATGACAGACACAATCAGGATGGTACAACGCAATTTTATTGTAACCAAGTTAAGTCATATACAGTTAGAATATAAATTCAGATGTCACAATTTCAACCGTATTAGGGATATGCAGCAGAACTTTCAAACAATACCAGTTAGTTAAAATAGCAGTCAAGAAATTATTAACAGGTTAAGCCCCCTTCAAGCAAATGTGTGCAACCCCAGCTGGCAAGAAACAAACAAACCAATCATACCTGATGCTACTGCAATCTAAAGCTAGGTACAGTCCGGTGTGACAAGCTGAGGGAGGCACAGCATAGTGACGAGGAATTATATTGCAGTCTCTGTGTAGAAACAGTTCTGAAAAATACTGGCAGTTGCAATAATAAAACAGTATAGAGTCTCTGTAGCAAATAGCGTAGTGAAGCACAACACAGAAAAATCATGCAGCAGTCTCTTTACGTTGGCACAGTGCAGGTAAGTACATACAGGTGCAATAATAAGGCGGCATAGAGTCTCTGTAGCAAACGGCCCAAATCCCCAAGATGACCTGTTTTTTTATTTTTCTCCTGTCATTGGAGCCGCCTGCCGCGGCTCATGGTTAAGCCCCGCCCCCAGCATTTGGCTCCACGTCCTTCTGCTGCTGCTGCTGGCCAATATGCCTTTCCCTGCCTCTAAAGCAGTAAGTATACATGTATATTTATATGGCATTTAAGCAATCTGTAATATATATGTGCAAGGCATTTAGAGGGAACACGGTTTAGCTATATACCGGCAAAAGAACATGCAACCCTTTTGTAAGACTCCACCATTTATGCATTTACTAACAAGTGAGCATGCAATTGTAGAACACAGCATAAAACAATTCACGCAAGACATGAGCTTGTGCGATACAGTATAAAACATCAACATAATATAACATGAGAGACGAGTACAGGGAACATCAATTCTCTAATTATACCAGGCAACCACCCCAGTCCGATAACTATACTTCTGGGTAGCCCATCAGGACTGCAGGAGATGAATTAGAGAGGATGACCTAACCCTCACTTCCCACCTGTTTCAGAACTATACCACTACAGATCAAGGGGCCAGAAAGAGAAAATAAAACAAACATATTATTACAGGCCACCTAAGTCTAGAATCCTGCTGGGCAGACACAACTCCCTATAGCTGCACGGAGGCAGTAGTAACACCTAGTAGGGGTAAAAAAAAACCAAAGTAATGGAAGCGCAATGTATCAAATAATAAGCATATTTATTAAATAGCAGTATACTCTGAATTGTATCTTTAAATCATATCAATATAGTATAAATAAAATAAATGAATCAAGTGAAAACTGGTAACACGTAAATAGATCACAATAGTTTAAAACACAGTTTAAAACAATGGGTATATGAACAATAATAAATAATGAATAATGAATGAGCAGATGAAACTAGGTTATAGAGAAACAAAAGTCACTTGTAGATTTAGGATAAGTTGGCTTTTAGTAAACCTCCTGTGGCTATTACACACGTGGTAATTTGGCTGAATATTGATTTAAAAGTTGTATTCATGGAAGCAGTGGCGTAAGTTTATGCCAGGTGCCCGGAGGCAAAATAAGTGGTGGTGCCCCCCCTCCCCCCGTAGGCTTCGTCTTGCTCCAGCCCCCATGTGTATCTAGCTCCAGCCATCCCTGAGTTTCTCTCTAGCCAGAAACCCACAGCACAGCACACATAAGGCAGCAGGGAGCGCACACACTACATACAGCACAGCACACATAAGGCAGCAGGGAGCGCACACACTACATACAGCACAGCACACACAAGGCAGCAGGGAGCGCACACACTACATACAGCACAGCACACACATGGCAGCAGGGAGCGCACACACTACATACAGCACAGCACACACAAGGCAGCAGGGAGCGCACACACTACATACAGCACATCACACACATGGCAGCAGGGAAGGATCACACACACTACATACAGCACAGCACACACATGGCAGCAGAGGAAGGATCATACACACAACGTACAGCACACCCCACACATGGCAGCAGGGAAGGATCACACACACTACATACAGCACAGCACACACAAGGCAGCAGGGGAAGGATCACACACACTACATACAGCACAGCACACACATGGCAGCAGGGAAGGATCACACACACTACATACAGCACCCCACACATGACAGCAGGGGAAGGAGCGCACACACTCCATACAGCACAGCACATACATGGCAGCAGGGAAGGATCACACACACTACATACAGCACAGCACACACATGGCAGCAGGGAAGGATCACACACACTACATACAGCACAGCACACATATGGCAGCAGGGAAGGATCACACACTACATACAGCACCCCACACATGGCAGCAGGGAAGGATCACACACACTACATACAGCACAGCACACACATGGCAGCAGAGGAAGGATCATACACACAACGTACAGCACACCCCACACATGGCAGCAGGGAAGGATCACACACACTACATACAGCACAGCACACACAAGGCAGCAGGGGAAGGATCACACACACTACATACAGCACAGCACACACATGGCAGCAGGGAAGGATCACACACACTACATACAGCACAGCACACACATGGCAGCAGGGAAGCATCACACACACTACATACAGCACAGCACACACAAGGCAGCAGGGGAAGGATCACACACACTACATACAGCACCCCACACATGGCAGCAGGGAAGGATCACACACACTACATACAGCACAGCACACACAAGGCAGCAGGGGAAGGATCATACACACTACATACAGCACACCCCACACATGGCAGCAGGGAAGGATCACACACACTACATACAGCACAGCACACACAAGGCAACAGGGGAAGGATCACACACACTACATACAGCACATACACACATGGCAGCAGGGAAGGATCACACACACTACATACAGCACAGCACACACAAGGCAGCAGGGGAAGGATCACACACACTACATACAGCACACCCCACACATGGCAGCAGGGAAGGATCACACACACTACATACAGCACAGCACACACAAGGCAACAGGGGAAGGATCACACACACTACATACAGCACATACACACATGGCAGCAGGGAAGGATCACACACACTACATACAGCACAGCACACACAAGGCAGCAGGGGAAGGATCACACACACTACATACAGCACAGCACACACATGGCAGCAGGGAAGGATCACACACTACATACAGCACATACACACAAGGCAGCAGGAAAGGATCACACACAAGGAGTGACATACAGACACAGGGAGGCCAGGGGTGGCAAGCACAGCAGCGCACACACAGCATTTAGAGAGAGGTGGCTCACCTGTATGTGGCTGTTCAAATAGCAGCTGTTCTGGTCGGGCTCAATGAAGAAACCCCAGGTCCAGCCCCCGCCTATCGTTGGAACAACTTCATCCAGGCCATGAGATCCCTGGTGGTGTGAGTTGGGAAGCTGCAGTGCTGCGTGAGTACCGCTGCCCTTGGCTAGTGGCATCCTCTCTCTCCCGGTTCCCGGCCACTCTCCACTCTGGTCCGGACTCAGCCGCTGGTGCAGTGTCGTCGAAGGCTCCTCAGACAGAAGGGGCAGGCACAGGGTGAGGTCGCGGGTGGTCACATGATACGTGACGTCCGCGGCCTGCCGGCACCGAGACCACAGAGTGCACTGGAGCCGGAGGAGGAGCGCCGCTGATGCTGATTGGCGCTCAGCTCAGCGGCTCCTCTGGCTTTCTTTTTACCATAGTTAGAATGAAGCCAGGGTAGGTGCAGGTGGAACGGCCGGGACCCTGGAGACTATGGAGACAGATGCCCCCTTCAGGGATGGCGCCCGGCGGCAACTGACTCCATTGTCTCCGGGAGTTCTGCCACTGCATGGAAGAAATTGAATATAGATAGCCTTTTGAGAGTTCTGTATCTGTATTTGTAATCTCCCACTGTGTGGCAAGCATGGGTAACTGAAACCTGTATGCCAGGTGAATATTCGGTACCTGAGATCGGCGTAGTTTTAGCTGGATACAGTGGAAGGAGGGCAGTGTCCGGATTGCCTCTCCGACAGTTGATGCTGGCCGCTCTGCTGAGACTGAATCCCGTGAAAGGTAGGTAAGGCTCTAGCTTCTGAGCGCTGCTGTGCCCTGTATTGTCATTAGGAATAGTCGGTCAGCAGCCATGTCAGGTCCCGCTCTGTAGTGTCTGAGGAAACGGCCAGACCCATAAAGGCCAAGAAACGCGTTAAGTTTAACCTTACTGATGGATTCAATGAAGAGACCCACTATGCTGTATACACTTTGGATGTATTAAGCATCCGATCATCCAAGCGCTACCCCTATCAGTGAGCTCACTACACAGCGTACGTGCATGTGCATGCTTCGTTCTGCGCGTGCGTGAACTACTCACTGCGACCGCATACCGCTCGCTCACCCTGCAAAGACAGCCCAGTGTAATAAGTGACAGGAGAGGCGGTTTGTGGGTGGTAACAGGGGCAGACCAGTAAAAACGGGGGGTTGGCGATTCGAACGCAGGCGTGCCTGAGTGTTTCAATGCCGTTTCAGAGGCATGCATAATTAACAGGCAGCGTCATAGTACATGTCACCTGTTTTTTTTTACACTGAAATGTTCGCAGAGCTTGCGGTACGGTAAGGCTACCACAAGCACTACGTTTGCATCCGATGGTCCTCGATGTACCAGTGTTTTCATACACTTCCTGGAGATGACGTGTGCCAGTGGGCGTCTCTACATACGCTAAGGGGTGTCTGCATACGCAGAGCGATCGCTCGCACAGCCAAAGTGGGTGTGCTTATCCCTTTTCGAGCAATCGCATCCCATGACGTCAATTTGGAAAATTAAATTTGCAATCGCTCAGTGCGAGCGTACGCATCTAGCGACCGGGTCTGAATCAGGTCCTGTGTCTGTGTAAGCGACCTTAGAGGTTTCCCCTCTCTTTTATACTAGATAGTTCTTTAAGGACATCTTAATCTTTGGTAGAGGTTTTTTGAATGAAGCGCCTGATTCAGTGGTGGATGCAGTGTCAATGTAGGACATAAGCGGCCAATGTTTTCAGCCTGCGCATGCATTCAAGCGACATACACCCCAGTGGTTACTGCAGAGTGAATTTGGACACAGATAGGTGGAATTTCAGTGGGTGTTTCCGAGTGGTAACAGGGGTGGCTGGCCAGACGCGGGAATGCCGTGGTCAGCAACTGCGACTTTTTCAACAGTTGCACTCATTCCAGCGGCCAGGTTCAGACAGATATTCTGCGCCTCCATAGGTCTGGTGCAGTATTCCATGGTGTGACTGGTGTGCGACCGATGGTGCAACTTTTTAAGCAAAGCAGCGGATTAGCTCCACAGTCGGATGGCGTCTCTGCATGAATTCCATCAGCTGATGCATTAGCATAAAGACTTAGTCACGCTGAGTAAAAAGTTGCAGTAATGGCTGCATTAGTGTCTGTCTCTAAATCAGGCTCTAAATGTACCTAAAAGTCCAGCATATGCTCGTCTTTCTGTTCCGGGTACCATCCTTTAGCAGAGGCCAAGAGCCGGCTTGCTGAAATGATTGTAGCGCTATGGATGGGTCCAGGAGAAGCCCTCCTCCCCTCCGCTGGCGCGATAGTTAAAGGGTCATGTTTAATGAGCTGCTGTATGGAAAGTAACAGTTATACTAGTATACTGTATATATTGCCTTCCTAGTTTTCTTTTAGTAGTTGTAGTGTATTTTATGTATTTAGGGGCCTATTTATCATCACTGATTTTTCCCAAAAGCACATGAAACCCGCGGGGGGGGGGGGGGGGCTTACTGAGACACTGGAGGATGCGGCCAGGGTAGTGATGGGGAGACATGTGGAGGTGGTCCGAGACACGAACAGGAGGTCTGGCAGTGAGGGAGAGACACAGGAAGAAGAGGCAGCCAGTGAGAGGGGAGATGCGGGAGCATGCGCCGGTAGGTGCAGGGAGAGTGGAGAAACTGGGGACAGGCTGCGAGCAGGGGAGCTCAGAGAGAGGAGACACCGGGAGAGAGGAGGGAAGCAGAGGCAGCGGGCTGGGAGAGGGGAGACACAGGGCAGAGGCAGCCGGCTGGGAGACAGCGAAGATAAATGGGAAAAGTATCACTTTTCCGAAAATCTGACTCCGCAAAAAGAGCAAAAAGAGCAGCATTTGGAAAGTGATACTTTTGTTAGGGAGACATGATGAATGGCTACAAAACAAATTTTATACTTGTAGCGAGTTTAAAACATAATTATCACTAGTGATAATTATGTAAGGATGAAAAGGCCCCTTAATGTCTACACTCTTAATAATGTCTTTATAAAGCGTTAGTGCAGTACTTTTACTTATTAGACAGTACAGGGTATTGAGAGAACAGATAACTTTATGTTGATGATTTAGGAGTAATAAAAATATAGTCATTCATGCAGAGCATCTGCAGTATAAATAATTAACTGTCCTGCATAATTTAAAGGTGGTCGTTTACAATTCAATACTTCACTCTCTATTAAAACTGTTCTATATTCTGTGTAGAAGGATAAATAGAAAATATCGAAAGCAAAAGATGGTATGTAGAGCTATCTGTCTTATAGGTAATGCTACTTATAGAGCAATCGGCATGATGGAAATCTGATTATTCATTTCATTTAATATAGATAATTGCTCTTATTTATGTTTTGGACATTTGGCACATATTTGTTTTATAATAAACCTAAAATGTATATGGCAGATTGTCATTATCATTCTCTCCAGACTGCTTCCTTGAACAAGTATTTCCTTAACATATTTCCAAGCTGCATTTAGAGATTGTTCTGTGCTAGTTACAGTTTAGCTAGCGAATCTGTATGTGACATTTATATCCTGAAACAAGGGACTGGCAACATTTTGGTGTAGAGGGCAGGACCCCCTGAGTGACCTTACAATCGCTGTCCTTGACTGATGTATATTGGCAATCTGACATGCAGTCTGGGCTAGCTCTAGATCAAGTAGAGCCCAGGGCAAAAAGTCCCTTTGTCATCCCTCTTAATAAAATATATATACTGTTTCTTGTGTGTACTAAATAAAAATACACCTTATCTATATTGTGGTTTCTCTGCAATGGGAAATCTCTGAAGAAAATGATCCTCCTTGGATAAGGAGGATAAGTTGGTATTCACCATTCATGAAGGAGAGCACATGGTCCAGAAGATGTCTGTTTGTGTAGGAATATAATCAATGCTATCATCATACAACAGAGGATCAACCAGACTTTTGCCTCTTGTGTCACCTCCTGTCCTGTGTCCCCCCCAAGCCTCCTGTGTCTCTCCAGTTTCCTGCACCATGTCTCTCCAGCCTCCTGTCTTATTACTCCAACCTCCTGCTCCCTGTATCACTCCAGCCTCCTGCTCACTGTGTCGCTTCAGCCTTCTGCCCGTCACTCCATCATCCTGTCTTTCCAGCCTTCTGCCCCCTGTCATTCCAGCCTTCTGTCCTGTCACTCCAGCCTCTTGCCCCTTCACTCCAGCCTTGTGCCTTATGTCTTTCCAGCCTCCTACCCCATTACTCCAGCATCCTACTGCCTGTCACTCCATACTCCTGTCACTCCATCCTCCAGCCCCCTATAACTCCATCCTCCCTTTCCCCATGCCTCTCCAACCTCCTTCCCCCTGTCACTCCAGCCTCCTGCACCATGTGTCACCCCAGCCTCCTGCCCCCTGTCACTCCAGATTCCTGCCCCCATCACTCCAAAGTTCTACACCCCATCACTGTAGCCTCCTGTCTTTCCAAACTCCTGCCCCGTGTCACTCCAGCTTCCTGGCCCCTGTGTCACTTTGGCCTCCTATCTATTCAGCCTCCAGCCCCCTGTGACTACTACCTATCTTTCTAACCTCCGCCCATGTCTTTCCAGCCTCCTGACCCTTGTCACTCAAGTCTCCTGTCCTATCACTCCAGCCTCCTGCTCCGTCACTCCTTTCTCATGCCTCCTATCACTTCAACCTCCTTTCTTTGCAGCATCCTGCCCCTTGTCACTTCAGCCTCCTGCCCCATTACTCCATTATCCTAGAACCCTGTGACTCCTGCCTCCTGCCTCCTGTCACTCCAACCTCCTGTCACTCCAGCCTCCTGTCCTTGTCACTCCAGCTTCCATCCCCCTGTCACTTCCAGCCTCCTGCCTCCTGTCCCTCCAGCCTCCTGCCACTGTCATTCCAGATTCCTTCCCCCTGTCACTCCCGGGTTCTTGCCCCAGCCACTCCAGCCTCCTTTTTGTCGACCTCCAGCCCCATGTCACTCCAACCTTCTGTCCCATCACTCCAGGTGCAGGTAAGTGTGTTCTATCCACATGGTAAGCTTGCATTGCTATACAAAGTAAGTTTGATAGTTTAATGCAAGCCTGAACATTTTATGTCTATTTAGAAAATTATTTATTAGTTGTGGGTTTTTTTTAGCAATATTCTTTGATAACAAGCATTATCAAGAGACAAAGGGAGCTTGATTTATTATTTTTAAAAGCAAGAGATCCACTTCAAAGATTTAACATAAACAGCCACTTCACAATAAAATGAATCCCCTATCCAGGGATACACAGCTGTTTCATTGATAATGACCTGAATTGGAAAGTTTTAATTTATCACTTTGCCTGAACAATCGTTGGCCTTTTTATTTTTACTAAACCGCAATGAATGTTTAAAAAAAGTAGCTTCAATTAATGTAAAAAAAAATTTTTTTTAAATCCTTTGCACATTAGTAAATGCTGTATCCAGGAAATAAAATATATCAAAAATGATAAAAATCAGAAGTTTGCACTTACCTGCCATCCTCAAGTCCTTTTACATCTCCTCTGTTCAGCAGTCAGAAAGACTCCGTTGACTTCAGCAAAAGAAGAGAAGGAAGGTCAGAGGTTAAGGGGCAGAGGTGGAAGAAGAAGGGGGTGGCAGGAGAAAGTGCAGGGAGCTGTAGGTTGCGAGGGGCACAGAGGAAAATTGCACAGTATTGTGACGCTCTACACAGTAAAGCTGAACATGAGCAGTAGCTCAGTGGTGACATCATCAGGACGGAGATTGCACCTCCCTCTGACCCTGGGTTCTAGTATCCAGCATGTATAGTATAGTAGAGCACACTGCTCTCTAATAAGAAGAAGTTGGATGCATAGATATGATAAGAATACTAAAGAATGGAAGGCACACAAATAGGTGACAAAAACCGCGGGGGCAAAGAGACACATGGTGAGACGAGGGGTGAACAGAATGAGACAGACACACAAAGAGGGGAAAAGAATGAAACAGGCACATATACACATGCAAAGGAAGGGGAGAGACAGTGGGAACAAAGACATACACTGGGGGACTGGAGTAATCCAATCATTCACCTACATAATGAAGGAAGCAGAGGTAGAACCAGAGGTGTCCAGGAACAGAGCATACGGTGGATGAGAAGCAGAGGTGCTGACAAGGGGCACGCATGTGTATAGTGCACAGGAACAGCTGCAGACTCTGTGTAAAAAGAGCGGTCACATGCCGCCTCTATATGGGAATAAGCAGCATACGGACACCTCTATCCCGCTGACTTCTTGAATGATAGACCACTCTCCCAGGCCAGTGTTTGGCATTTAATTTTAACTATCAGTCTATTACTATCAGGACATTAAAATAAATAATGCTCCACCCACTAGCTCTATAGGCTCAACATAGGCTACAGTGCTGGGCCCAATCAACACTCTTCAGAGCTGACGTAAACGGGTGTGACAGGTGCATATGGCAATGTAAATAGCTATTATGCAAGCGCAATGAGGTGAGAGTGGTCTAGAACTTTAGAAGGAAACATGGCCGCTTCTTTGCTGAGGAATGCAGTCATTTACTGAGGTCAAGACATCCAATGTTGGAAGGGGGTTTTGTTTATGAGATACCGGCAGTCGGGATGCCACTGGTCAGAATACTGACAGTGGCATCCTGACAGTCAGAATCCTGACACCCATAAGGAAAGCAAGTAAGACTAACCCTTACCCCTAATCCTGCCTCCCCGGTGCCTAACCCTAACCTCCCCCCTAGTGCCTAAACCTAACCTCCCCCTCACCACACCCTAAACCGAACCCTCCCCCCTAGTGCCTAACCCTAGCCCTCCCCTTATTGCCAGATACTTACCTTCGGGATTCTGGTGCCAGGATCCCGACGCTGTCGGGGTCTTGGCGCCAGTATTTCGCCCGTCGGCATCCCACACGCTGAGATGCTGGCGACATCCCGTTGGAAGGTATGTTCCTAGTGTGACACTTTCAGTCTCTCGGATCATACAGATGTGCCCATCTAGTCTGTTGCTCATAGCGCGCCACTCAGGCCTCTGTGTAGCGCCATTGAATGTTACGTGATGGCTGTACTTTGGCGTACCATGGTATTCTTCAACAAAAGATGCGCTACAGCATGTAATACAGCGCTTAATCGCTGGGTGGTTGTAATTTGTACTGAATACCATACTGTTAAATTGGATGGATATCACATTCACGCACTGTATTTGCATGTTCGTACAACCATTCTTTTTAATATTACAAAAGCTCTTAGAACGGGATGCAAATCAGTACACATACTGTACATATTGTACAGTAGTGTAGTTGCATGTTGTTATGACGGTATAACCAATTCTGGGATGAATTATTCTCTAATGGTGGGGTACTGTGTATATATATGTACTAGTATAATATTTTGAAAGGAAGACACATTATTTTATTATTAAGAACAGCAGCGGGTGGGTGGAGTGCACAAGGATGACCCCGCTATGCGAGCTTCTTGATATAGCTGGCGTGTGGGCTAGAGGTTAGGTGATTGCCTTGAAACAGTGCTTGTCCTGGGTTCGAGCCCTAGAAAAAAATAAACATTTTTTGGCACTGTCGGCTCTGTCCCAGACTTAGACACTATAGTGAAACTAGTAGCGGGCTGTTTGAAAGAGGGATCTCTGTTTTATAAACTG
The DNA here is from genome assembly GCA_031769625.1 of Taudactylus pleione. Classification (NCBI taxonomy): domain Eukaryota; kingdom Metazoa; phylum Chordata; class Amphibia; order Anura; family Myobatrachidae; genus Taudactylus; species Taudactylus pleione. The sequence continues at coordinate 2,578,493 of JAUIMM010000646.1, forward strand.
ATTTTAAAATGCACACTTGCGGCACTGTCGGCATGATGGCACTGTGGTGGCTGCCAGCTCCGGGGTTGCAGTGGGATCTCTGGCACATGCCCAGTGGAGCCGCTCCATACACCAGTCGCTATGCTATGGCGTATGAAGGATCATAGTTCTATGCATGCCCAGTGGGTCGGGAGTCACACGCAATGACAGTGTATTACAAACTGACAGTGCGTTTTAAGATGCACACTTGCGGCACTGTCGGCGCTGTCCCAGTTTTAGCCCCCCCTGTAGTATGGCCCCCCTGTAGTAGTAAGCCCCCCCCAGTAGTATACCCCCCCCAGTAGTAGTAAGCCCCCCAGTAGTATGCCCCCCCCAGTATGGCCCCCCCAGTAGTATGGCCCCCCCAGTAGCAGACCACCCCCCAGTAGTAAGCCCCCCCCAGTAGTATAGCCCCTCAGTAGTATGGACCCCCAGTAGCAGACCCCCCCTAGTAGCAGACCCCCCCAGTAGTATAGCCCCCTCCAGTAGTATAGCCACCCCAAGTAGCAGACCCCCCCAGTAGTATAGCCCCCCCCCCAGTAGCAGGCCCCCCCAGTAGTATGGACCACCAGTAGCAGACCCCCAGTAGCGCCCCCGGCCCTTGCACAAGTAAAAAAAAAACTTACCTGTATCCCCGCTCCTGCGCGTTCCGCTCTGCTGTCACACGCTGAGGAGGGAGCCGGAAGACGGAGCTCATGTGTGAGCTCCAGCCGGCTCCCTCTGTGCAGCAGCCAATGAGAGTCTGTGTGACTCTCATTGGCTGCTGTAACAAACACACAGCTGCCACTGGTGGCTGTGTGTCTGTGTCTGTGTAGGGCAGAGCGCTATCACAGCGCTCTGCCCTACACAATAGGAGCCCTGATGTCGGATTCTCTAGTGAGAATCCGACATCAGGCGGCCGCCGTTCGGCCCCGAACGGGGATCCGAGTCAGGCGGGGAACACCCGAACAGGGTTCGGGTGGACTCGGATCCCCAATTTTCGGAGCGGTTCGGATTCCACAGAATCCGAACCGCTCATCTCTAGTTGCAATGGGATCTCTGGTGCATGCCCAGTGGAGCAGCTCCATACACCAGTCGCACTATGCTGTGGCGTATGGAGGCTCATAGCACTGCGCATGCCCAGTAGGTCGGGAGTCACACACAGTGCATCAGGTCCCTTCCCACAAAGCAAGCAAGAGCCTTTCATTACCATAATAAAGGACGCTCTTTTAGCCATTTAAGCAGTTAGCCTGAAGGTCTGCCCTTGTGTCCTGAAAAAGCGAGGAATGGGGACCATTGCCAAGGACACCATCACCCATCTGCTAGGACAACTAATGTGCCGCTATGAATGTGTCTGTATATTACAAACTGACTGTGCATTTTACAGCGCACACTTGCGGCACAGTCCCAGACTTATATACTGTAGAGAATGCATGTTTTAGAAACTAGTAGTGGGGTCTGAGTCAAAAGGGTCCCTGGATTACAAACTCCAGGGCTGACACATGGTTTCTCTGGTGCATGCCCAGTGGAGCCGCTCCATAGCCATGTAGCGCCCTGCTAGTCATGCTATGCTGTGGCGTATGGAGGCTCATAGCACTGCACATGCCCAGTAGGTCGGGAGTCACACACAGTGCATCAGCTCCCTTCCCACAAAGCAAGAAAGAACCTTTCATTACCATAATAAAGGACGCTCTGTTAGCCATGTAAGCAGTCAGCTCAAGTTTTGCCCTTGTGTCCCGAATAGGCGAGGAATGGTGACCATTGCCAAGGACAACATCCCCCATCTGCAACTAATGTACCGCTATGAATGTGTCTGTATATTTTAAAACTTTATTAGACATTCTTCTCCAGCTCAGGAGGAAAACGCTGTACTATAGTGTACCGAATCACTGTTTCTGTCAGTCAATCATCGGGCAGTGATACAGAAAATGCATTGGAAATCTGACGCCTGCACTGTGTAGTTTAGGAAAAGTGATACCTGGTGGACAAAAAGTTGTATTACACATTGTGACTTTTTTACATTGTTGCGCTATGTTCCGTTACAAAACCTTCTGTGTAGTGCGCCTCAAGGCGTATTGTGTGGCGCGAGATGCATGGCACGCTACGTGGCGTATGGACAACAAACTAGCTGCACCCATCTGTAGGTTTTTGTTCAATACTAGGCAGGATTGGAATCATAAATAAGTGTATAGGGGTGTCGACCTTTTGTAACTGTCTATCTTCATCCATGTCAACCTTTTGTGTGTCAACCTGTCGACCTTTTGTCCTTGTTTATCTATTGACTGTGTCTATCTAGACATTGTCTATCTTTTTACTGTGGATCTTTGATATCAAACCCATGTATAGGACAGTTTGCATAATTGCATACAACTGTAAGATTAGTGTCAGACTTTTTTGGCAGCACTGAGTTCAGTAAAAAACATGGTTAAAAGCACTGAAAATATGTTCCCATAGGCACCCTTTAAAATATCAGTGAAGCATGTCACTCCAGTCATTTTCCTCTTTCTGTCTGCTGGTTGTTGATGCTAAAAGCTGTTTAACCAAGTGGTTCAAAAGCGACTGGAAAATGTCTCTCTTTTAAAATCCATGCTCTCTGACAATTACCTGGCACTGAGAGCGTATTCAGTGCTGCTAAACAGAGATTTGTCAAACTTCAGATTCCATTGGAAAACATTATTTAGAGTATATACTGGAACCATCTTCGCTGTGGAAAAATAGCGCAAAAAAATAAACTCAGCAATTTTCTGCTGTACAAATCTCCAGCTGAAGAATCGCAATGTCACAGCACGCTCAGGATGGAATTTGGAAAAATACTATTATTTTTATTACCATAGCGTCCTCAACAACTGGCCATTTGTCACAGAGTCCATGAATACGATTTGCAGCTAGTCATGCTTTGCACTTTTAAAGTAGCATTAAAGTTTTTGAATCTTTACTGCTTAGTCCGTTTTTCACTATATAAGCTCGTCACATTCCAACATCCATAAATAAACTATATATTGATTTTTTTTTAAGACTTTGGGCCATATTCAATTAGCCTGCGATGCGAAAAGTCTTTGTAAAAAAACGGGGATACGTTTTCACCACTATTTAGGTGGTGAAAAAAAGTGCAGAATTGGGGAACTGGGGTGCAGAAAAAAAATTAGCCTGCAACCTTGAGAATGCCCCCTTAGTGTAATCTGTGTCAAAAAATAAAAATTCCTCAGGACACCCCAAAAAATGTACTTTAATTTTAGGGGTGAAAAAAAAATGTTGGAGATCAAACTTAAAAACTAGCAAAATATCCTCAGGTGGGGTCCCCATGTATGCGGCAGGTGTTTTCTAGAATGCGGGTGGTTGCGGCAGGTGCATTTAAGGACTTAAAAATATGCTTGCACCCATTTTCATGTACTCCGAATTTGATGGGTACAGTTATGTAAAAAAAAAAATAGATAAATGCTATTCTTCACCCCTTCTTCACAGGCGCATTTATGCATCTTCTGCGGCTATTTAAAAACCCCAATTACCTTCAGCAGGCCAAATCGGGGGTACCCTTAGTGATCCCACATATCAGACCATCTTTAGGGGGTGCCAGGATGATTTCCCAAAAATTTACAGGACTTTTCCATACTTACATTTCCGCCGGGTCCCGTTTTCGCCGGATCCAAATTGAATACGGGGATAAGCGGGCACGCATCCGATACTTTATCCCTAAACCTCTGATGATGGCGAAAAGTCCGAGCTCGGACTTTTTCGTCTAATTGAATATGGCCCTTTGTGTTTTCAGAAAATACCATCAATCTTACTTCAGGGCCATAACTAGCTATGGGCGACCGTTGCCAGGTGCAGAGGCCCAACGGCACCCTGCAGCCAGGATTGCTACTGCAGCAACCAAGGGGCATCCTGTGGACTCCACCTATGGGAACCCTGCACACTATATGCAGCCGATTGTAAGGATGCCCAGTCAGAGCTGCACTTACCAGATCTGCCGGTAATGCCCTTTTTTGCCCAAGGTCATGACGTCATTCGCTCGGTGTGTGGGGCCGGCACTGGGTGCTTATGTGCCCAGTTACAGCCCTGGCATATCCTAGCTTTATCTAATAGGTCAGGTAAAGTCTATTCAAAATACATCTTTAAAGAAAGTGAACCAAAAGTAAATGTGATCTTCTTTATTTATAAACACCACAAATAAATACTAGGGCCCGTATTCAATTAGAGTCGAAAAGTCGGAAAAGTTTTGCCTGTCCGACTTTCCACCTTCTTCATCTGTTTCAGAGGCAGAAACTTTAGGCGGTGAATGCGGAACAGGCGGAAAGTACTGTCAGAAGTGGGGAAATCAGTCTGTACCCCATAAAAAGATGCACTAACATAGGGAACCAATGTAGATGTGTAATAATAGCCCTAATAAAAGTGTTTGGGGTACTTAAGTAGTTTCAATAGCTTCTTATTAGCGTCTTTGCAAAAGTGGTGAAGAATGGCATAAAGCAGTATCTTTTGGTGAAAATAAGTAGTTTAGTCAAATTTGGGTACTTGAAAATGGGTGCTAGCATATTTTTATGTCTGTAAACTGATCTTTTAAAAAAAAGTGAAAAACCACCTTCATACATGCACCTGCAATCCCAAAAACACTTGGCCCCTCCTTACAGCATCCCAAGAAGTCTATTTCATTAGTTTTTATAGTTGTCCCCCCACTTTTTACTTTTTCGCCCCCAAAATAAAAGTACTTTTTTTGGGGTGTTCTGAGGTAATTTTTTTATTTTTTTGCCTTTTTGTTCCTTTGGGGGGCTGTCCCAAGGGTTCAGACTCATTTCCCCCCAAAATAACGATTTTGCACTTTTTTACCTGCTATTCATAGGAGATACTTTTCCGCCTATTATAATGCATTGACTTTCCGCTTAGGCAAAATCGTCCTGGAATTAAATATTGAGTCACTTTGAAAACAGGCAGAAAGTCCGAATCCGCGGAAACTTTTATCCAAATGGCACTTTTCGCCTCTAATTGAATCCGGCCCTTAGTGGGTCTTGCTTCAGCATTAATCCATGTTTCCAAAATAGCAAAACTCATGATTGTATGTATAGGATTTCACCCAAATATATGCACTTGAAAATAATAATGTATTTTTCCTTTTGTTTTTGCCGTCTCGAGTTAAGCGTTTATGAATAGGAATAAAATGGTACCACAATAAAGTAGAGATGAGCGGGTCTAGTTCTCAGAGAACTGGACCCACCCGAACTTACGGATCCGAGGTGAGGACCGAGCTATGCTCGGGTTTTCCCATGTGACTCGGATCTCAAAACAAGGAAAAACATCATCCTCCCACTGTTGGATTCTTGCGGGTTTTGGATTCTATAAAGGTCCCGGTGATCGGCGCCATTTTCACTCCGGGTGTGGATGGTGAACTGAACAAACGTGTTGCTGTCACTGTCTGTGTCAGTGTGTTGACCAACAGGGGCAGGGCCACAATCGCCGGTGATTACAGCAATGTAATGCAATGCCTGGAGCATCCTGAGGATGCTGCGGGGAGCTGTAAGGTCAGCGGTGTGACTGTCTGAAGCTTCCTAAGGATGCTCCAGGCGGCATTGCTGCATAGATTCTAGGCACCCTGCTAGCCAGATGAGGCTAGCAGAATAAAGCTCCGAGAGCCTGACCAAATGATTCCGGGGGCCTTATAAGATCCCCGGGCCTGAGGTTCCCCATCCCTGCCATAAAGGCTCAGCCACGTTGTTGAACAGAGCCAAAAAATTGCCCGCATGGTGCCTTACTCTAATTTAAATAACCAGATAGACATTCTAAGAATTACTGAGGGGCCCGTTCATCATTCCTTACAGTAGGTGAAGACATGAATTTTCACCAACTTTTGTAGAAATTAGGTAATGCTGGAGATATCATTAGTACGGGGACCTTCATTCATCAAACTCTGAAAACAGAACGTTTTTGGAGTTTGACTGAAGGAACCTACTATACAAAAGCCATCTTCAGATGGGGTTTGTTCCTGGATCCCTGCTCCTCCCTGGGATGGAGTACCTCTTTCACATACTGTAGGAAGGAGTAGGTGATCGGGAACTAACAGAACCAGGTTGCAAGAAGGAATGTGTTGGCCCTCCAGCCCTGAGCCCCATCCAGCAGTGTGCATTTGCAAACTCACAGCCTGATTTAGTAGAGTACAGAATTGCAAAGCTGCCTACAAGCCTTGCTAAAATGCACACGCAGAAGGAGGTGTCTGAACGGGTTCCTGTGCACGTGCAGATTCCTGGCAATCCTGAAGCAGGCCCTCAGTTCAAGCATGGACACTAACACTGCCGAATCAAACCCACCAGTGTAAAATTAAGCCAGTAGCAATTAACCGCGGAATCAGTAGTGTTAGGGAGCAGCTGTCCTGGCACCGAAGCAATTTAATATAGTTTTGGATCTGCTGCCATAACTCACTGTGAGACGGGTACTTAAATAGCCGGGTTCTTTAAGGGGATATTGAAGAATAATAATATAATCTTAAAAGGGTAAACAACATACAAACAGACGGCGGTAAAAAAAAAAGCAAATCCCTCATAGGAAGATTATTACATGGATTTAGGGGGTCATTCAGACCCGCTCGCGAGCGCAGGATGCTCGCAAGCGGGTCGATGTTGCCCCACTGCGCATGCGCACGGCGGAGGGAGCTCCGTCGTACGCATGCGCGAGACCCGGATAGCGGTGGGCTCTCTGTCGCTCCGGGTCTCGCACCAAAGGGGGCGTGCTGTCGATGTTGATTGACAGCACGCCCCCTTTGGTGGATGTACCGGGGGCGTGGCTGCCCAGACGGAGGCGTTCCCATGGGAACGCCTACCGTCTGAAGCCGGCCCCACTGACATCATTAGTGATGTCAGTGGGAGTGATTTTGGCTCCGATAGAGCCAAAATCACTCCAGGGCTTGCGGCAGCGAGACCCTACCGCAGGGTCTCCGTCGCAAGCCCGATGGTCGCGATGGTCTTGACCATCGCGAACATCTTCATGGACGCTCACATAAGCTGTGGGTGGTAAACCACAGCTATGCGAGCGTCCATAAGGCCGCTCCATTTTCAGGGAGGAGGGCCCAGATTCAGAGCGAGCGCTCTGATCAGAGCGTTCGGCTCTGAATCAGGCCCTTAGTTTGCATGTTGTGCTCTTGAGAAATGTGTTGCTACAGAATTACTTTTAAATAGTAGATTTAATATTAACATACATTTCTCTACTATTATTATTATTATTATTATTATCCTTTATTTATATGGCGCCACAAGTGTTCCGCAGCGCCTTACATAGTACATAGAACTAATAAGTGAACAAGAAACAAGTAACTTACAGTACATTACAGTGCAGGACAGGGACACAACTTATATACATTGCTGAAATAGTGATTAAAGCACTCACAATAAGCTGCCGGGAGTTGGCGGTCCCGTGTTAGGTGCCCTAATGGGGAGTAGAGAGTAGAAGAAAATGTAAAGAGAAGCACATGAGGGAAGAGGTCCCTGCTCATGAGAGCTTACATTCTACTACAATGATACCGCTTTTGCACCTAAATCCTGGGCCTGACCGGAGATTTGGAACACGAGGCCTGATTCAGACCCAGACACTAAGCCACGGACGCACGCTATGGGCGATTGTCGCCCGTCTGCGCATGCGTATTCATCGCAGTGCACGCGCACGGACCAGTCATTGCCATCGGGAATCGTGCGCTCTTAACACAAAGTCTGAGCACTACTTTGAGTGACAGATAGCGCTGTTTGTGGGTGGTAACGGGACGGTGCTTGTGAATGGGGGAGTGGTGCTGTGAACGCAGGCGTATCTGGGTGTCAAAACTGAGTTTTATGGGTATGCATAATTAGCATGGAGGCGTCATTGTACACGTCACTTGGTTGTATTTCTGCCTGATTGCAGTGCTTGCAGCGGGGTAGTGTCTACCTCAAGCGCTGCGCAGGTCCGATAGCTCTCGATGGTTCTGATTAATCATACACTTCCTGGAGATGACGTGTGTTAAGAAAGAAAAATGGACGTCTTTTGACCGGCGTGCGCACACTCTGCCGTCGTTCTCTAAGGCATAGAGGGCGTCCTTACACCAGACAGTGCGATCGCAGAATTTGCATACCCGGCCCCTTTTGGCAGCGAGAGAGCCACACAGTTCCAAAACGGGTCAGATCCAGGACAGACCTTTTCTACTGCAGCACTGATCAGATTATTCCCGGATCGGCACCGTTCACACTGCACACGAGTGCTTGGAAATTACATCATTTCCAAGTGCCGGGAAACCCGTCCCCATGCTGTAAACGGGACCCGGGTCGAATGACCTGGGGTACCCGTTTACACTGCCGGGTTTCAAGGGTTGTTCCCGTGTAAAACCCTGCAAGTTACCTGGGTTGGATTGCCGGGTCACTCGACCCAGGAATCCAACCCTGTCCCCTTTTACACCTAGGAGCAACCTGGTTAACCCTGCAATGACCCGAGTTTTAGCTCTGCTGTAAAAGGGGTATTAGAAACATTTAGGGATTTATTTGTTATCATTTAAATTACACTGGGAGATATAATAATACTGTTTTTGTTCCATTTTCTAACATTTAAATCCCACTAACACCTTCTGTGACCAACAGTACAATGTATTAAGCTTCAAAGCTATACCTCATTATTTTATTGCTGTGGTAGTAAATACCTTTATTAAATCCTAGATAGATTCCTGGCATAGAGATTTTAAGTTAATGTACAACCCTAGTCTGCAATAAATCACAGTGGACCCTGTTAATGATAAAGTTTGGAGTCTCTTCTGCCTGGAGTACTTCTTGCCTCTTGCAGACCTAGTTTTTTCGTCCTTTGATATTCTTATATTACCTATGTCACATTTCATTGAGTCTATTAGAACAGCTATTAGAGGATAAATGGCTAAAGCGGCCAAATAATGCAAGGAAGAGGCTTTAAGTAACACAGCGATATGACGCAGGATAGGGAAACAGTCCCTGTGGATTTCTTATTTAGAAAGAAACATAAAGATGTCTTTAGTGTATCTATGAGCAATAAGCATTCATAAAGAAACATAACCACCCGGTAATGGGTCCTTATTGTTGGGAAAATGGTGAGTCAGAATTACCCACAATTACTGAAAGCAATAACAAAGGAGAGAACAGCAGGTTCTGAGCTCTTTGTGATAACGAGTAACTAAAGACAGCTGGATTACTGAATTCCGGTATAACCCACAGATATATGGGGGCATTTCTGCACCCACAGCACACACAGGGGGGGGTTCTGACTACCCAGAATTGCATCATTTGGCTCTGCCCCCTCCCGAATTGACCCGCGAATCGCAGCATTTTGCTGCTAGGGGGACATAGTGCCAATGACATGGTGCCAGCCTGCCAGGTCCATCCTTATCAGGTCTACAACCCGCAGCTGCTGCAAGATGTGTGTGTAAGGTATGTGTGACATATGTGTGTGTGTGTGTATATATATGTGTGTATGTATTATATATATATATATATATATATATATATATATATATATATATATACAGTACATGTTTGTGTGTGGAAACCCCCATGTAAAAATCCTGCGTTCAGCAGGGCAGAAATGACCTTTGTGTAATTCCTCTTATACTGTATTTGGTTAGCTTGATTTATAGAATAACTCCTCCCAGAATACAAAATTTGACTGACCTATGGTACAGCGGTCCGGAGACCCGGTGGTGCCCGTAGAGATGCTGGTGGTGTCCGTAAACATGGGAGGAGTGAGGGCGTTGCTTGTAAAGTATAGGGCAGGCACACCCAGGGTCTTCAGCTGAGAACTGTGAAGGGACTATTACGAGTAGTGCCAGAAGGGGCATGATGGGGTGTGGTAAGGTACTGGTAGTACCCAAAAAGCACTGTCCACCTTCCCACCATCTCCTTCTCCACTTTCCCTCATATAACAGTGAATGTTTTAAATTGTATGTAGTCGGCATCCTGTCAGTCGGGATGCCGGCGGTCAGAATAACGACGGCGGAATCCCAACAGCAGTCGGAATCCCTGCTCCAGAATCCCAACAGCTGACATCCTGACTGTAAGTATTGGGATTAAGGGAAGGGTTAGGTTTAGGGTTAGGCACTAGGGGGACGGTTAGGGTTAGGCTGCAAGGGGTGGGGGTAGGATTATGCTGCTGGGGGAGGGTTAGGTTTAGGGTTAGGCACTAGGGGGAGGGTTAGGGTTAGGCTGCAGGGGGTGGGGGTAGGATTATGCTGCGGGGGGAGAGTTAGGTTTAGGGTTAGGCACTAGGGGGAGGGTTAGGGTTAGGCTGCAGGGGGTGGGGGTAGGATTATGCTGCTGGGGGAGGGTTAGGTTTAGGGTTAGGCACTAGGGGGAGGGTTAGGGTTAGGCTGCAGGGGGTGGGGGTAGGATTATGCTGCGGGGGGAGGGTTAGGTTTAGGGTTAGGCACTAGGGGGAGGGTTAGGGTTAGGCTGCAGGGGGTGGGGGTAGGATTATGCTGCGGGGGGAGGGTTAGGTTTAGGGTTAGGCACTAGGGGGAGGGTTAGGGTTAGGCTGCAGGGGGTGAGGGTAGGATTATGCTGCTGGGGGAGGGTTAGGTTTCGTGTTAGGCACTAGGGGGAGGGTTATGGTTAGGCTGCAGGGGGTGGGGGTAGGATTATGCTGCTGGGGGAGGGCTAATCCTCCAGCTGCGGAAAATAAGGATTAGGGTTAAACTGCGAGAAGGGAGGTTTAGGCTGCCGGAAAGGCGAGTTAGGGTTAAGGGGAGGGTTAGGGTACTTAACTGCATGTGCCGGGATGTAAACCCTGACTGATTCCTATGGATTAGGATTAGGTGTGGTGGGGTCAATACTGTAAGTGATTAGCTACAGCATGTGCTGCTTCACAAGACTTAGGGCCCCATTTATCAACGAGACTTAACCCTTTTAGCACTACGTCCTCCTTTCAATATTTAACAAACAGCAGTAATCTAAGATAACCACAGCTTGTAACTGCATCACTTACGCCATCTTCAAATGGTGAGATGTGATACGGTCCCCATTGCCAGCAATGGGGCCCTGGCAGCGAAGCCTTCCAGGTACTGGAAGAGCCCTGCCAGGTGAAAGTGTCATGTGTATGCGCATGACACTGTAACCCGTCACTGGCAGTTGTAGGCTGCCAGCAACAGAGCAGAAATCGCCACTGAGGACCTCACTGGAGAGGTAAGTAATAATGAATACTAGTGGCATATTCTATAGTATCACTGCGATACTAAACAAAATATACAACTGGTATTTAGTTACTTTCTTAATTGGGACCCTTCAGTAGATGTGACCCTCACAAGTGAGGAAACCATGAGAAGTGCTCACAGACAGAGCAGGAAGTAGGGCTGCATAAGGACAAGGATATAAATAGAGCAAGTCAGAGTCAGTCAGAGTCTGTCAGGTAGAGTGACAGTCAGAGTCAGTAACTGTGAGAGTCATTTCTGTAAGGACAAGAGAGGCATTGGGACAATCAGCAAAGGTACTGCCCTGTGCTCGCCTATGAGGCTCGCCATGTGTCCTTCGGTAATGGCAGAGTCACTGAAGTCACAGGTCTGAGATAATCATGAGAGGACTCCTTAGGATTAAGGTATTCATGAAGAGTAATGAACCCTATTATCAGCAAACATTAACCAGGTCATAGTACTTGCCAAACCTGAGGACCAGAGAGGGATTAATAGAAGAAGTCAGTGAAGTTTATATCTCTGCTACAATTAATTAGGGATGTGCGCCGGACCATTTTTGCCGGATTTGGATTTGGTTCTAATTCGTCGTCCAGCTTCGGATTTGGATTTGGATTTGCCAAACCGCGGTGACTGGCTTTGGATTTGGATTTGGATTTTTGTACAAAAATTAACAAAAAAAAGCTAAAATCACATAAATTTACAGTCAATTTAGACCACCTCACAGTTTAAATTATAGTTTTCACCATTATTGGCCAAAGGTTGCAGTGAGCTGACTGGTTACCAAGCGACAAAGCAGCGTCACAGACACCACAGTTTAAAGCACATCAATGACACATGCAGTCCCCTTAGTAGTGGTGCCCCCTATGCAGTCCTCTTAGTAGTTGTGCCTCCTATGCAGGGCCCCCAGTAGTAGTATGCCCCCCGTAGCAGGCCCCCAGTAGAAGTGCCCCCATTAGCATGCCCCCCAGTAGCAGTGTCCCCCAGTAGTATGCCCCCCATTAGCAGTGCCCCAGTAGTATGATCCCCAGTAGCAGTGCCCCCCAGTAGTATGCCCCCCAGTAGCAGTGCCCCCATTAGGATGCCCCCAGTAGTATGCCCCCCAGTAGCAGTGCCCCCATTAGCATTCCCCCAGTAGTATGCCCCCCAGTAGCAGTGCCTCCATTAGCATGCCCCCAGTAGCGCCCCCTTAAAAACACACAAAGAAAAAAAGAAAAAAAAAAAACTTACCTGAATCCCCGCTCCTGCCGCCGTCCGTCCCGCTCTGCTGCTCTATTACGCGCAGAGGGAGCCAGAAGACGGAGCTCCCTCCGTGCAGCAGCCAATGAGAGTCTGCCTGACTCTCATTGGCCGCTATTACAAACACACAGCTGCCGCTGGCGGCTGTGTGCTTGTGTCTGTGTACGGCAGACCGCTATCACAGTGGTCTGCCCTACACTAGAGGAGCCCTGACGTCGGATTCTCTAGCGAGAATCCGACATCGGGAGGCTGCTGTTCGGCCCCGAACGGGGATCCGAGTCAGGCGGTGAACACCTGAACAGGGTTCGGGTGGACTCAGATCCCCTATGTTCGGAGCGGTTCGGATTCCACAGAATCCGAACCACTCATCTCTACAATTAATAGTAACCAATTAGAGACTCATAGTGCTTGCTTCATCTTGGTACAGGGAAGAGACATCAGGGAGGTACCAAATACTTTCTTCTGAATTCACTTAATTGTAAATTAGAGGCAAAGAGTGAGTCCTAATGTAAGAGAAAATAAAACCTTTCTGTCAAGTGGAGCATTACCTGCATGGCACTCATTATAAAGAAAAATATTATTATTATTATTATTATTATCATTTGTTTATATGGCGCCACAAATGTTCAGCAGCGCCTTACAAAGTACATAAACAAATAGGTTGACCAATGGCTTACAGTACAATACAATAGAGGATGATAACAAAGATAATGGGCCTGATTCAGACCCACTCGCAAGTGGCTGTCCGCTCGCAAGTGGGTCGATGTTGTGCTCTGCGCATGCGCACGACGGCGGGAGCTCCGTCGTGCGCATGCGCCAGACGCGACGAGCGAAGGACTTTCCTTCGCTCGTTGTGTCTGATCAAAGGGGGCGTGCTGTCGATGTTGATTGACAGCACGCCCCCTTTGGTGGGCGTGCCGGGGGCGTGCCTCCCTGACGGGGGCGTTCCCATGGGAACGCCTCCTGTCAGAAGCCGGCTCACTGACATCACTAGTGATGTCAGTGGGAGTGATTTTGGCTCTGATAGAGCCAAAATCACTCCGGGGCTTGCGGTTGAAAACCTCAACCGCAGGCTCCGGCTCGCAGTTTCGATGGTCGCGATGGTCACGACCATCGCGGCCATCAAACTGCACGCTCGTATAGGCTGTGGGTGGTGACCCACAGCTATACGAGTATCCAGGAGGATGCTCCATTTTTATGGAGGGCGGCCCTCATTCAGAGCGTGCGCTCTGCTCAGAGCGTACGGCTCTGAATGAGGGCCAATGTACATAGCTACATTAGCGACCATAACACCCGGATAAGCAGCAGAGCAAAGCGACCAAGTGTTAGGTGCCCTAGTGGGGAGTAAGAAGTAGATGAAAGTAAAGTAAGGAGAAGATCAAGAGGGTAGAGGGCCCTGCTTGTAAGAGCTTACATTCTAAAGGGGAGGGACAGACATACAGGTGTGACACAGATGAGGTAGACAGGGAGGAAGGAGCATGTAGTAGCAAGTTAAGGTGAGAGCTGGAAGGTATTCATGAAGTAGTGGGTCTTGAGAGCCCATTTGAAGGATTGTAAAGAGGAGGAGAGTCTGATGGGAAGAGGGAGAAAGTTCCAAAGGTGGGGAGCAGCGCAGGCAAAATCTAGGAGGCAGGAGGGGGAGGAAGTAATCAATTGGCATGAGAGGCGGCGTGCATTTGTTGAACATAGAGGGCAGACAGCAGAGTGAAGGGAGATGAGGTCAGAGATGTAAATGGGAGATGAATGGGTGAGGGCTTTGTAAGTGAGTGTGAGAACTTTGAATTGGGTTCTGAAAAGGAAGGGAGCCAGTGGATGGCTTGTAGGAGAGGGAAGGCAGATGCAGAGCATTTGGAAAGGAAGATGAGCTGAGCAGCAGCATTGAGGACAGACTGGAGAGGAGAGAGAAGGGAGTTGGGGAGGCCAGATAGGAGGAAGTCACAGTAGTCCAACCTGGAGATGACCTGTGAGTGTATGAGAGTTTTGGTGGCGTCCTGGGTGTGAAAGGGTCTAATTTTGGAAATATTTTTAAGATGGAAATGACAGGACTGAGTAATATTGAGTAATTGCTATATATTACATTTTATTGGGTTCTTTGCATCCATGAGTTTTGGCAAAAATATTCATGTGTGGTGTGAGCAGTAGAACAGTACTGTTAAGAACGTACATTAGTACAAGATAATTCAAGTAAAAGACTAGGTAGCAATAACTAGTGCAAACAGACCATGATCCAACTTTCATAAAGTGCACCAACAGAGCTATGACCATTACAGTATATAAAGAGACTCATGTAAAGTATTATATTGATAACAAGTATAAGTTTGACCTCCTAATTTAAAGCACTAATGTGCGGGTTGATTGCAAGATGGCAGAGATTTAGGTGTTTACATTTCTTATGTGTTAAAGGGATTTTATTGTTCTTGGTTCATGTGATATATATTTTATTGTTAAGTTTCATCAGTCATTTTTTTTAGGCTGAGTGACAGGAATTGTGAATTTAAGGACAACATGGGTAAGGGTATAGGTGGGAAGTTACTACAGGGAACAACGTTTTGGTTAAGGAAAAGGAGATCTGAGTGTTCTTTTAAGAGATTGTATTGTGTGGAGTTAGAATATTTTACTTGTGTATAGAACAACAACAATAATAAGAATAATTAAATTTCTTGAATGTTCAGTATCTCTTTTGTCTATCCAAAACCCTCTTTATATACCTCTTAAAAAAATACCAACACTCTTTTGGGGTTTTTTATTTTCATCTCTGTGACAGTGTGTTGTTTATTAGGATAGGATGGGACAATTTTCATCACAACTATAGCTTAGGCCATAAGGATTCATTCTAGCTGACTCCTGAAAAGAAGATAAAGGTTTGGGTGGATGCACTATCTACTGTGGCTCTACAATGCATCAAGGAAAACAAAAGAAAGGTGAGCCGATGTTACATATGCAAATTTACTCAAATTTGAAAACTATACTAAATTTGGCAATACACTCAAACGTTAATACACTAAAATGTAAAAGAACAGAAACCCCAGGGCTGGGAGATCCCTGGGTTTGACATCAGCAAGTGAAACATCTATCACGTTTCACCTTGTGTCAGCTTTAGGCTTGCATGCTTCCTTTGATAGAAATATTTTTAATGAAACCTCTCTGCATGTCCAATGTGGTGCCAAGAAATATCCAAAAATAAAGAGATGGAAGTTCTGGGCCTTTGTGATGAGAGTCTGAGGTTGTATCCTTCAGGCAGCCTACAGTATGTAAATCTGGCCTACTGTAGCTTTGTGGAACTACTGTAGCTTTGTGGAAAAGACCAAAAATTATATTTACATTTTTAATGAGATAAAAGGGTGAAGAAGGCATATATTTTTTTCGAGAGAAAGGGACTAAGCCACTTTCAATATGATAAAGGATTTAATTCATGCATCAGTGCTGAGTAGGGGGATATCAAGCATTGTCCTATATTCTTGATGAGATACATCTTACATCTTCCAGCTGCACTTTAACATAAAAGCCTTTATCTAGACATGCTTTGGCAATGAATAAAGAAAGTCCAGATGTCCACTCACTCTCATCATTATTTTTTAAGCCATAAATGAAGATGAACTATGCAGTATTTTAGGAAAAAGGCAGAAAAGTGGTGGGGGTGGAAAGTGGTATTACATGTACACATTGGCACTAGATGAAGTTATGAGACTGGCGGCTGTGATGGCGCCGGTCTCAATACCGACAAGGGACTTAAGATAGGCATCGAAATACTGACGCCTATCTTAATCCTGATGCCAGGAATGCCGAAGGATGGCAAGTCAAATGAGGTACGTTTGGGGCACCCTGGTTAGGTTTAGGGAGCGTAGCGGGGTTAGGTTTAGGGTTAGGCACCACTGGGGGGAATAGGATTAGGCACAAAGGGGGGAGGGTTAGGTTTAGGCACGAAGGAGGGGGGTTAGGGTGCAGGGTGGGGAGGGTTAGGGGGGGAACGGGGAGGGTAAGTATACTTACCCGACCCCTGTCGGGATACCAACCATCAGGCTGCAGTTGTCGGTATTCTGACAGGAAGCATCCCAACAGCCAGCATTACATACCCATTCCCATTGACACAGTCCACCTGCCAGTAAAGCGAGGAACACTACTGTAGGAAGAATAGGAGTACACTTAGATACAGTATGCGTAGAATGGACCATCAAAGCTCATTGATGAAAAATAAAAGTGTTTTGCGTTGTGGACTGAGTGTAAATAACTTGCTATGTTAGTTATATATACATATTTAGATTGCAGTTTTATTTACTGTCCAGTATATTAGCTACTTTTTAATGAACGAAAGGTTAATCTGTGGGACGACAGGCTAATTTTGCTGTTCAGTATATACCAGCAAAAATGCAATAATATGTATGCAAAAATAGATAAATTAATAAATAAATTATGCAAAGTTGAGTCAAATCATTGTGCTTGTAATCTATGCAGAGTGGAACCAGCTAATTTGTGGGCTGAATCAATCAAATTTCCAGTAAACTAGTGATGTCATGGAGGTATAGGGCACTATGGGCTAGATTCACTACTGATCGCAAATGCAATAGTGATTACACACACAGTCTCACTGCGATAGAATGCTAATCCA
Organism: Taudactylus pleione; assembly: GCA_031769625.1. Classification (NCBI taxonomy): domain Eukaryota; kingdom Metazoa; phylum Chordata; class Amphibia; order Anura; family Myobatrachidae; genus Taudactylus; species Taudactylus pleione. Next base: position 2,595,475 of record JAUIMM010000646.1, read on the forward strand.
TTGCGATCGCTATGCCGCTGCAGCACACCATAAGGATGCCCACCTTAACCTACATACATCTGTAATCCTTAGCAAGACTGCGAAACCATCGGTAACATAGAGTACCATCGTAGCCTCACACACACTTGCACAAGTGGATAATATGTGCACGCCCATGCAACGGCGCCAAATGCACTGGCACTCCTGCATTTCGACAACCACGCCCGTCACCACCCAGAAATGGCACTTCCTGTCAATCACTCTGCGATGGATCTGAATGGTCACTGTGACTGAAGTCCCGATGGCATTGGCTGGCTTGCGCACGCGCACTGCGATGCATACGTAGAACGCAACAATCGGCCGATTGCGTGAGTAATCGCAGTTGCGATTGGAAGTGAATCAGGCCCAAAGTCCTCAGTCCTGTCATTAGTCCCTAGTGAAGTTACAGGACATAAACATTTGCTTTATCTCACTGAGGGCCTGATTCAGACCCAGTCGCAAGCGCTGAGCGCTCGCAATTGGGTTGATGGTGGCCCACAGCGCATGCGCACAATGAAGCCAGCTCCGTTGTGCACATGCGCGAGACCCGGCTAGCGACGGGCAATCCATCGCTCCGGGTCTTGCACCAAAGGCGCCAAGCTGTCGATGTTGAGTGACAGCTCACCCCCTTTGGCGGGCGGGCCGTGGGGGTGGTTGCCCAAACGGAGGCGTTCCCATGAGAACGCCTGCCATTTGGGTGCGGCCCCACTGACATCACGAGTGATGTTAGTGGAGAGATTATGGCTCTGTTAGAGCCGAAATCTCTCTGGGGCTTGCGGCCACGAGACCCTACCACAAGGGTCTCGTTGCAAGCCCGATGGTCGCGATGGTCTTGACCATTGCGACCATCATCATGGCCACTCACAAAAGCTGTGGGTGGTCACCCACAGCTATGCGAGCGGCCAAGAGGCCGAACCAAAAAAAAAAAAGCCCGGCCCTGATTCGGAGCGAGCGGCTCTGAATCAGGCCCTGAGTTAATAGGTAACAAGTGGACTTTGGAATTCTCTGAGTTTTCCTAATATTTGTTACACTACCAACATTTTTTATTTTTTTTTAAATCAAGTATTTTTTATTTAAAGTTTTGAAAATACACCCAATTAAAAATAATAAAAGCAAGTACGGCAAGTATGAAAAGTAAATTTTGTGGCATATACATACAGACAAAGCAAAGTATAAGGTATAGTCATATTATTTAGGATATACTTACATACGAGTACCCGAAGGCACCATTCGGGTTCCCGAAGTAGGAGCTAGAGACCGAGAACAATAAGTATAAGAGGTGCATAAAAAATATCCCGCCATAAGACTGACCACACCCGCAAAAATAATAACTAAACAAATACAAAATACACCCAAAGCAACCCTACCCTATAACCCCCCACCCTGTATAGCCTATTCCCAACTCAGGTATACCTGGATCCCACATTTTCCACCCCCTAACTAAATTAATTTACTACTAACAGTCCCCCCCTCCCTCCCTCTGATTGAAAGGATAGATATTCGGATAACTGACTGGGGCAAAAACACAAAAATGGCCATATCCAGGACGAAGCAGGCAGCCAGCTCCTCCTATAAACTACTTTCCCGCATTTCCGCAAAATGACTAAAAATATATATAGAAATACTGAAATATAATAGGCTAAAAAGCAAACAGATCACTTATATCTAAGGTGCTCTAACAGAGAAACTACCTTTACCAGGTAAGCAGGGTAATCCCATAAAATAGACAGAAGCTTAGAAATAGCCACAGCAAAATATATATAAAACAGAATATCTAGATATACCAGGAGTCTCATATAACAAACATATAACCAAATAAAATATAATAATCACAAATTATATTAAATGACATACAAATATGTGATAAAAAGGATATATATAAGAATACTATAAAGTACTAGGCAATTACAGAAGAATCTTCAAATATACTATGGCAGGTCATATCTTACTAACAACTTGCATATATCAACTGGTAAGGCAAAATAATAAATTGATGCAGATAAGTCCGGCCAAGCTTCGGCCCCCTGTGAAAATGCACCATAATGAGCAGTCCCGTTCCAGCATGCCTGAAAACCGACAGGAAAGTACATAAAATATTACAGAAGCAAGTCCTGGAACCACGGCAGACCCCACAGGTTTAAATATCTGAACTTGGCTAATGCAGAGAGAACCACAGACATATGGAAGGAGAAATACATGAACCGATTTTCCTCAAATGGAGTGTGAACTGCAGGATCAAAGAATGGAGATTCAGACATCTCAGTCTCCTCCCGGGGTTGCCAAGGGATACAGCAGGAAGCAAGAATATTCATTTGTAAATCCCCAACTTTGCTGATTATTCTCTGAGCAGAGGCATTGATAGCTTGCAGGATCTGTTGTAGAGAGGCCTCCATGTTTGTTTTGTATGGGTGTGATGATAGCAGAAATCAGCAAGGACTGGGTATAGGAGCTGTGTAATAGAGGCTGGGGTGGGGCCCACACAAGAATTATGTGACCAAGGTTTACAGTGTAGGCAATCATACAGAGACACTGTCCCTCCACATGTACCCAGGATCCAGCAACCTTAGTGAAGCAGGGCAGGGACTGTATTCAGCCTCCTCACCTAAAATGGCCACAGGACAGACTGACAGCTTGGTACATCAGAAAGGAGCTGGAGCATCCACCCACAACTGCGACCTTCGGACCACACACGCCAAGCACCAGACAATGAGGACTGCAGCAGACCAGACAGCACAGGAGTGTCAGGAACAGCATAAAGGGAGACACTGCCGGGACCTCAGCTAGGCCAGGATACTGTCTTCAGTGTCGGAGCTGGTAAGTATAATTAGCAGGCACACAGGGGGACCAAACTACCTCCGGAGGTGCACTGATATGTAATGCACCTGAGGTTCAAGTTTCAGCCCAATACCACCAGGGGAACAAGATAAAACATGGATATTTAGCAGGAGCTGGTGCAACCAGCTGTCTGCTCTGACCAGAGCCAAGCCACGCCCCCCAACATTTTTTAATTTTAAACTAACCATACTAAGTACTATTAAGGAGTATTACATCAGCAATCCTCATTTTAATTAATCTTACATGCCCCATGAATAATGATCTTCCTCAATGTAGTACTTAAAAATCCATGATGACAGGGGATTCCTTAGGGGAGATTTCATGTTGCTCAGGAAACCCTCTGGGTGTTGAAAACAAGTGTACAACCTCCCATGAATTAGTTTTGGTAACTTTAAAAAGCTGTAAGGAGATGGGAGGGACCAGTTCAGGAACCAGCAGACCAATTGTCTGCTGTCACGTCTACTTCACCAGGAGGTACCTTTCCACGAGGAGGGGAAGAGGAGGGGACTCCCCTCAGGAGAGCCTGCAGATACCTGATCCACAGGGGAAAGAGGTAGATCACTATCAGTGTAACACCTATTAAGGGGTGTACTGTTCAAAGTGTGGTGTTGCCTTACCAAATAATACTATTCCTGTTCGCCTTGGCAGGACTTGAACCGGTCCGGGTTGGTACGTACTGGATCCAGGCAATATGATGTGTTCACAAAAAGTATTTATTTAACGGTAATCAAATAGTAAAGGCAATTCTGCACAGTAACACTGCATTAACCATTTACAATACATTAACATTGACACTCTTTTAACAGAATAAAGATACACTTTGATCCATTTTTATTATTATGGCTGGAACTCTGGAATCTTGATCCAACTGTGGAAGTAACGGGTTAATGGTACACATGCATATAATTGTCACATTCAAATGGCATAGCTCAGCATGAAGAAAGGTTAACGACAGTTACTTGGTGCACCAAGAAAACAAAACCAAAGTCTCCAGTTCTACCCCTGCATGCAAGGAATTATCTATTAGACAGTATTTGCAGTGTTTCCCGGGTTGGTGTTTAAGTTTGCAGAAATGAGTCAAAATGTCTGCTATTTCTGCCAAATCCTGCACTGTGTCTTTCCTTAATCAATTTACAGTTTTTAGTTTTAGGAGATGTGGATATTCCCAAAGTAATCCTCTCTGCCTGCTCTTGTTAGACAATGTTGATAGCTGACCTGAGTACTGTGTTTAATGCAACACTATCTCCTTAGAAGTAGCTGACTTGTAACTGATTAAGCTCAATTTCAGTTAATTATAGCAGTCTCTTCTGGCTACTCTTATCCTGGTTTATTGTTTCTATGGAGTTCTATACGAAGGCCACTTTATTAGAATAATGGAAAATCCTATGGGAACACAGATATGAGGTGGGGCGCTTCACTGCTGTTTATCTAGACCCTTGTCCTTTCCAACAGATGTAATATAAACTTCTGCACTGTAGTGGTTATCACTTGAGGAGAGGTATAGCAGTCTGCTGATTTATTTATTCAAGTTAACTCCTAACTTGCACTGCACTGCTGTTGTGATTAATTACTTTTGCCTGTATAATGTAGTCTTGGAGGACTATCTGCACTGCTGCACTGAGTCTATTAATGTTTCCCCAGCTGCTAGTCCCTTTTTAGCCGGGAGCTAATTTTGACTGATGGGTGTAGAATAGCAGGGATTGGATTTATTACACACTGCTCCTCCCTCACTGCTACGCCTCCGTCCTGCTCGGTTCAATAGAAGTCGCGCCTCAGCTCTCGGCACTCTCTGGCCCAGCTGTCAGTCACCAATAAGGGGGAAAACTCTGGTGTGGCCCTTTGTTGACGCAGATTCCTCCCGACAGTGTCCGTGCAGTACTCTGGCTGCTCCGCACCCGAACCTCCTGCTGTCAGCGATGAGCCCCGCCGCTCACACCGTTCCCGGCAAAGGTTTTCCTCACAGCACGTTCCGGTATGTCCTGTCTCCTTCACCTCAGGCAAAACACTCCCAGGGGCCCCCGCGGGAGCCCCTCTTATACTCGCTGTCGTGTGCCGGTCACTTTCTCGCTGACCGCATGCGCCGCTAAGTCCCTGCACACCATTGGGTAGGTTGAGAAACAGTCTCCCCCTTTTAATAGTCACAGTGTCCTGTCCCGGGCGCATGCCCCCCCATTGCCTCTTAGTCTAGTGAGGGTGGGCTGAACCAGGTTTTCCTTTGCAAGGGGGTCACATAAGTGTAACTGGCCACTTCAACATAACATGTATTTCAATAAATCAACTTGCCTCTGCAGCTATTATTACGTTGTAAATATATAAATTACTGTTTTAACTTATGGACCTATATTTTTTAACCATGTATTATATAACATATCAACTGAACTGTACCCTCTAGGAGTATCACATCCCTCCCCACTAGAATGATGCATGTCCCCATGCATCTTCTTCTCTTAATACATTTGAGCAACCTATATTTACAATCATCAGATTGAAGCTACTCTATAAGATTTGTAGCAAAAACACCAGTTAGACACAAATGTTACTGTCAACAATTATGTATGTAACAAATTAATTTGGTACTTTCAAGCAGTTACAACAGTTACTGAGCATTATATTGCCTGTATCTAATGGGTAGAGTTTCCTTTACGTCTCTTTCCTGATTTGATGCATGCCTGTTTCAAAATGGCAGCAACTTCTCTAGAAGGTACCACGCTGGGAAAATACTTCTCAGTTTCCTTGGCTGGACTAGGAGTATCGGTAGGGATATCAGGTTCAAATTTCTGCTTAGCTGAATCTGGGCATTGGGGTTTAGGTGATGCAGATTCTTCTGCCATGGCCTTGTGAATCTCCATTTCGGTGTCCATTTCTTGTTCAGCGACCTTGGAATTTTCCTGATTGAAGTAATTTGTTCTTGAACAGATGTCCTCCGCTCTAGGTTTGCTGTCGAGTTCTGGTTCCGGAGAGGGTTGTGGCCAAATTACGTTCTTCCAACTCTGAAGCACTGCCTCACATTTTATCTCTTCAGGCTCCTTTCCATCTTCATGATATCAGTTATTTTACTGGTAATTACGTGTAGGTCATTTTTAATGTGACCGATTCCAATAATGCTTGCGATCTGCTGCATATCTACTGCCTTGAACTGGGACACCACCAGGACCGATGCTGCTTGCAGACCTTTCACTCCCTCAACGATATCAAACTCCACTCTCTCCATCTCCCAAACTGCATAGGTACTTCCTGGGATTGTTCCTTTGGATGGCCGAGTAATGCACAAAAATATCGCTCTTGTTGTTGTCTTGATTTATAAACCCATACCTGCGTCTCACATGGAACCACACGACTTTTCCTGAAATCCCTCTTGTGATGGCTGAAGTAATTTTCACTGGAGGTAGTGTGTTCACAAAATTGATTTGGTTCTGTAATATGGGATCTCCATTTGCATCTGTCCTTACTGAGGGCTGGTTCTGACCTCAGGACTTCGGTGTTTAACGGCTCTTGATAGTTGCAATTCGTTTAATGTGGCAACTCAGGTTGCATCATGGACAGATGGGTCGTCCTTGGGCATCGAATCTATCTGTAGCTCTTCATCAATTTTCTCAAGGTGGTTCCCACCAATCACTATTGGCATGCCTCCGTTCCCAGTTCCCTCTCCATCCTAAGGAATCACTAGGCCTCTGCCGACATAGCTGGCACATTTCTTTGCGCATTTCGGTTAACTCCATTTTTAATCCTTCTAATTGTCCTTGTAAAACCTGTATCGGATCTCGAGTAGGCACCTGGACAATCTGACCTACTTTCTCCTTCACTGTTGATTCCTTCCCCACTTTGTTGCCTTCACACCCAACAGCATTAGATGTTTCCTGATATCCGGGCATTTCATGAAAAAGAACTTCTTGCCCTGCGCAGTGCCCAATGATTTTAATACCAGAAATCAAGGAATCCTCCAATTGCAGTCTCAGCATTCTAAGCTGACTTTGAATTCCCTCTCTATTGGCCCCTTCAATCAACTGAGAGATCAGAGCTTCATCGGTATTTCCTATTTCTTGATCATCCACTGCTTGTACTGCCTTTAAAGCTTCCTGTAAACTCAGAGCATAATCCCTGAGCGTCTCACCGGCCCGCTGTCTTCGACCATAAAACTTCATTTTTAGCTCGGAATTAGTTCTGGTTTCAAATGTGGTCCTTAACCGTTGCAGGATTTCATCTACTTTTTGCTTTACCTCACGTGGCCATGAAACAACTTCTCGGAGGGCAGCACCCTTGAGTTGCCTGATCAATATTTCCACATTCTGTTGGTCACTGAGGGGGTATAGGGGAAACATAGATTTCATCTTTGTCTTGAATTCAGCTAATGTATTTCCCTCCATTCCTTGATAATCTCCATTATAAATCAGAAGCCATGGAGCCCCGAAATAATAGGGCAGGGTAATTGGGTTAAGGTTAGCCATGGCTGGCCGAGTATTGGATGAGTCTCCCACAGCCTGTTCGTCATCAGAAGACATGACTTTGCTCGATCCTGTTCGTATGACGCCAAATGTAACACCCAGCTAAGGGGTTTACTGTTCAAAGTGTGGTGTTGCCTTACCGAATAATACTATTCCTGCTCGCCTTGGTAGGACTTGAACTCATCCGGTTGGTACGTACTGGATCCAGGCAATATGATGTGTTCACAAAAAGTATTTATTTAACAGTAATCAAATAGTAAAGCCAATTCTGCACAGTAACACTGCATTAAACATTTACAATACATTAACATTGACACTCTTTTAACAGAATAAAGATACACTTTGATCCATTTTTTTTATTATGGCTGGAACTCTGGAATCTTGATCCAACTGTGGAAGTAACGGGTTAATGGTACACATGCATATAATTGTCACATTCAAATGGCATAACTCAGCATGAAGAAGGGTTAAGGACAGTTACTTTGTGCACCAAGAAAACAAATCCAAAGTCTCCAGTTCTACCCCTGCATGCAAGGAATTATCTGTCTATTAGACAGTATTTGCAGTGTTGCCCGGGTTGGCGTTTAAGTTTGCAGAAATTAGTCAAAATGTCCGTTATTTATGCCAAATCCTGCCCTGTGTCTTTCCTTAATCAATTTACAGTTTAGTTTTTAGGAGATGTGGATATTCCCCCAGTGATCCTCTCTGCCTGCTCTTGTTTGATAATGTTGATAGCTGACCTGAGTACTGTGTTTAATGCAACACTATGGACCTCATTCAGACCCGCTCACAAGAGCTACGCGCTCACAACCGGGTCGATGATTTGGTTCTGCACATGCGCAGCGGCCACACTACGCGTGAGCAAGCCCCGGAGCTCACAACAAAGGGGCCGGCTGTCGTTGTTGATTGACAGCTCTGCCCATTTTGTAGGCGGGGCGGGGGGTGGTTTCACAAACGCCTACTGTTTTGTGGGCGGCCGCACTGAAATCAACAGTGATGTCAGTGGGGAGCTTCCTGCTCGATCAGAGAAGAAAGCTCCCTGGGGCTTGCGGTTGCCGAGACCCAACCTTAGAGTCTCGTCGCAAGCCACAATGGTCGCGATGGTCTTGACCATTGTGACCATCAACCTGGTCGGTCACTAAGCTGTGGGTGGGTTACCTAGTGACCAGGAGGTTGCACTAGAAAAAGCAAGCAGCCACCCTCATTCAGAGCAAGCGGTCGCTTCTTGCGAATGCCTCTGAATGAGGGCCTGTCTCCTTAGAAGTATCTGACTTGTAACTGATTAAGCTCAATTTCAGTTAATTGTAGCAGTCTCTTCTGGCTACTCTTATTCTGGTTTATTGTCTCTATGGAGTTCTATACGAAGGCCACTTTATCAGAATAAAGGAAAAACCTATGGGAACACAGATATGAGGTGGGGCGCTTCACTGCTGTTTATCTACACCCTTGTCCTTTCCAACAGATATGAAGAAATAGGTGAAGATGAGTCCGCACTAGTAATAAATCTTATAACTATCAAAAATAATTAGTGAATGGTTTGATTATTAGAGAAAACCAACAAAGTGGTTAATCACTTGGACAATCCTGGATAACCAATGGTTGGTGGTGCACCCATAGACTTTGTGCAGTACACATAAAGAAATACCTTTGCTCGAGGCAAAGACAGGGGGAAAGACAGATTATGTCTATAATGGGGCACTCTTGAGTATAATGTGGTAACAATGATATGAAAATCTGGAAAAGAATATAAAATGTAACTTTTAATAACGAACCTTAAAAAGGAAAGAGAAAAGGGGAATTTAGAGATACACTGGGTATACAAATAAATAAACGATTAACTAATAATATTAGTCATGAATATGTGCAACTGAATAACATATCTATAGAGTGAACATGGTATACTAACCAGTCCACTAGAGAAAATGATATTCTGAGAGCTGAAAAATAGCAGCAGAGACCGGATTGATCATAAAATAGATATCATATAAACTCTGTTCTACAGCAGATTCATAAAGTGCTGTTACCCTGAATATTAACAATCCATACAATATTCAATACTATAAATCGTTTAAGTCTCTAGAATAAAGAATTTTTTAGCGCATAGCATATATCCATGTGGAACCACATATATATGAAGAGATTGAGTATTGATTGAGTTAAACAGTGAGTAAAAAATACAAATAAATCACAGAGATATACCCAGTGAAATCCATGACAAATAACGTACACACTTTAACAAGTACAAATCATCTAATCAAGATGATGATAATCCGACAGGTGGTACCTGGCGTAAGCAGTTATATATATAAAATATATTGGGAAAGTCTAGTTACAAGAAAAAATCTTATTATGACACATATAATGACTCTGTCGCACAACAAATGTCAATATATATCATATGGCGAAAATATTCCTGATGCGACCCTCTATAGACAGATTATATTCATTAATCAATTGAAATAACAACACACAGGAAAACAATATATAATACACTGAATATGGGAATCATCAGCAGAATTAGGAATGATATTAGATAATTGATATAATCTCAATCCATTCGCTGATTTGGAAATGAATATCAAATATCCTATTAGCACATACTGATAACCTGAACCAACAGAAGAAAGTAAGGCCTGGGATATGATAGCTCTCGCACACTTCTGCTGTCGCCTGTCTGTATCAAACAGGATATGAGAAAGTGTCCGATACGTAAGTCCCAGGTGAAAAGAAAGGCAACGCTTCTGCTTTCTGGGATATCTAGATGTAGCTCTCCTCTGATACTAATTGCATTGCAGAGGGGTTAACAGACAGAAAACCCAGATGAGAGAGCTTATTGGAGGGATACAAAAGATAGAGAGATGTGTGCTGTGATGGATCCAATCTGCACCTAAGATGTTTGGGATCTCACAGTATGAGATAGTAGCAAAATGCTGGTATAGAATACTACCTCCAAAAAATATTGCTATATATTAATGCAACTAATGTTAGGTAATTAATACAGTAAGCAAACACACACATATATAAACAAACTGAAAAGACTGAGTAAATGTAAAACCATCTGATGACAAGTGTGTGATAAGCAAAGGGAAGGAAGTAAGTCCTGTGGAAATAGGGAACGGAGCCCCCTCTGATATCCCCAGTCTAATTCAAACAGGGGACACAAGGAGGGGTAACCACCAGGGTCACAGGAGAAAAGAAAGTAACGTTGCTGACAACTGAGATGTCAGCTGTATCTCGACCCTGTTACCAGCCGGTATTGCAGGGAGAGTCACCCGCCGATGTCCTCAGTGCAGAAGTGCAATGGAGAAATAGAAAAGTACCTGTGGTCTGGAGAGCAGTGTGTAGCACCAGTGTGTGGAGGGCAGCATGCAGGCAACAAATGGAAGGACGTGCGTTTCGCCAGAGGGCTTGGTCACCTGATCGCTGGAGTTTACCAGTGTCTCCTGTTTAAGCTGCTATCGGTCCAATCAACTTGCCATTAGTTAAGATTGACTGCATCAGCAGCCAATAACATAGAAGTAGGTTAGTCAACCTATGAGAATCAGGGGAGGAGAGAGAATTACCATAAGTAAACAAAGGATGCTTACTATACAAAGCTGTTCCAAAGGGAGCTCTGTTTGGGTATATAATAATTGGAAGGCACTGTGGGAAGATCATTATCCAAGTAAAGAATTGTCTTAACACCCTAAAGGGATAAGGTTCAAGTTTCATATAGAAACAGTTATTATAAATCATCTCATATTCAAAAAGATTGTTAGATATAATAAGTTGAAAAAGCAAAAACCTATTTAGTTATTGATAGACAGTGGACCTAATAATGGACTGAAGAAGGGATACAAATGAAAAATGAAAAAGAAGTATAGATATCAAGAAAATATGAAAAAAATATAAAAATAAATATAAATAATTTAAAAAAAAATAATTTTTTTTTAATTTAATAATAAAAATTATTTTATATTAGTGATAAAGAAATATAGAAGAAAATGTGAAAAAGAATAAAAAGGTTGTAAAGAGGTAGAAATGAATAGTGTTAGTAGGGGAATGAAAGAAAAAAGTAAATAATAATAAATAATTAAAAATAAAAATAAAAAATGAAGAGCAAAATACTGAAAGAAGAGTGGAGGGAACAAATTAGGTAAAAGTGGAAGTGAATTAAAGAAAGTGTGATATCAATAAATATGGTAGAAGTATCATAAATAGATGAAATATGCAACAAATGAAAAGAATAAATAAAATTGAAAACTAAAAATGAAAGATAAAAAATAAAACAATATAAAATGATGAAAATGATCATGTAACAAATAATAAATAGGAAAAAAAAAAAAATGAACAGTAGTGAAGCTGAAAATACTTAGTGAGTGACAAACAAAGGAGTCACAATAGTAAGAAAAAATAAATAGGTAAAGTAACCGTATATATGTGTATCCTATAATGTGGAGCTGAGTTGCTCAAAAAATGAGATGTGATTAAATATGAGAGAGGTATGGGGATGTTGTGTGGAGAGAGGAAATGTGTGTGTGAGTGTCAAAAAAACTTGATTAAAAGGTAAATTAGAAAAGGAAATAGAAAAATGCTCGCAGATGTGTGATAGAGGAAAAAGGTAGTGTGCGTACGTAAGCAAAAATTCCCATATCATTGAATATAGGAAACCTATCTTAGGATAAGCAAGTGGAAAAAAAGTGAATAAATATAGAAAGAAGATAGAAGAATGCGGACAGATTGGGAAAGAAGAAAATGGTAGTGTGCGTAAATGAACAGAAAATCCCATACCAAGGAATGCAAGGGACCTGTCTTGGGATGATCAAGAACGTATCTCTTCAGTCCATGATAAACACACTATAATTAATGTTCTCATTTAGGCCTGTAGGTATTAGTGTTCCTATCTTAAAGATCCACTCACTTTCCTTCTTTTGGAGGGCTCTGCTGAGGTCATCTCCTCTTAGGCCTAATTTGATTTTCTCTAAGCAGGACACCTTAAGGTCTTTTTCACGTCCAGAGTGTATGAAATGAAAATGTATCGCCACTGACGTAAGTTGTTTCATTTTTTGTAGGTCTGTTTCAGCGTTACGTATATTGCCTAGGTGCTCGAGAATTCTGATTTTCAACATTCTCGTGGTCATCCCTATATACTTAATGTTACATGGGCAAGTAATACAGTAAATTACATTTGTTGTTTTTTCAGTTGAAAAGATCCTTGATTGAGATTTTTTGGCCAAACTTATCTATGATAGTTTTGATATTAAGTATGTGTAAACATATTTTACTTTTCCCACAAGGATGAGTGCCAGTGGTGGAGGGGATTTTTTTGGAAATCTGAGTGAAGTGACTCTTAACTAATTGATCTTTAAGGTTGGGTGCCCTCCGCCAACTCATATTGACTTTCTCTTCCAAACTTTTGGCCAAATCATCATCTGTACATAATATTTGCCAATGTTTTTGTACTATATCTCTCGCATATTTCCAATTATTACAGAAATCTCCGATAAATGTAATAATATTGGTATTTACTTAGTTGGGTTGCTGACCAAAGATGAGAGATTCTCTGCCAGTTCTCAAAACTTCATTCTTTGCTGTTTTAATCAGACGCTTGCTGTATCCTCATTCTTGTAATCTCTGAGTTAGATCTTTGCTCTGGACATCAAAGCACTCATCCTCTGAGCAGTTACGTCTTAGTCTCAGAAATTCTCCTTTTGGGATGTTTTTCAAAGTTGGGGGGGAAATGAAAGCTATTCCTATGTAATAAACTGTTAGTGGATGTTTCTTTCCTGTATATCTCAGTACAGATTTCATTATTGGTCCCTCTGAAAATTCTGAGATCCAAAAAAGCAATACTGTGAAGACTGCAGTTGTATGTTAGTTTAAGATTCACATTGTTGTTGTTCAAATGTTTGATAAAATCATCCAGTTCTTTCTGCGAGCCATCCCAAATCAGCAGAATATCATCAATATACCGTATCCAGAGTATTATATGTTGAGTATGGATATCATTACCTTCTTGAAAGACATGTTCATGCTCCCACCAACCCAGGAAGAGGTTGGTGTATGTGGGTGCACATGCTGCCCCCATCGCCATCCCCCTCTTTTGGATGTGGAAGCCATTATTGAATAGAAAATAATTATGATGTAACACAAAGTCTAGAAGTACCAACAGAAATTCTTGAAAATCCACTATGCCTTCCATTGTCAGAAAATATCTGACAGCTTGTATCCCTAAGTTGTGTATAATGGAAGTGTAGAGGGATTCAACATCCAAGCTCACAAGGAGGTGTGTGTCTTCCAGTGTAACATCATGAATCTTTTTGAGAACGTCAGTTGTATTCCTGATGTATGATGGTAAACTAAGAACATGATGTCGTAAGTGTACATCAAGGAAGCAACTTGCTTTTTCCAAAAGTCCTCCATTCCCTGATACTATTGGCCTGCCACGTGGATTGGTCAGATCTTTATGAACCTTCGGTAGGAGATAGAAAGTCTGGGTTCTGGGGTGTGAAATCCATAGATAGTCATATTCTGTTTTTGTAATTGTGCCATTGTAATAAGCCCCATCAATGATTCTGATGTATACATAAAATGAGTGGTCCACAAGCGCAAAGTTCCTCTAACACTTCCGGTCCTGATAATCCTCTTGTCTGGAATTCCTCACCATCTCAGAAAGAGAAAAAAGAGGATGAAATAATCTATTATGTTCACATATCCTTCTAGAATATTCAATTTATGGAGGTATTCTTCCCTTTGAAAACTCACCTCACACCAATGAGATGAGTGCCTATAAAGGTTTCTTTTATATCCCTTCCGGTCTGATCAGCATAGGTATTAGCCACATACACCAAGACCCCTCTTATATAAAAGCTTACCTGGGAACAGGTATCGACGTTCACATAAAGGTATCTTTAATATCCACTCAAGAAGCTACTTGTTAGTTCACCATATTGGAACATAAATGGTATCCAGAAGGGTATTTTTTTCAATAAAAAAGTGATATTTATTCCAGTTTAACAATAAAACATAGTCCAACAGTAGATAAAAAAAACATCCAATATATTGATATAGCAGCATCCAAAAAAATGATAATCCACTATAATGGAAAATATTCCTTCCCCCTGGAAACCTATCTGCAGATAAGAGTTAGGACAAACAGTGCCACCCTCTCACCCGGTCTGAGAAGAGGTAAAGTTGTCCAAGGTAGATGTAAAAAAACAAAATCCTTCCACTGCATCCAGGTCTCCAGCTTTACACCAACGCGTTTCTGACTAAGGTCCTTCCTCAGGGTGTGTCTAAAGCCTAACTGAAGGGGCTTTATATACCCCCATCACTAATTGGCAAATAGACTCACCAATCTTCATTAGCGGGTCTAAACTAAACTCCGGACAAACCATCCCAACACAACAGTAATATATATAGTAAAAAATACATAAAAATACATTTCCTGGTATTCAAACATAATCACCATCCCATAAATAATTAATTAAAAAATTTCAGCATTCCAATTCATAATAATAAAAACTTTTCTTGTGAATAACAAGATATAATCCAGTGCATGTTTAAACAGTCTCCTTGTGTCACTGGACATTAGGTTAGTGCTCTTTTTTCAAGCATGGGGCCAAGAACACCACGTTGTTTCATCATTCCCTTCAATCTCCGCTCGGACCTCGTTGACCGGAAGTACATGATGATGTCTTCTGGTATTTGGAACGCAAGCCGGAAGTTGAATCTTCCGCAGTGGAACGCATATCGCGACTTTGCTGGAAACTCCCTACTGAGTATATTTATATCCATAGAGCGCTCCCAAAGAACAAATTCAGATTATTTCTTTTCCACATGCGACTCCATTGGTATTGTTCCCATGCCATAAAAAGAGTAAATTTATATAGAAAAACAATAATTAATAACAAATATAAACCGGTAATATGATACATACAGCGCATCCTAATCCCGCATCTCAATAAGTAAATAACACCAGAATATACATATTTAAAATCATGAGATCTATTAAAAAATTAGTGTTAATAAAATATTAATAAAATATTGAAATAATAAAACCAAGAGGTTATATGGTTATTATTTAAAGTGCATCATGAATTAAGATTATATAAACCATTTAATCTCAAAGTCTACGTTTAATCCCCTAGGGACTTGTGTCTTTAATGTAAACATAGTCTGCATCTCTACCTTAGCCAATCTTACATCCCTATCATTATTTCTCCAATGGGGTAACACCGATTTTATTCCATAAAACGATTTTAAATGCTTAATATCACATTGGTGTGTTTTCTTAAAATGTAATGAAACATTGTGTGTCTCTAAACCTTTTTTTATATTTCTGACATGTTCAGAGAGCCTCTCTTTCAGCATTCTAGTGGTCTTGCCCACGTACTGGCTTCCGCAAGAACATTCTAGTAGATATACACAATATTTTGTATTACAAGTTATAAAATCTTTAATATCATACACCTTCTTGGCTTGTGTAGATGTATACTGTGTCATCTTAGATGTTCGACTTTTACATATTTTGCACATACTGCACATCCCACATCTAAAAAATCCTTTGGATTTAATTCTAGTTTCAATATTGGTAACAGGGAGAGCACTCCGTACAACATTATCTTTAATATTTTGGGCTTTCCTATAAATGAATTTAGGGCGTTCATCCAAAACTGTCCTAAGTAAAGGGTCATTAATTAAAATCCCCCAATATTTCCTTATTACCCCTTCAATTTTTTTATACTGACTTTTATATTTTGTAATAAAAGGTACCTCAAATCCCTTTGGTCTCATTTTATTCTTTATTTTTCCTTGGATCATCTCTATTCGATTGATGCTATCTCCTTTAGTTTTAGCATTCTCTACTATCTGGACATCATAACCCTTAGATGTAAATTGCTCTTTAAGAATTTTTGATTGTTCATTATATACCCCCATATCTGTACAATTCCACCTGGTTCTTTGGAATTGACTTTTTGGGATGCTTCTCAACCAATTTAAGTGATGGTTGCTTGTATAGTCAATAAATGAATTACAATCCGTACTTTTAACAAAATTCTTAATTTTATACTGCCTGCTTCCACATAAATTGAGAGATCTAGGAAATCCACCAAAATATCACTACTTTTAAAGGTTAGAACAATATCCAGATCATTGTAATTAAGATACTCACAAAATAAGTCCAGAGAGGTCTGATCCCCATCCCAGATAAAAAGGACATCATCTATATACCTCCGCCATGACACCAGGCTGTCCCCAAATTGGTGGTTACCCCAAACTACATTGTTCTCCCAATACGCCATAAACAAATTAGCATAGCTTGGCGACAGCCTGGTGCCCATGGCAGTTCCTTTTAATTGTAAATAGAAGGTATTGCTAAACTAGAAGAAATTATTTTGCAATATCATAGCAACACCTTCAAGTATAAAATCCTTTAGGTCTTCTTGTGTATTATCCTTTTCCAGGAAAAATCTCACTGCATTTAATCCTGCCTGATGATTGATTATAGTGTACAAGGAGGTTACGTCAGCCGTACCCAATTTATATTTAGATTTCCATTCTATATTAGACAGCTCTCTAATGACAGCTATTGTATCCTTCAAATATGATGGAGTTTTCTGTACTAAGGGTTGCAATAGATGGTCTAAATAATGGGATAAATTGGACAGGATGGAGTTGGTCCCTGCCACTATAGGGCGGCCCGGTGGTTTTTCACTATTTTTGTGTATTTTCGGTAGTATATATATCACCGGTATAGAAGGATGATCGACATTTATATATTCCCCTACATTCTCTGTAATTACCTCCTTTACTATGTATATTTTCAAGAATACATCGAGTTTTTTTAAAATACTTTCAGTAGGATTACCCCTTAATTTTTTGTACGTGAGGCCATCTGAAAGCTGTCTCAGAATCTCAGCATTGTAGTCATTAACATCCAGAATAACTATGCTGCCCCCGTTATCAGCGGGTTTTATAACTATCTGAGTATTTTCCTTGAGCGATCTTATGGCTTCCCTCTCCTTTTTATTTAAATTAATGTTCTTGATGGGTTTGAGATTGAGTTTCTCTAGATCTTCTCTCACTAATTTCTCAAAAGACTCTATAAAACAGCCCTTTTTGTGAGCCAGAAAGAACGTGGACTTCCTTTTAAATACTGAATACGTAGTATCTTCAGACATATCATCATTAGAGTCACTCTCTACTAAATTAGATTTTTCATTAAAGAATTTTTTTAAAGTTAACCTTCTAATGAATTTCTGTAGATCCAAAAACACCTCAAATTCATTTGCATGACTTGAGGGAGCAAATTTGAGACCTCGTTCTAATACGCTGGTCTCATATTCATTCAGTATATATTGACTTAAATTATGTATATTAGTTTTATGGATTTTCATCTCACTCTCCTTAGAATTGTCCTCCACATGGTTCTGACCATTATCATCTCTAATTATAGTTTTATGTTGTTTATTCCTTATTCGTTTTTTTATACATGGTCTTTCCCCCCCTCTTTCCTCTAGATCTTCTCTTACTTCTAAAGGTCACCGAATCCAACTCGGTGATGTTCTCTGATCTAAAAAATGTCCAATTGAAGAGAGAGGTTCAAATCTATTTCCTTCTCTCCGTATATCTTTATATACTCTCTGGTTCCTCCAATTATCATTCGGAGAGTCTCTATAGTTATTTCTTCTTGGGGTTCTCCATTCTCTATATTCTCTTTGTCCATTCTTCCTCGTGTCCTTATTCATATTCTCCCTATACCTAGATGGAGTTCTATCTTTATAGGTAGACTTAACTCTCAAGTCCTGTTTGTAACCTAAAGTAGAAGATGTATTATTCTTCTTCCATGTATCTTGGGGAATTTGCAATTTACTCGTTTTAAGTTCTGGATCTGCAAACTGTTTTTCCCTTTTGTTATTAAGTGTTGTTTTCCCATATTGTAATCATTTTTATCCCTATGATATTTCTTTGTTTTTTAGTTTTAAGTTCTCTCTCATTTTTCTCAACTTTCCATATTATTCTTTCCTCTATTTCCTTATAATTTTTTGATTTTGAGAATGGGGCCACCAGGGATTTATAGACTTCAATTTCTTTCTCAAGTTTTTCTTGTTCTTTAGATTTTTCTTTAATAATTAATTCCATTAAGGATAGGGAGCAGGAGTCAAGAATATTAAACCACTCATCCTTAAATTCTTTGCAACCCCTAAAGATGGGATTTTATCTAATCTTAGACCCCTTGGTATCAGTTTTTCTGCTCGATATTTCTCCAAACTAACCAATTCCCACCAGATCCTCCCTTCCTTTATTAAAGTCTTCTCTAATTTATACATAGCACTTTCTAGATCCTCATCTATTAAATTATCTTCATGTATATCTGAAAACATTTCATTAACATATATACCCCTACGTCCTCTATGACTAAACATTATGGGTCAGCTGGTTACCACAACAAGGTGCACAACAAATAGATAGACAAGATACGTTGTAGCCACCAGCACCCCTGAACTGCTGCTCAGTCCACACTCTAGGTCACCAATCCTTTAAAGTACATATACATAAAATGAGTGGTCCACAAGCGCAAAGTTCCTCTAACACTTCCGGTCCTGATAATCCTCTTCTCTGGAACTCCTCACCGTCTCAGAAAGAGAAAAAAGAGGATGAAATAATCTATTATGTTCACATATCCTTCTAGAATATTCAATTTATGGAGATGTTCTTCCCTTTGAAAACTCATCTCACACCAATGAGAGTCTGGAGTTTAGTTTAGACCCGCTAATGAAGATTGGTGAGTCTATTTGCCAATTAGTGATGGGGGTATATAAAGCCCCTTCAGTTAAGCTTTAGACACACCCTGAGGAAGGACCTTAGTCAGAAACGCATTGGTGTAAAGCAGGAGACCTGGATGCAGTGGAAGGATTTAGTTTTTTTACATCTACCTTGGACAACTTTACCTCTTATCAGAGCTAAAATCACTCCCACTGACATCACTAGTGATGTCAGTGGGGCCGGACCCAGACGGTAGGCGTTCCCATGGGAACACCTCCGTCTGGGCAGCCATGCCCCAGCACGCCCACCAAAGGGGGTATGCTGTCACTCACCATCAACAGCACACCCCCTTTGGTGCGAGACCCCAAGCGACGGCTTCCCTGTCACTCGCTGGGTCTCGCGCATGCGCACGACGGAGCCGCCTCCGTCATGCGCATGCACATTTGGGTACCATCGACCCGCTTGCGAGCATCCTGCACTCACAAGCGGGTCTGAATGAGACCCTGAGTGTGTATCTGAGTCAAGGGCTAATTCTTCCAATGTTTGGAGTGCCTCTTGTTCAAGCTGTGAAAGCTCATCCCCATGATCCTTATGGGGCATATGATCAAAGTCACTGCGTCTAGAATTATGAAATTTGGTTAACAAGAGTTTCCTCCCAAAAAGTCTCAGGTTGGTTTCCCATTTAAATCTATTAAAGTGGTAGGTTGGTGAGAAGGATAACCCTTTGCTCAGAATTTCCATTTGAACTGTACTGAGAACATGATCCGATAAGTTGATAATTTTAAGTGATGAGACTGAAGTCTCTATCTCTTGTTGGTCCGTGTTGAGTACCAATTTGGTGAATTTGGTTCCCATCTTTCTTTCCTTCCTACCCCCCCGCCTTGTTTTGTGTTTGCGAGGCGTCCACGGGTACCCTTGGCTCCTCCTAAAAAAGTTGTGAAATGTAGAGAGTTGTCACTTTTTTGAGTTATTGGGTTTTGGACATGGAAATTATAGTCACTGAATTCTTCAGCATCTGATATTTCGGCCTCAGACGAAGTTGGTGTATTGTCTAAGAGGCCCGTATTTCTTCTCCCTTGCGGTTTGTTCCAACGAAAAATATTACCTAGTAAACATATTACATAGTAAAGTCCCATTTGTCTCAAATGAATTTATTTCGTTTATGTTCGATAATAGTTTTATCGTATTCCTCTAGTTCTTTTTTGATTTTGATGAAAGAAGTTTGAAAAGCAGAATTTTGTTCCCACTGTTCAAGTGTCTGACCCAATTTGTCCACTTCTTTAGTACACTCCTCTAGGATTAAATTGTCGTGTTTGATCAGAATACCCATTAGTTCATGGGAACACTTGAGTAGAGTATTCTCCCATTCTTTTGTAGATTATCCGTACAAAGCTCGAATGATGGAAAAAGTTTTGGGCGTAAGCCTCTCGGAAATTTTTTTTGTTTACAATAATTCTCCAAACTGATTAAATCCCAATTAATTCTAGTTTGTTTTTGAAGAATGCATTATAGTATCAAAAGTTCATCCTCCCAGCTTAAATTGGCATCACAGTTGGTAGTTTCATTACAGAAGATACCCTCTATATCTTCCAAGCGACGCCTGTTAGTAAGTTCAGTTTTAAGGCTGAAACTGGTCATACTCATGTTAAATTCAACAATGAAAAAATGGTGTAAAAAAACCAAACATAAATATTACTTAAACAGCGATCTTCAAAGAATAAGGTTCTTACAGTATATTAATCAGGAAGACAGGAAATTCCTAGTAAGCAGAAACTGTGCTGGACTCTGGAGCTGAGAAAAACTCTGGGCTGTATTCAGAGGCGGCCGTACAGTCTACGACCGCACGGCCGCCTTGATGTTTGTTTAGTGCGCATGCGCACGAGGGAGCCAGCTCCTTCGTGCGCATGCGTGAGACCCGCTACGACCGACAGCTCTGGTCGTAGTGGGTCTCTTTCCAAAGGGGGTGAGCTGTTGATGTTGATTGACAGCTCGCCCCATTTGGAAGGCAGGCCGGGGGGGTGGCAGCCCAAATGGAGGCATTCCCATGGGAACGCCTGCCGTTTGGGGGAGGCCCCACTGACATCACTAGTGATGTCAATGGAGAGCTTCCGGCTCTGACAGAGCCAGAAGCTCTCCGGGGCTTACGACAAGTGAGACCCTACCCTAGGGTCTCGTCGTAAGCCCCGATGGTCGCGATCGTCAATGACCATCGCAACCATCACCCTAGCGGTCGTTAGAGCTGTGGGTGCTAATCCACAGCCTAACGACCGAAACAGAGGCGGCCGGTCAGGATGCAAGCGGCCGCCCAGTTTCTGAGCGAGCGCTTGCATCCTCCGACTGCCTCTGAATGAGGCCCTCAGTATCACTAGAGACGAAGAAATAGGCGAAGATGAGTCCGCACTAGTAATAAATCAAATAACTGTCAAAAATAATTAGTGAATGGTTCAATTATTAGAGAAAACCAACATAGTGGTTAATCACTTGGACAATCCTGGATAACCAATGGTTGGTGGTGCACCCATAGACTTTGTGCAGTACACATAAAGAAATACCTTTGCTCGAGGCAAAGACAGGGGGAAAGACAAATTATGTCTATAATGGGGCACTCTTGAGCATAATGTGGTAACAATGATATGAAAATATGGAAAAGAATATAAAACTTAACCTTTAATAATGAACCTTAAAAAGGAAATGTTATCACATTATACTCAAGAGTGCCCCATTATAGACATAATTTGTCTTTCCCCCTGTTTTTGCCTCGAGCAAAGGTATTTCTTTACCTTTCCAACAGATGTAATATAAACTTATGCACTGTAGTGGTTATCACTTGAGGAGAGGTATAGCAGTCTGCTGATTTATTTATTCAAGTTAACTCCTCACTTGCACTGCACTGCTGTTGTGATTCATTACGTTTGCCTGTATAATGTAGTCTTGGAGGACTATCTGCACTGCTACACTATTAATGTTTCCCCAGCTGCTAGTCCCTTTTTAGCCGGGAGCTAATTTTGACTGATGGGTGTAGAATAGCAGGGATTGGATTTATTACACACTGCTCCTCCCTCACTGCTCTGCCTCCGTCCTGCTCAGTTCAATAGAAGTTACGCCTCAGCTCTCGGCACTCTCTGGCCCAGCTATCAGGCACCAATAAGGGGGAACACTCAGGGGCAGCCCCTGTTGACGCTGCTTCCTCCTGACAGTGTCCGTGCAGTACTCTGGCTGCTCCGCACCCGAACCTCCTGCTGTCAGCGATGATCCTCGCCGCTCACAACGTTCCCGGCAAAGGTTTTCCTCACAGCACGCTCCAGTATGTCCTGTCTCCTTCACCTCAGGCAACACACTCCAGGGGCCCCCGTGGGAACCACTCTTATACTCGTGGTCGCATGCCGGTCACTTTCCCACTGACTGCACGGGCCGCTCTGTCCCTGCACACCATTGGGCAGGCTGAGAAACAGTCTCCCCCTTTTCATAGTCACAGTGTCCTGTCCCCGGCGCGTGCCCCCCCATTGCCTCTTAGTCCAATGAGCGTGGGCTGCACCAGGTTTTCCTTTGCTAGGGGGCCACATAAGTGTAACTGGCAACGTCAACATAACACGTATTTCAATAAATCAACTTGCCTCTGCAGCTATTATTACGTTGTAAATATATAAATTACTGTTTTAACTTATGGACATATATTTTTTAACCATGTATTACATAACATATCAACTGAACTGTACCCTCTAGGGGTATCACATCAGTGTGTCTGTCTTACCTGTCAGTGTGTGTGATCTGTGAGTCTGTCTTCTACCACTGTCTGTGTGTCTGTCCCTTAGTCCTGTTCAGGGGCGTAGGGAGGGCGGTTCCACTGGAGCGTGAGCTCCAGGCACCTTACTTACCAGAGGGCTACCTGCAGTCGGACTCCGTAGCTGACAGCCTGTGCCGGGTCCGCAGCTGCAACAGCAGCTCCTGTCCTACCTTCCTTGCTCTAGTGAGAGACTCCTGGTCACTAGAGGAGCTTGTGCTGAGCCCTGATTGGTGGAGCTCAGTACATTTTTATCCTCCTCCAGCAAGGGGCAGGGCTACAGCAGCATGTCGAGGAAGAAGCTGCAGGATCCACATTAAGGTAAGAGAGGTTATACCCCAGTAGTTATGTCTATCACCCTCCCTGCCTGTATGTACTGTATGTGTGTATGTATGTGTGACCCTTCCTGTCTGTATGTACTGTATGTGTGACTTTCCTGCCTGTATGTGTGACCCTTCTTGCCTGTATGTATGTATGTGTGTATGTACTGTATGTGTGACCCTTCCTGCCTGTATGTGTGTGTATGTATGTATGTATGTGACCCTGGCTGTATGTGTGTGTCTATGTATGTATGAATGTGTGACCCTGCCTGCATGTGTATGTATGTCTGTGTGTATGTATGTATGTGACCTTGCCTGTATGTGTGTGTCTAGTGTAATTTATAATTATTATCTGACAATCTAGTCATTTATTCGCTGATAAAGAGTAAATCAGATGCTACTCTGCATCAGAAGCAAGCCGATGCGCACAAATTCATATAAATATATATGTCATTCAAGGTTTAGTCAAGTGTGTGAGAAGCAGGAGTATGTCTGTGACAAGTAATTAAAAATACACAAAGATACTGTGAGTGTTTGCATATATATTGAGAAGCTCCGCATACAGATACAGTATGTCTGTGGCAATTGAAGTGTAACACAGACACTGATATGCTCAGAGGAAGTGTTCTGAATGTAGAGTTAGAAACAATTGTCAGGGGTTTGATTATCATTAGCAATTGTATGCCTTGTGTCAAATGCTGATGTGGTTAGGAAGTACTGACAATTGTATTCTAAATAAGCATAAGAAAGCCTTTGTTAAAGTTATCAGACCTCTTGACTATGGCCAAGGCTTGCCCCACCTGTGAGCTGGACAAACTTCATTTTAAATAACCTTTTGTAATTAGATTCAGATGGATATAATATCAAAAATACCAGTTACTGGATAAAGATATACACATATTTTTTTTTGGGGGGGGGGCACGGTAGCACGCTCGTGCTCCGGGCACACTGGCCTCATGCTACACCTCTGGTCCTGCTTATGTCTCTTTCTGTCCTGTAAGTGTGTCTGTCTCTTGGACCTGTGTGTCCGTATTTTAGAACTGTCAGTGTGTCTTGCTTGTGTTTCTGTCTGTTCTGTCAGTGAGTCTGGGTTCAAGGTCTGGCTGTGTGTTCTCCAGTTCTTTCAGTAGCCCCTATTAAGTTGCTTTTATGCAGCAAAGTAATAGTCTACATCCAAACATGGGTATATGTAATATTGGCTGTGATTGTATATTTGTAAGATTATTATTATTAGTATTATTATTATTATTATTATTATTCATTATTTATATGGGGCCACAAAGGTTCTGCAGTGCCTTACACAGTACATAAGTAAAGGTGCACAGAAGAAAAACAGTTATTAACAGTACAAAACAATTCATGACAAGGGCATGGCTTATAAACATTGCTGCATAACACTGAAATAAGCAGCATGGCGTCAGCAACCAAGTGTCTGTTGCCATTTGGAGAGTTAGAAGTACATGATAGTACAGTATAAGTAGGGGAAGGAGAAGCACCTGAGGGAGAGGGCCCTGCTCGTGAGGGCTTACATTCTAAATGGAAGGGACAGGCAGACAGGGGTGAAACCAATAGCGTAACTAGGGTATATGGAGCCAAGGGCAAATGTAAAAATGAAGCCCCCCCCCCTATGTTTCTGCGTGCCGAAAAATGGATGTGGTCACATAAAAATGGGGCGTGTCAACATGACACACCCCTATCTCGTCACTTTGAACATTCCTCTCCATTCCATATGCACCTTAATGCAGTTCCCCTTATACAGTTCCCCCTATGCAGTGCCCCCAGTAGTGGTCTCCCTTATGCAGGCACCCAGTAGTGCCCCTTATATAGTACCCCCAGTATGCAATGTCCCCAGTAGTGATTCCTCTTATGCAGGCCACCTTATACAGTACCCCCAGTAGTGGTCCCCCTTGTGCAGCCCACCATTAGTTCCCCTTATACAGTGCCCCCAGTAGTGGTCCCCGATATGCAAGCCCCCAGTAGTGCCCCTTATACAGTGCCCCTAGTAGTGGTCTCCCTTATGCAGGTCCCCAGTAGGGATCCCCCTTATTCAGTACCCCATGTAGTGGTCCCCCCTATGCAGTGCCCCTAGTAGTGCCCCTTATACAGTGCCCCCAGTAGTGGAACCCCTTTTGCAGGTCCCAGTAGTGATCCCCTCTATCCAGTGCCCCCAGTAGTGGTCCTCCCTATTCAGTGCCACCAGTAGCGGTCCCCCGATGCAGTGCTCCAGTAGTAGCCCCCTCCCCAGTAGTACCCCCTGTAGTGGTCCCCCCGATGCAGTTCCCCCAGTAGTAGTCCCCCCAGTAGTAGTCCCCAGTAGAGGTCCCCCCCGATGCAGTGCCCCAATAGTCACCCTCTTCCCAGTAGTGCCCCCTCCCCAGTAGTGCCCCCAGTAGTGTTCCCCCCGATGCAGCACCCCCCGTAGTAGACAAACGCATAAGTAAAAAAAAAATACCACTTACCTGAATCCCCGCTCCGACTCCAGCTCCTGCTCCCGCCGCAGTCCTCACCACCGCAGTCCTCCCGGGCTAGCGCTCTCTGCATTATAGGAGAGACATCATGACGTCTTTCCCATTACCCACTGCAGGAGCCAGAAGACAGAGCTCATGAGTGAGCTCCAGCCCGGCTTTTGCAGTGGGTGCAGTAGCAGCCAATGAGAGTCTGTCTGACTCTCATTGGCTGCTGATTAACACACACAATGCAGCCGCTGGCGGCGATGTGTGTGTAAATACACCAGCCTGAGCCTGCCTCTCACAATCCACCTGGCACTATTAAGTAAGCACTCAGGGTGAAGGAAGGGGCTCGGCTGTGCAGCACAGGACTGACTAAGCCGTGCGTGACCAAAAATGGGGGTGTGGCCTAATTACCGTAGGTCACGCCCCTTTGTGATGTTATATGGGGGCGTGCCCACATGGCATGCCTCCAAATAATGTCAGGCTGGGGGGAGCCTCACTAGCTGGGCTTCCCCCAGCCCTTCTCCCGTCACTGAATGGATGCTGCGTGCATGCACGCAGCATCCATTCAGACTCCGGGATCCGGCACTGCCGCACAGCTGCGGTCATGGGGGTCCCCAACCTCCTGATTTCACCACCCGTGGGCCACTGCAGCCCACGGGTGGAACAGCGGGACACTACTGTCCCGCTGAAATCAGGATGTTGGGGAGGGGTGCGGCCTCTATGGGTGGCGCCCCTGTGTGACCACACTGGTTGAACACCCCTAGAGCCAGCCCTGCCCTAGTGACGCCACTGGGTAAACAGATGGGGTAGATAGTGAGGAAAGAGCAGTGGGTTAGGATAAGAGCTGGAAAGCTTTGATGAATATATATATATATATATATACTGTATATATACAGTATATGTTACGGAATGTGTGTGTTTTAAAATTACCTGATGTTATGTAAAAATTAAGTTCATCGTTCATCTACCTCTATAACAAAAATTGCATTATATTAATTTCTAAATATGTGTTATTTGCATGAAAAGTGTATAAAATGAACAAATAAAGTTGTTGCACTTTCATTTTTGTCTGCTTCATTATAACATCTAAATACATCCAGCTAAAAATGCACCTTTTATGGGACTGTCCCACCATCCTAATATTGAATACTTTTTTCCCAGCTGCTGGGTGCTATGCCATCGTCCTGTGAGTGGGTGCTTCTCACATGCTAGACCCACCCACAAAGAGGTGCAGCTATGCTCAACATGCTTTGGCCACACCCCTTGAAGGAGGACCCCCAGGAAGTTGCTGTACTGGGGCTCAGTGGGGCATGTGCCCTGGGCGCTGTGAGCAGGGCAGGCCCGAGCCAATTATTTTGATTTTGCCTCCCCTCAGTGGACCTTCATCCTAGCTCACTCATCCCCCCATGGAGCCCCTCACAGTCCAGAACCCCTCATCACAGCCCCTCACAGCACCCCTCACCACAGCCCCAGTTATCACAATCCCTCTCATCACAGCCTCTCTCACTCCCCTCATAACCCCTGATCACAGCCAACATATCCCCCTCATCACAGACCCTCATATCCTTTCTTCACAGCCCTTCATTATAGCCCCTCTCAGTCACCTCCTTAACAGTCACTCCATCACAGCACCTCCATTACAGCCCCCCTCCATCACAGCCCCTCATATCCCCTCTTCACAGCCCCTCATATCACCCTCATCTCAGCCATTCCATCACAGCCCCTCATATCCCCTCTTCACAGCCCCTCAACATAGCCCTTCTCACTCCCCCTCATCACAGTCAACTCCATCACAGTCACCTCCATCATAGCCACTCCATTACAGCACCCCTTTATCACAGCCCCTCATATCACCCTCATCACAGCCACTCCATCACAACCCCTCATATCCCCTCTTCACAGCACTTCCATATAGCCCCTATCACTCCCACTCATCACAGTCTGCTCCATCACAGCCCCTTACTCAGACTTACCTGCTGGCTCCAACAGCGGCAGCAGAGGACTGAAGGTGGGGAACAGGTCTGGCTGGCAGTGACATCGGCGGGTGCCCTCCTGAGCGGTGCGGCGCGCCTGTGCAGGCAGCTGTGTCACAGTGACACAGTCTGTCCGGAGGCACATGACCCATTACCCGGCCGCATCCCCTCCCGCGTAGGTCTCAGAGAAGCCAACACTGCATGGATCGGATTACCAAAGTGATGATCCAAGGCCAGCTGCTGGGCCAGCTGCTGACTGCGGATCATCACTTTGGTAATCTGATCGCTTCATCGCTCTATAGATGAGAGGGAAGAGTGGTCCCTCCTCCCCCTCCAGCAGGGACTTGGGTCTCCGGCCGGGTGACTGCCGTGGCACCCTCCTCATTCTGGCGCTCTACGCTGCCGCATACCCAGCGTATAGGTCAGGCCAGCCCTGGCTGTCAGACCCGGTGGTGGGGGGAGGGGTTGGCAATATACACTAAAAAAAATACACCACCGCCGGGTAGTACATTCACTGACAGTGAGTGAACTACCTGGCGGTGGTGTGTTTGTTTTAGCAGCTAATAAGAGTCAAACAGACTCTTATTGGCTGCTGCACCCAGGACCGGCGCTGAGCTGCAGCTCACTCATGAGCTCCACCTTCTGGCTCCCGCAGTGAGTGAAAGGAGAGACGTCATGACATCTCTCTCATAGTGCCAAGTGGGATGGGAGGAGCGGACGGTGGCAGACGCAGGAGCGTGGAGTCGATTAAGTATAATTTTGTGTTGTGTATGTGTCTGTGTGTTTTATGTGTAAGGGGCACTACTAATGGGGACACTGTATAAGGGGTACTACTGGGGGCACTGTATAAGGGGCACTACTGAGAGCACTGTATATAAGGGACACTACTGGAGGCACTGTATATAAGGGGCACTATTACTGGGGGCATTGTATAAGGGGCACTTCTGGAGGCACTGTATAGAAGGGGCACTACTGGGGGCACTGTATAAGGGGCACTACTTGGAGCACTGTATATAAGTGTTGCTACTGGGGGCACTGTATAAGGGTCCCTACTGGTGACACTGTATTTAAGGGGCATTACTGGGAACACTGAATATAAGGGGCATTACTACTGGGGGTACTGTATATAAGGGGCACTGTATATAAGGGGCACTACTGGGGGCACTGTATATAAGGGGCATGTCACGACCCAGGTTTTGTGGCATGGAGGTTTGCGGTCCTTATTGGTGAAGGCGCTGTGGCGCGGTCCTTCTGGCGGGGGAGCTGGCGTGTGGAGACTGGCATTGCGTGTACGCAGAGGTCTGCCAGCATTGGGCCATCCTGGCAACGGTAAGTATAGTGGTGTCTCCGCATCACAGCTGTCTGGGCGCCAACATGTTGTCTTTGGCCATGTGACATAGCAGGCCATTCGTCTGTGGGTCACCTGCTCTCTCTGGCCTATCACATTAAGGGTGTTTGGAGCACCCTGTAGTTGACAGTGCAACATGTTCACAGTGTCAGCTGCGAGAGAGAGTTCTGTGCACTCCTGAAACCTTAGTCTTGTGCTCTGGTGATTGCCCTAGCTCCTTGTCAGCCTCCGTCTCCCTGCATAGCCTGCACCGCTCTGCCTTGCCTTGCACTCTGCTGGTGATCAGCCCTACACCTTCCACAAGACCCTCTCCTGCCTGAACCTGTCTCCTCAGTTAACCCATTCCTGTTCAGCCATCATCTCAGCATTACCGGATTCTCCTTCAAGCCATCATCTCAGCATTACCGGATTCTCCTTTCAGCCATCATCACAGCATTACCGGATTTCCCTTTCAGCCACTATCACAGCATTTCCGCATATCCCTCTCAGCCACCATTCAGCATACCAGGATATCCACTTCACTCTTACAGTCTATCTGGATTCACCTCATTCATCTCTGTCACTGATCTGGACATTTGTTTATTCCCACTCACAGTACTTAAAGATTGTCCGCACAGACACTTATAATACCAATCATGTCCTTCCCCAATTATATGTTAATTTATAAGGAAGGGGCACTCACAGA
Source organism: Taudactylus pleione (assembly GCA_031769625.1). Lineage (NCBI taxonomy): Eukaryota > Metazoa > Chordata > Amphibia > Anura > Myobatrachidae > Taudactylus > Taudactylus pleione. Next base: position 2,625,078 of record JAUIMM010000646.1, read on the forward strand.
ATATCAATGTATGAGATCATCCCATAATGGGATTACGTTATGGTAGCCCAAAATGTAACCTTTAATTCATTTATTTTTAAAATCCTAATTTGTAGCGAAATATAAAGTACAAAATTGTGTTACGGTGCAATGGTGTAAGACAATACTAACAATAAATTAAAATGTTGTGTCAACCCCAATTGTTTGTTTTAATTATTAAATATCCCTCATAGCCTTCCTATTGTGATGTTCAGGGTTGTTTGTGGACCCGGGGTGGTAGCAGGAGCGATCACAGAAGCAGATTTAAAAATAAAACTAGAATTTTTAATAAGTGCTTGAGTAGACATATAATGGCAGTAAATAAAAGTCCAGGAATATATAATGTGCACAAGAGTTCTGTGGTGGGAGTAAAAGGGTTAATGTCCAAGTAGAAACAATTAGAGCTGTCCAGGTGTGCAGGTAGTGAAACTGAAAATAATCAAGCCAGGTTTGCAGGTAGTGAACTGAAGCGCAGGATGTCAGCAGGCTCAGGCACTCAGGTATGGGCAAGGGTGATGGAGGAAGCGGGGTAGTCCAGTGGGAGCTAGGAGCTGACAGGCAGACTGGCAGACAGCGAATTCACAGGAACAGGAAAGCACAGAGAACTCCCTCTCAGCTAGGCTGAGATACACGTTGCACTGGCAAAGAAGGAAGGCACTGACCCTTCCTAAATACCCCATGCCGTGCTGTTACTGGCTGGAGGGAACATGTGACTCACCAGGATTGGCCAGCCGCATCACATGGCCAGGAGGCAAGATGGAGGCAAGGAGGCAAGACCCAGCGCCCATGCCAAACGGAACGGAGACGCCGCCAGGCCTCACCAGTGCAGAGTGACAACAGGGCCGCACAACAACGCGCGCAGCCAAAGCCCCCCGCCAGACACCAGCTCCGCCACCAGACAGCCCGCGCCACAACGACCTCACAGGTAACACCCGCCTAGCACCTATGCTGAAATACCCTGGCCGTGACAGTACCCCCCCTTTTGGGGTGGCCTCAGGACACTCACCAGGCTTCTCCGGATGGGCAGAATGGAATCTCCTGATGAGCGTGGGATGGTGGACATCACGAGCATCGGTCCAGCAACGTTCCTCTGGACCGTAACCTTTCCAGTCCTACAAATACTGAAGATGACCTCTGCGCAGACGAGAGTCCAAGATCTGGGTGACTTCAAACTCAAATATCTCCATTCCTTCAACGCCAACTTTACAGCTAGTAGTTCTTGCTCACCTATGGCGTAGTTCCTTTCGGCAGGAGAGAATTTTTTAGAAAAGAACCCACACGGATGGACTCGGTTGTCCTCATAACGTTGAGATAAGACTGCTCCCACAGCTTCAGATGATGCGTCTACTTCCAACAAAAAAGGCCTGTCCAGATCGGGTTGTCAAAGAACTGGTGCACCTTTGCGGGTCAAGGCTGTAATGGGAGCCAGCAGTGTAGAAAATCCCTTAATGAAGCGTCTATAATAATTTGCGAAGCCCAACAATCTCTGGATGGCCTTCAGTGTCTGAGGTCGGGTCCAATCCAGAATTGCCTGTACCTTCTTGGGGTCCATTTCTAAACTGGAGCCAGATATTACATAGCCGAGAAAAGGTACACTGGGCACTCCAAAGACGCACTTCTCCAGTTTGCAGTAAAGGTGGTTTTCTCTCAAACGGGTCAAAACTTCTTTAACATGTTCTTGATGTTTAGCCACAGAGGGTGAAAAAAATCAGTATGTCATCCAGATAGACAACAACCGAAACATATAACAGATCCCGGAAAATCTCATTAACGAAACTTTGAAAGACAGCAGGGGCGTTACACAATCCAAAAGGCATTACTAAATACTCAAAATGTCCATCTCTGGTATTAAAAGCGGTCTTCCATTCATCGCCAGCTCGGATACGAATGAGGTTGTAAGCCCCTCTTAGATCTAATTTCGAAAAAATTACAGAGCCCTTGACCCTATCAAACAACTCAGTAATCAGGGGAAGAGGGTATCGATTCTTTACAGTAATGTCATTAAGGCCTCGATAATCGATGTATGGTCTTAGACCACCGTCCTTCTTGCCAACGAAGAAAAACCCAGCTCCGGCAGGTGAAGTAGAAGGGCGAATGAACCCCTTTGCCAGGTTGTCCCGGATGTATTCGGTCATGGCTTGAGTCTCAGGCAAGGACAGCGGATAGGTACGACCACGAGGTGGTATCTTATCAGGTATCAATTCAATTGGACAGTCCCATTCCCTATGAGGGGGTAAGATATTTGCTTGTTGTTCAGAGAAAACGTCGGCGAACATCTGATATTCCTTGGGAATGGCAGAAGAAACTAATGGAACTGTCTTTCTCACAGGTCGAATCTTTGGAAGACAGGATTTCTGACAGTCCATACCCCATGACAGAATCTGCATAGAACTCCAATCAATCCTGGGATTATGCTGACGTAACCAGGGTAGACCAAGAACAATTTCTTGAGAGGCCTCTGATATCACCAGGAATTTTAAGGACTCAGAATGAAGTGCCCCAATTCGGACCAATACTGGTTGAGTCTCTTTGGTGACTATCCCGTTAGTTAGAGGGCGTCCATCTATAGAGGTCAGAGAGATGACATGGTTGAGAGACAAACAAGGAATCTGAAATTTATCTATGAAACTAGACGTTATGAAATTTCCGGCTGCTCCCGAGTCGAGTAGAGCAGTAGCAAAGACAGGTTTGGGTTTAAGATCCAACGCTAGGGTAATCGTGAAATCTTTAATTTTTGGAGACGGGTTCATAACTCCTAACTTGATGTCTCCAGGGTCAGTTAGGATTTGGCATTTCCCGGTTTACGGGGCCAGGAGATCAGCAGGTGACCGGACTCTCCGCAGTACAGACAGAGGTTCTTTTGCATTCTTCTCTGACGTTCTTCTTTAGAGAGGTGTGTATGATTCACCTGCATAGGCTCCTCTTCAGTAGGGGAAGGAATGGGATGGGTAGAAATGGAGGGGGTAAATGACTTTTGCCGGTCAGTTCTGTTTTTTTCAGCCTGACGTTCCCTGAAGCGTAGGTCAACTTTGATACACAATGAAATCATGTTGTTCAGATTAGTAGGAAGCTCTCGAGTGACTAGATCATCCTTTAGTCGGTCTGACAACCCATGCCAGAAGGTCGAGGTGAGGGCTTCCTCATTCCATTTGAGCTCTGATGATAAAATTTGAAATTGCACGGCATATTGACTGACAGGACGGACCCCTTGTCTCAGTGTCATGATGTTTGATGATGCTGATACAGTACGCCCAGGTTCTTCGAAAATCCTCCTGAAGGATGACACAAAGCCTGCGTAATTATCCAGCAGCGGATCTGAGCGCTCCCAGAGTGGGGAAGCCTATTCCAAGGCCTGGCCGGATAACAGAGAGACTATATAAGCCACTTTAGTTCTTGCAGTTAGAAAGTTGTCAGGCTGCAGGGTAAAATGTATGTCACACTGATTTAGGAATCCTCGGCAGAGTTTAGGATTGCCGTCAAATTTATTTGGTAAAGGAAGACGTAAGCGGGGAGATGATCTGCCTCCTGTATTCCCAGACGCTGATACTTCAGGGGTAGAAAAGGAAGTTTGCAAACTATCCTGTCGCTTGGACATCTCTAGCAGAAATTGAGCCATCTGATGCTGCATGTTTTCCAGATTTTCTAAACGACCAGAAATGCACCTGAACAAATCCACTCCTGACTCCTGATCCGTGGCCGGCTCCATGGGGCCAGTGCAAACTGTGATGTTCTGGGTTGTTTGTGGACCCGGGGTGGTAGCAGAAGCGATCACAGAAGCAGATTAAAAATAAAAGTAGAATTTTTAATAAGTACTTGAGTAGACATATAATGGCAGTAAATAAAAGTCCAGGAATATATAATGTGCACAAGAGTTCTGTGGTGGGAGTAAAAGGGTTAATGTCCAAGTAGAAACAATTATAGCTGTCCAGGTGTGCAGGTAGTGAAACTAAAAATAATCAAGCCAGGTTTGCAGGTAGTGAACTGAAGCGCAGGATGTCAGCAGGCTCAGGCACTCAGGTATGGGCAAGGGTGATGGAGGAAGCGGGGTAGTCCAGTGGGAGCTAGGAGCTGACAGGCAGACTGGCAGATAGGCGAATTCACAGGAACAGGAAAGCACAGAGAACTCCCTCTCAGCTAGGCTGAGATACACGTTGCACTGGCAAAGAAGGAAGGCACTGATCCTTCCTAAATACCCCATGCCGTGCTGTTACTGGCTGGAGGGAACATGTGACTCACCAGGATTGGCCAGCCGCATCACATGGCCAGAATGCAAGATGGCCACGCCCATGCCAAATGGAACGGAGATGCCGCCAGGCCTCACCAGCGTAGAGTGACAACAGGGCCGCACAACAACGCGCGCAGCCAAAGCCCCCGCCAGACACCAGCTCCGCCACCAGACAGCCCGCGCCACAACGACCTCACAGGTAACATCCGCCTAGCGCCATGCTGAAATACCCTGGCCGTGACACCTATTATATATTTAATCAAGACAAGATTTCAGCATCACCATTCACGTGGCTAAATATCACTAATTTCTGTAAGTTGAGGTGATACTGAATTGTATTTGTGTTGAATACTGATGCTTTATTGCTTCTGTAGCACCATTTTTAATTGGTAACACTAACAAGAGTCTTCATTCGCAATTTGTACAATCCAGTTTTCATAGTATTCAAATCTTCATACTAGACAATGTGCTTCTATTATGTAAAGCACCCATTCTCTTATGTAACGTAAACTGCGCAGTATTGCAGTATTTTCTTGTTACATTTCATGTTATTCTCCATTTGACATTTTGATTCAACAAATATATCAGTAAAAAGTTATATTGTATTGAGATGTACTGGTTCTGCGTATGTATAGTTTATTGAAAACACACTAAGTATAATTCTGGATTCTTATTTAATGTTGTTAGTATGCGTGTTGTGTGTGGGGTTTCACACAGGATCTACATTGATACACTGTGGTTAATTATTACATGTGTTTACACAGCATCACGGTCAGAGCTTCAGATGTCAAATCTCATTCACACACAATGTGTTGCTCGTTTATAATATGAGCTCTCTCACAGCATATTTAGTTGCTACATGTGTTTGCACAACATCGCGGTCAGAGTTTCAGACGTCAAATCACGTTCACATGCAGTGTATTGCTCATTTACAATATGAGCTTTCTCACGGCGTGTGAGATCAATCACACAAATGTTCCTGTCACATCTTCATTAATTGTACTGAGGCTAACGAGTGGAACACAACAGTTAAAACCACCGAACACGCTAGCCCAAGTGTACGGTTCCCGATGTACGTTTCACTTTCACTTGATCATGGGATCGGAACAGAGCTACTGTATATTACGGTAATCCAGCAATTGGTGTATTGGTTTGTGAGTGATGTAACCTCCAGCCTATCAATGAGATCCTCCTTTATTTCAGCAAGTTACATCACTGTTATTTTGTAAGACTATATGGAAGTCTGTGTATGCATCATGACTAGCATATTCATGGTCCAATCAGATCTTACTCTCAGTTCTCTCATTAAATCCTTGTAGGACAGGTAAGTTTTAATACAGGAAATCCTATGAGGGCATTAATACTAAGATGATAAATTAAATCTATGAGTTTATATCTTCATATTAGACTCCTATGATACTGTTTCAACTGCTTCAGCAAAATATGAGTTAAAACCCACATATTTATAGTTTATATGGAAAAAACTATATTATCCCAAGAACTTTCTTTGTTATTATTTAGTATAATTAATTTAATAGTTATTACCTCACAGTCTATCAATAATTAATAATATTATTATTTATTCCATTAAATAACCTATTACATGCCTAATGTATATAATGTGTAAAAAATGATATATATTTTTTATATGTACAAATATATCATACAAATATTATTCCATTTAATCAATATAATAATGTGACTGGCTAAATTATAATAATATTACTATCAAAATACATGTAATTCAATAAATTCATGGTTATCACCCTTATTTAACCATTAGTTATGTGAATATACTAATATTTGGACATTCTTAGATATTTATAAAATTTTATTATAGATATAAATCGGATATCTTCAGTGTACTATAGAGTAATGGATAGAAAAGTGTATTAAAAGTGATATATGATTAAAGAAAAATATATAGAAAAAAAGAGAATTGTATGTGAATATATATGTACAGCCATATGTATCATACCTATTTAAAAGAAACAACAAATGTGACTAAAGTGATAGGATAAACAAACTGTAGAATAATCTTCCAGTATCATTTAAAATAACAAGTGTATGTATGACCATTACATAATACATGACTATTATACCCCCAAATTTTTTTGAAACTTTCTTATAAAAGGGAACAAATGTCCCTCCATCCCTTCTGATAGCTGTTCAGCATAATCCCACAAAGATCTCATTTGATATTAATTATATGTAGTTTAGTTGATAGGTATAGTTGTGTTATTTTATTCAAGGAATATTCCATAATTGATGTGTTCATTAAGTCCCATTGGTTGTAATCCCCCCATCAGGAAGGTCCATTGACTTTCCCTCTTAAGCAATGCCTGGGTGATGCTTCCACCTCTAATACCCAAATGTATCTTTTCTATTCCGAAGACTGTTAGTCTATTTGGATTACTGGAATGAGATTCATAAAAATGATTCGCTACTGTAGTTAGTTGTTTGAATTTTCCTTTGTCAATCTTGGAGTTCCTAATTGATCCTACATGTTCTAGAACTCGCTGTTTTAGTGCTCTAGTAGTCATTCCAATGTATCTTTTGTCACAGGGGCAAGTAATACAATATACTACCCCGGTTGTTCTGCAGTTTATGTAGTCTTATATGTGGTGTTCTCTCCCATATTTGTCTCTAAATTGAGTAGTCTTTTGCATGAAATCACATGCCTTGCATTCTCCACATCTGAAACTTCCTTCTACAATCGCTTTCCTTTTACTGGACCTCATAAAATGGCTTTGTACTATTAGGCCCTTTAAATTAGCCGAATGTGTCCAGCTAATTGAGGCTCTTTTCCTTAGATTTTTTGCAAGATCTGGGTCCAACAACAAAGTATGCCAGTGTTTGTTTATGATATTTTGAATTTCCCTCGATTCGGAACAAAAGTCTCCAACCAACCTCACCATTCCTGACTTCTTCTCCTCAATTCTATTAGGATATAGCAGGGAATTTCTCTCTCTCCAACTGGCTTCATATTTGGCTTTTTTATTGCTATCCTACTATAGCCTCTTTGTATGAGTGTTTCAGCAAGTTAAATTACTCTTCCCTTGAACTGCAAGGCATCTGAGCAGTTTCTTTTAATACATAAGAACTCGCCCTTTGGACAGGAGGAAAATGAGCATTGTTCTATGAAGAACACTATTCGTTGCTGTATTTTTCCTATGCAGATCCATAGATTTTTGGCCATCTTCCTTTTTCTGTATCTTCAGATCCAAAAAGGTCACTTTCTGAATTGTCCACTTCATATGTCAGTTTCAGGTTCAGGTTATTATTATTCAAAATCTCTATGAACTCAATTAGTTTACATTTAGGGCCATCCCATAGGATGAGGAGGTCATCAATATATCTTAACCAAATCAAAATATTGTATTATATGTGTATTTTTCATGTTCTTCACAGAATACAATTGTCTCCTCCCACCACCCTAAATATATATTCTCATAGGTGGGGGCACAAGCCACCCCCATAGCTGTGCCCCTCACCTATAAGAAGAATTGATCGTTAAAAACGAAAAAAAAATTAGTTAATACGAATGTTAATAAATCCACAAGAAATTTGCCAAAGTTTGTTGGTCTCTCTATTTCCAGAAAAGTTTCATGGAATTGATACCTCTTTCATGTAGAATGCTGGTATATAGCGACTATACATTGCATGTTACACGTAGAGCCTCCTCACCAACATGGACTTCGTCCAATTTTCGATGGACATCCATGGTGTCCTGTACATATGAGGGTAAGATGACAACGTATTTTCTCAGATGAGTATCAAGGAATTTGCTCGCCTGTTCCATAAGGCTCTTAATACCCAATACTATCAGTCATCCGGGTGGAGATTTCTAATTTTTGTGGATCTTTTGCAATAAATAGAAGGTGGGGACCACTGGGGCCACCACCTCTAAAAATTGAGATTCCATTTTAGTAATTGTGCCTTGTTGGTAAGCTGATGTAACAATATCAGTATACTGTCTCTTGAAATCTTCTAATGGGTTAAAGGGTAAGAGTTTGTATCATGTGGAGTCTTTTAGTTGTTTCAAAGATTCTGCTATATAAAGATCTTTACCCCACAAAATCACATTACCCCCTTTAGCTGAAGGTTTTACTACAATATCATCCCATGATTGGATTTCCTTAAGAGCTTCAATTTCCTCTTTCTTAAGATTACATATAGTTTTTGTACATCTAGAACCTTGATTCCATAAAACATCCAAATCTCTCAAAACCAATTCCATGAAAGTCCCCACTACTGGGCAGATGTTTGTTTGTGGATAGAACGTTCCTTTCTTCTTACATATGGGTCTCAAATTTGATGACAAAGTATCTTGTTCTTCCCTTAGTTCTTGTAATATAGTGATTTCTTCCATTTCTTCCAGAGTAAAATCATCATTCTTAGCATCACTTGTATCCAATGTCTTCCCATGTGGATTTTCAATATCAGTAGGGGTGGAGGTAGAATTTAATTTATTGGGGAGGAGTTTCCTCCCAAATAAACAAAGGTTTTTTTCCCATTTGAAATTATCAAAATGGTTAGTAGGGTAGAATGTTAATCCTTTACTCAAAATTTCCACATGCCATTTGTTTAATTCCTTTTTTGTCAAATTAATGACTTTCAGTCTGTTGTCACTGTCACCTATGGATCTTATCTCTTCCTCCGTGTCCTCCTTTGATATTGAGGATTGTCCTGTGAAGTCCAATTCTCTCAATTTTGTGTGCTTCTGCCCTCTCCTAATCTTCCTCTTGGGGTCTTTGGTCCAATACTGGACCTGGATGAAGGACTAAAATATTCCTATAGGACTGTCCAGGTAAGTTATGCTTTAACCGGAATGAGTAAGTTGATTCCTCCGTATCCGAGGAGCCTTGATCTGTAGAGGTATAGCCTTGAGAATGCCTTTTCTCCTCCATAAAATTTCTCCCTCTTCCAATGTTCCATTTGAAGACTTGATTTTGTAAAGACTTGATTTTGCCGAGCAAATATCTTTTTCTCTCATTCTGTTATCTCACTCTCGGAATCTGCCAGTTCCTTCTTATATTTTTCAAATTTCTGTTGGAATGTCAGTTCCTGTTCATAAATCTTTAATTTATTAGTTAGATATTCAATCTCATTTGTGTATTGTTCCAGCATTAAATTATCATCTTGTGAACACATCTTCAGGACATCTTCCCATTCTGTTCTTAAATTCTCTTTTGCAAGCGCAAATGACGGGAATACTTTTGGGCGTAGACCTCTTGGTGTTATTTTGTGTTTTATATAATTTTCAAAGGTGGTCATCTCCCACCAAGTTCTTGTTTGTTTTGATAAATTATATTTTAATCGCATCAAGTCCTCATTCCAACTTTGAATTTGACCTGTACTTTCACTAACATTGCAGGGAATATCGTATCCAATTCACTATTCCACCATTCCCTCCTCCTATTGAGTTCAGTTGATAGACTGAAATTAGCCATCTTTCTGTAATATAGTATTTCCTTTATAGCTCCTACACAGGATGACCGAAAATAAATTGTTAAGGTCGTGCAGGACTATCAGAATTTGAGAATAGTTCTCAAAAAACAGAGCCACGGTACTTAAAGATTGTCCGCACAGACACTTATAATACCAATCATGTCCTTCCCCAATTATTTGTTAATTTATAATGTATTTCAATTCATCAAGAGAGGTGCACCCAGGAACATATTCATATATATATACATAAAGAATGAAGAAAAAAGTGTTCCAAGAAAGGGGCACTCGCAGACTATCAATGTATGAGTTCATCCCATAATTGGATTACATTACGGTAACCCAAAAGAGCATCGAAAATAATAATTAAAAATTAACCTTTAATTCATTTACAGTATTTTTAAAATCCTAAGTTGTAGCAAAATATAAAGTACAAAAAGGTGCAATGGTGTGAGACAATACTAACAATAAATTAAAATGTTGTGTCTACCCCAATTGTTTGTTTTAATTATTAAATATCCGTCATAACCTTCCTATTATATAGTTAATCAAGACACGATTTCAGCCTCACCATTCACGTGGCTAAATATCGCTAATTTCTGTAAGTTGAGGTGATACTGAATTGTATTTGTGTTGAATACTGATGCTTTTATTGCTTCTGTAGCACCATAAAATAATTTGTAATACTAACAAGAATCTTCATTAGCAAATTGTACAATCCAGTTTTCACAGTATTCAAATCTCCATACTAGACAATGTGCTTCTATTATGTAAAGCACCCGTTCTCTTCACTGTGGAATTCCGAAATATACAGTACAACAATTGAAAAGGATGACGTTATAAATAGAACAAGCCTGTAGCAATAATGTATGCTGAAGGCATCACATATTATTTCCCTTCAAGCAGAGGAAACACTGAACGCAATAAATAAACATACTGCGTTTTCCTATGCAAATCATAACTATGCAAAAGCAGAATGTTGAGCAATAAGGGAAAGAGAGACAAAAAGACAACTGGTAAGTAGCTAGACACATATTAACAATACTTGCTAAGTAAATAAACTTCAGTACTATTTGGTCATTGGAGTGAATAGTGAATTCACGGATGGTAAATATGGTGTGGGCTTCCATGTGAGAGCATATTTGCATGACAAATTATGAAATAAAATTTTACAGCTTTCGAATTATATCTCAAGTACTTTTTGAGCACTCTAAAAGAAAATCATATCTTAAAATAAACCCTAATATGGGACTCTTGGGCTATAATTACAAATGATATATATATATATATATATATATATTTATATACATAGTTACCTATTTGATTTGTTTTCAGCAAAATGTAATTCCCCCAAAGCCCAATTCATGTAATACATACTCGTATTATAGTAGCATCTGGGGAAAGCTTTTCAGCTGACTAAAACAATACTTAAGTTACATTTTTGAATGTATTTGCACATTTTTTCTGTGACAAATTCAGCAGAGCAAAATATAATCTATAAAAAAAAAAGATTTAGTTTTTTCATCTATAAAATGAATCCAGAAGATTATGGGGCCTATTCATTGAGCGTACCTGTCCCTTAAATCATGTGGAAACAGCAATTTACCTAAAGCTGATTGCATATCTAAGACATCTCCTGCATTCAGCTAAGTAATGTGGGATATTGCAGTTCCTATTGCTACAGTAGCAATAAGCACTGTGCTCTGTAGATATTAACCAAACTGACCCAGATGTTACCAGCACACCTCAAGTACCCTTGCCCGTGAGTTCAGCTGCCGGTGCAGGGTACATACACGTATCTCTCCAGTGCTTATATTTACTGAATATACACTACAAGTAGCTCTTTTTCAATACTTTCAGTCGGTGATCTACACTGCCAGCTCCCAGCTTGAACACAGCCAGGAGGGTTGGAACAAAGTGATCGGTATCCTTTCATCATCATATGGTAAAATTAAAGTTTGTCGTGGCACTTCCCCATGAAGTCATGCCCCTTTTTTGGGCACGTGTCTTATGTCTCTATTTCACAAATTGGGGGGGGGGGCGGGGGCTGCTAATGCTCTTTCTGGCCCAGGGCATCTAAAAGTCTAGTTATGGGTCTAGATGGGAGTGTCGCGGGTGTGTATCTAATGCTCTGTGTGATTCTGAGTCCTGCGTATGGGTAGCCTCGCTTCAGGGGTGGTTGTAGCTAAGACGGTGGAACAATTTAAACACGCTTGGGTTAGGCATAAGGCTATCCTTAAGGGAGACCTAAGGATCAAATAGGGTTGAAGTTGGCAAAAGGATAAATGAAAAGGGGCAGACTAGATGGGCCAAGTGGTTCTTATCTGCTGTCAAATTCTATGTTTCTGACAGATCTCTTGCACAGGGCCGGCTCTACCATTAGGCAGCTTAGGCAGCTGCCTAGGGGTGCCAGGATCTGGGGGGCGCCACAGAGTCTGCCCATCACAATATTATGAATGTCTCTGAGAGAGACATTCTTGTTGTACTAAATGCAGGTGGCAGCTGTGGAACTAAGGTGAAGCCTTCTCACTTTCACCTGATGGGTTTGAAAGTGGGTATTGGTGGCGGTGGTGGTGGGGGGCAGCTCAGTAGGCTGCAGTTTTTCCTAGGGTGCCGAGAAACCTTGCACCGGCCCTGCTCTTGCACATAGCATGGGGCTGGCGCACGTGTAGATACTAATGACGATGATTGCGTCTGCGGACGCTAGAACGGTGGGCGGAATAGGCGCATGAATTTGCGTCTTACTTTGCCAGACTGTCGCATTCGCACATGAAAGTAAGTACAACTTCACATCCGTAGCAAAACAACTACTCAGAAGCTCTAAAAGGGCTGATTTGCACATCTCCAGTGCAAATTATTTCTGGGGCAATAAATGGGGGACTGCACATTATAAAGCCAGCACAGATCTGCAGACTGATTTCATCAGTAACAGAGAAGATTATGGATGGATTCTATTATAAAGCCACCAGAGATCTAGGGTCTGAATAGTAAAGCCATTTGGGGTCTGCTTTGTTCCATTATCCTTGTTTTCTCTCTTCTGCATTTACTCACTTTAATTGAGTAGGCTAGTGTTATCATGTGTGCGTTATTTCTTGTATATAAATTATAATCCTGTTTATTCAGATTACATTGAGGCAGCACTGTGCATGTAATGTTCCCTCTGATCCAAAGCCAAGCAGAACATCATCACTTACCATGATACTTCATCCTTAACATCAACCCCATAACAGTAACAGCATCCTTTGCCCTAGAACACGTCTTCCACCACGGGAGTTTAATTAACAAGATATAATACAGGCCGGGAGTTTAATTAACGAGATATAATAAAGGCCTGATGATTCTGTCTAAAGTATACTTAAATCATTGGCGTTATTTAATATCAGTCTATCACTAATGGGTTATATGAGGAATCAAGGACTGCACTATAACCTGATTAATAGCATAATACAGATGCAACTTTATCTACAGAACATAAATTACTAACTCATCATTAGGGATTCAGATTGTTGTTGCAGATTGTTAGAATAAATCTGAGGCTATTAGAACAAAATCAGTCAAAGAGGCACCCAACCTACTCCCAGAGCTAAAAGCACTTCCAATTCCGTATTTGTCATTGACAACAGTATCTCTTTCTAGAGGGTCTATATACTAAGGGACACTTTAGCGCAGTGTAAAAGCCGCTCCTACTTTGCCTGCATTCCGCTGTGAAGCAGGAGCTGGCTAACGCGATTGTTACTAATAACAGACACGCCGAGGAGGGTGAACGTTAAGTCACCCCCTTGGCGGTGTAGGCTGTATAGCCGAGACACTGGACTCACCAGGTCACCGGAGTCCCGTCCTGTGCAGAGGAAGCAACAAACTTTATTGACAAACGTCCAAAATTACAGAACTCAAGTCCTGCTTCTCCAGTGATGAGAAGTAGATAATAGAAGCTACAGGATGCGATATCAGCACTGGAGAATATACCCGACGGTAAGTGCCCTCTCCTCTTAGTAACACCTGGGATGCTTAGCGCTGCCATAGGTGTCTATGGCAGCACTAAGTGCCCCAGGTGCAGTGCGATATTGTAGCCTGCACTTAGCGTTGGCAGGCTGCAGGCAGAGAAAATCCCTTTAGTACATACTGAGAAGTGGTATGTACAGGGATCTTCTCTGCCTTTAGTGTTTTTACCCCCTTTTCTCCCTTTAGTAAATAGATCCCTATGTTTTTGGGCCTGCATTTTATTGTGACCTCCAGAACTGGGGTGGCATTAAATAGCAGTTACTAAGAGGCATTGTGTTCTGTGTAGTTGACACAATAATGCTCTCTGTATTGTGTATTGGTATCTAGAATAGTATCTATATTGTATGTTGGTCACTAGAATAGTAAAACAAAATAAACCAATCCTATAGCACAACACTCCAAAGCAGCAAAGACCAAACTAATGGAGTCACCATCTAGCAAATATACAATAAACCGAAAAATAGGTCACATATGCACTAAGAATAGTCCCAACATATAGTCAGTTCTTACAGCGATGTAAATCTCTTGTTCCAGTAGTAGGTCTCTTAATGTGATGTCCTCTGATGATATAAAAAAAAGCAAAAATTGAACAAAATAGTGTAATACTCAGGGCTGGTGCTAGGGTGTTCCACGCCCCCCTGCAAACTATACATTTGCGCCCTCCCTCCCATTCTTCATAAAGGGAGAAAAAGGGGTATGGTCTCACAAGAAAGGGGTGAGGCCACACAATAGTACCCCAATTCAAATTACGCCACATAGCAACTCAATCTTATTCACATTACACCGCACATAGTGCCCTTGATTCACATTATACCACATAGTGGTGCCCAATATACCCAATGCCCACAGTAGTGCTTCTTATACGCAATTGTCAAAGTCGTGCCCCTTACTCAAAATACCCATAGTAGTAGTGCCCCTTACACGCAATGCCCACAGTGTTTGTACCCCTTACATGTAAAGCCCACAGTCAGGGTCAGACTGCCTATCTGGCACTTCTGGCAAATGCCAGAAGGGCTGATAGCCAGATGGGCCGGGCCGGTGTTAAACCCTGGCTGAACAGCTACGTTTCCCAGTGCTCTGCTCAGCTGGGATACTGAAAGACGGTGACATGCCATGAGACCAGGGCACACGGGGAATGCCAAGGCTGATCAGCAGCTCCAGTCTGTCCCTGCCCACAGTAGTAGTGTCTCTTATGCAATGCCCACAGCAGTAGTGTCCCCTATACAATGGCCACAGTAGTAGTATCCCCTCTACAATGCCCACAGTAGTAGTGCCCCTTCTACAATGCCCACAGTACTAGTGCCCCTTCTACTATGGCCACAGTAGTAGTGCCCCTTCCACAATGTCCACAGTAGTACTGTCCCCTTTACAATGCCAACAGTACTAGTGCCCCTTCTACAATGCCCACAGTAGTATTCTACTATGCCCACAGTAGTAGTGCACCTATACAATGCCCACAGTAGTAGTGCACCTATACAAGCCCCACAGTAGTAGTGCCCCTATACAATGCCCACAGTAGTAGTGCCCCTATACAATGCCCACAGTAGTAGTGCCCCTTCTACTATGCCCACAGCAGTAGTGCCCCTATACAATCCCTACAGTAGTAGTGCCCCTATACAGTGCCCACAGTAGTGACCCTATGCAATGCCCACAGTAGAAGTGCCCCTATGCAATGCCCACTGTAGTAGTGCCCCTATATAATCCCCACAGTAGTAGTGCCCCTATACAATGTCCACTGTAGTAGTGCCCCTATACAATGCCCACAGTAGTAGTGCTCCTATAAAATGCCCACAGTAGCAGTGCCTCTTACACATAAAGACTGTGTAATAGTCTGACACACACAATACTGTACTTACAGTACCTTAATCCTCACTCCTGAGCCCGCCACCGTCCGACAGCTCCTCACGTTCGGCAAAGTGACCATGACCACGAAGTCATCTACATTAGATGAGGGGATAAACAGAATCTATTCTATCACTCACAAATATGCTTACATAAGTATCACTGGCAGTAAACTCATAATTTTTTATTGTATAGTGGTCACTAGAATGCTCTCTGTGTTGTAGAGAGGTCCCTAGAGTATTCTCTATACTGTGTGTTGGTCACTCGAATACACTCTTTATTGTATAGTGGTCACTAGAATGCTCTCTGTGTTGTAGAGAGGTCCCTAGAGTATTCTCTATACTGTATGTTGGTCACTAGAATACACTCTTTATTGTATAGCAGTGGCGTATCTAGGGGTTGACGAGCAGGGCATGTGCCCTGGGCGCAGTCAGACCAGTGGCATAGAGGGGTGGCGGCGCCAGTGTGTTTGATTTGGCAGCCAATGAGTCAGACAGACTCTCATTGGCTGCTGCACCCACGGCTGGAGCCGGGCTGGAGCTCACTCATGAGCTCCACCTTCCAGGCTCCTGCATTGGGTGATGGGAGATACGTCATGGTGTCTCTCCCATAGTGCAGAGTGGGCCGGGAGGACGGAGGAGTGGAAAGCAGCGATGCCAAAGCGGGGATTCAGGTAAGTGTTGTGTTTTGTTTTTTTGTGTGTCTTTGTCCTATATATGTAAGGGGCACTGGCACTGAATAGGGGGGGTACTACTGAGAGCACTGTATAGCGGGGAATACTACTGGGGGCACTATATGAGTTGCACTACTGGGTGCGCTGCATAGGTGGGACTACTACTCAGGGCACTGCATGGGGGGGTCATTACTGGGGGCACTGCATAGGGGGGACTACTACTAGGGCACTATATAAGGGGCACTACTGGGGGTACTGCATAGGCAGGACCACTACTCAGGGCACTGGATAAGGGGGACTACTACTGTGGGCACTATACAAGGGGCACGGACGACTACTGCTGTGGGCACTATATAAGTGGCACAACTGGGGGCACTATATAAGGGGCACTGCATAAGGGGCACAGTATAAGGGTGCATTACTAGGGAAACTGCTACTGGAGACATTGCATAAGGGGCACTACCACAGTGGGCATTGCAATAGGGACACTGCTACTGGGGGCACTAATGTGCATATGGAATGGTAGTAAAGTTTCCAGAGTGACGAGAAACGGTAGTGTGTCATCTTGACATGCCCCCATTTTCCAGTGGCCACGCCCCTTGTGGCATGTGACCACACCCACTTTTTTACACATATATGGTGGTGTGGGCTCCGTTTTTTATTTTGACCTGGGCTCCAAATACCCTAGTTACGCCACTATTGTATAGTGGCGCTAGAATGCTCTGTGTTATAAATCAGTTACTATAATTTGCTGTGTATTGTATAGAGGTCACTGTAAAGATCCCTCTACTCTGTGTATAGGTCAGTAGAATAGTCACAGCTTTGAATGGTAATCAGATGGGACTTGTACAAGCTGCATTTGATCACAACTCTTTGATATAGCATTGTGTCATTTATTTCCTTGGCTATATAAACCACACCCACATTAGGTAAATCATGTCTGCAGTTTTGGTGCTGCTACTTCTATCAAGGCTTTGAAGTGTATGACCATGTAGATCTATGGCTGTATGTTGTGGGGCGGGGCAGGAGTAATGGTGATGTAAATAGTGTTATTATTTCCTGCTTATCTGTTACTGTGCTCTGTGTTTCTATATGTCTAACTAGCTGGGATACCCAGTGTTGCCCAGGTTGAAGACTGGACCCTGAAGTACACCTGCAGCCTTTATTTGTTTACTTTGTCCTAACTTGTACCCAATTACATTGACCCTGAAAAGGACCCCACTGTTTTCTAACATGCATGCAAAAAGTGGCTTAACTACTGTGAGTAAAAGGGCTGTGGCTGCTATAGTGCCTAAGGTGCCTCTGTGGCCCGCTGCACCTCTTGCACCCAATCATGCACACAAGGTGGGCCGGTCCAGTCAAGGCCTTTGAGGGGGGCTGGAAATCAGCGGGTGACACACAGGGGGAGGCAAGAGGCTGCTGGAGGGACATGGGGAGGTGAGTTGCTGGGGAGGGGGTTTAATGTGTAAGAGGCATTACTGTGTGGCATGTGTAAAGGGCACTACTATTGTGTGGAATAATGTGTTATATGGGACACTACTACTATGTGGCATAATCTGTAAAGGCCATTACTATGTCGTATAATGTGTAAGGGGCATTACTGTGTAGTATAAGGGGCATTACTGTGTGGTATAAGGGACATTACTACTGCATGGCATAATGTGTATAAGGGGTACTACTGTGTAGCATAACCTGAATGGGCTCTGTGTGGGGGCAAATGTATGTGGTTTCTTACCTCTGGGGGGCCCTTTTAAGAACTTGCTGTGTGGACCCCAAAGTTCTAGTTACGCCCTTGCATGCAAACACAGAGGGCTTAAAAAGGAATAACTCTGGATTCAATATGAACTTGCATGAGTCATAAAGTTT
Source organism: Taudactylus pleione (assembly GCA_031769625.1). Lineage (NCBI taxonomy): Eukaryota > Metazoa > Chordata > Amphibia > Anura > Myobatrachidae > Taudactylus > Taudactylus pleione. The sequence goes on from JAUIMM010000646.1 coordinate 2,643,152, forward strand.
GACACTTGCTCAGACTGTGATGTCTTTTGTAGCTTTCTCACAGGTTTTTGGCAGACTGCTAATTTCCACTTAAGCCAGCTCTGGAACATGTGTAGTGTAGGAGTGTCCCCATTTTTAGGGATTATGTGACAGTGTGTGGACCTGACGAAGTTCAGACCTAGGCAAAAATCTAATCCTGGTCAAATTACACAACCCTGCCAAATTTGGTGGAGCTAGGTCCAAAACTCTGGCCGTGCATAAAGGACAAACAGACAGATAGACAGAAAGACACACTTTATCAAGTATTATATAGATAAAGATGTTGTTGTACTGTAGGCCTGACTGCCACCTCTGCCCTTTTAATACTTATAAATGTGTGAGTATTAGAGATAGGTGTGTGGAACATACCACGCAAATATAAAGTGTTGAATATCTGGCAATTTGTCTTTGTGTGATGGACAAATATTATTGTTTTGCGGCGTGGGAATATTTGAACGGAGTGCAGAAGCAGTGTCACAAAAACAGTTCTAAAGACCATAGATCACTGTGTCACGCAGGTCAGAAAAACACAAGGATGAGAGGTTGGAAACACTTTAAAAGCAAAAAAGGCTGATTTTAGGAAAATACAAGCAGTTGGGAGCAAAGTAAAAAAACGCAAGTTACTGTGCACATGGGTAAAAATACTGCAAATACATTTATTTTTTATTTTGCATGCAGGGTAAATACTGGCTGCGTTTGCATATAGAACACAATGCTTAACACCTTTATTTTTACACTGCAATTTAGATTACAGTTTGGACAAGCCCCACACAAATCTAATTCTCTGTTACATATTTTACATCTCCCCACCTGCAGTGTAACATGGCCTTGACAAGGTGCACAGTTACTTGCTCTTTTTCCTATACTTTCCTTTACTCCTACCACAGAATCAGGCTCAATAAGGACCACCATGGCGCATTAGGTCTGCATTTGCCAGAATTCTCAGATGACCAGTCTGGCCGCCTGGATGCCTGGCTGAGCAGCTCCGCCTCCTGGAGCTCTATACGACCGGCATGTTTAAATGGGGTGTGCTGCGAAGCCACGCCCCTGTGACTCGTGACACGCCTCCACGGAGGGGTTGCCAATGCCTATTTTAATCCCTAATCCATCCCTGGGTATTATGTACTATAATGTCAGTGTAATGAGTCAATGTAATTGGTTAAATTGTGTTGTCTTTGATAAGGACTTATATTGCTATTTGTTGCAGAAAGGGTTGACACTAGTTTTGGATAATCACATGCTAATTGCCATCAACATTTGGATAAGAAATAAATTCTTGAGTATAAAATTAAAAAGAATGAGCCATATGATGCCATTATATGGTTATACTAAATAAAACTTAAAATTTATATCATAATAAACTAATAATAAATTAGCTGTTACTAACCTCTGTGTGATTTACAACTACAAACCAGCAAACAAAATCACAAGAAAGATATCGCAACTAAAAATTAAATATTCAAAAGAAGAAAACTAATATATTCGTAGTCAGATAAATGTTTTAAGTTTATTCGCCTTCATTTAAAATGATATACAACATTATTTGTATAAACATACAAAACAGCAAGTAGAAAACTCTTATATAAAACCCAGCAACAAGAAAGCAACAAATTAGATCTTCTTTAACTGCCTTATGAAGTTCTTTTTATTCATTCTTGTTAGTAATCTTTAATAAATAGCCTCTTACAGTTTTTTTATAGTTAAACAGTCCAGACAAGTTACCGCTGTAACTAGGATCCATACGACGTAATGTCCAAAAATCAGGGAATGAGTCAGCATTATGGGGCTTATCCTGTGGCGAAGCCGTGTGCCGGCAAAAAGGGGGCATAGCCTCACGGCCCGAACCCCTGTTGTAATCACTCCAGGAGGTCCTGGAGGTGTGGACTGCCCACGGGGACCACTCTGTGTGCAGTGGCGGCTCCCTCACGTAATGCTACAGTGCAGCACCCGGCTCCTGTCAGCGAGGAGCCGGCACTTTGGTATCACCCCTCAGCGGGTGACACCCAGGTGCGGCCCACACCCCCCTTGTGATACCACTGGGCTTCTTCATCAACAGAAGCAGGAAGACCCCCGATGATTAAGTATCCAACTTGCCAGGAGTTGAGGTGGTGGGTACTTAATTAGTGGAGCAATTCAGCATTGCTCCAGTACAGGGACAGCTGTTCCGAAAAACAGCTATCCCAGCGATCCGTAACACTGCTACTGAAGTGAAGGTGATACTTGCCACCTCCATGATGGCTTTGTGCGCATGTGTGACCTAAGATCTGAAGATGGCATTCAGGGGCGGATTTTGCCCAGGGGCTGCGGGACTGCAGCCCCCCCCCCCCAGTAAAATCCACCACCTCAGTGTAGTCAGTGCAGTCCATGACTACACTGGCTACACTGTGACTGGCAGTGGCTTCCTATTGGAAGTGTGACATGCCAGTCACTTAAACAACAGGCAGCCCTAGGGGGAGGAGACACTTCCCCCTGGGACTGCCAGTCCGGGCTGCTATTAGATATTAGCCTCTCTGCCTTTTCACCAGCCCTAACCGGCTCCTAGGGGCTGCAGATGATACAGCCCTTTGGACGCAGGAGATATGCGCATGCATGCGCAGCTCCCCACCGCTAGTGCACATGCGTCGGTCCCAGCACCTGTCAGATTGATTTGATTGCACAGGTGCTGGGCCATGAACAGGTGGATCCTGTGAGTTAATGTTTTTATTTCTTATGTAGCCACACTCGTTTTTGGCTGCTGCAGCCCTCCTCATATAATAGGGTAGGAGCCGCCGCTGCTGGCATTGGTTCCCGCAAGCAAACTCCAAAAACTTTCAGATATCGGATTTTGCTGAATACTACAGTAGGCAGCTCTATCTGGCCCATAATAATGAATGAGACGTTACTTAAAGCATGCGGAAATGACCGTGTAATGGGCCCATTAGTGATGATGAATAGACACCTAGGAGAGTTCTCCATGTTGATAATTTACATGGTTTGTTTAAAAAAATGGATATAAAAACCTGATGGGATGGAATTTAAATATGTGGCCAGCCTCTGCAGAGGCTACCCCCCCTCCTTTCCTCACTCCTCCCTCCCCCGCAGCAGCCAATGCAGTGGGAGATTGCTCACGGCAGCAGCCACAGCAATCTCCTATGCCTGAGGGGGGAGCAATCACACTGATCAGGCCCTCTCTGGCTTCGCGCAGGATTGAGGGGCTCACAGCGCTGCTATGTGGTGCTGCAAAAAAGTATGTTTTGGGGGGGGGTTTTCTCAAGGGGGCATGGAGCCCCCTGGGCCTGGGCCCGGCAGCTCTCTATACGCCTCTGGGTTTATAAACATTGCTGTATCAGCTGTTATAATACCAAAGGGATAGGTGCTGTTGTAGGCAGTGGCGAAGAGATGATGTTGTAAGTGAAGGAAGAAAAAACACATGAGGGAAGACATGGCCAAAACTAGGATTTTTGTCACCCGAGGCAAGGCCATCATTTGGCGCCTCCCCCAAAAAATAGAACATAGGGGACAGAAAGGGTGTGTGGTTTTGTGGCTCCAAACCCACAAGAGCAGCAACCTAGCCTCCCGGCAGCTTCTCCCCGGCATCCCCTCAAGTCAGGCACCCGGGTAACGTGCCCCCTTATCCCCCCCCCCCTCAGTTGCGGCCCTGAGGAAGAGCGCCCTGCTGGTAAGAGTATACAATCTAATGGAGACAGGCAACGTGCCTCGTCCCCACACCACCCACGCAAACGCACACTCCCCTTCCTCATCATAATGTCATTCAGCCCTAAGCTGTTCAGTACAGTAAATCATTTCCCTCCATAGGAAAAACTGTTTGGAACTGAAGTACTGGGGCTCTACAAAACACCCCTGGGTAAGTGGGTTTGGGGTAATGAACTGTAAACTGCTAATTAGTGCTGTATTTTTGTAGATCCCAGCAAGCCCTGGAAGCACTAACGTTTTCTGATATGCTCACTCTTTTAGAACTACAAGCGCCCATACCCATGCTAGCACTGTAGAACTAAAAGTGCCAGCATGCCCTGGAATCCAGGATCCACTGGCACTTGCTGTGCCCCTGTATAACAAAATGCTTTCATATAATCTAGCACACTCCATGAAATAAAAAAACTTCATTAAAAATATCGATTTCCCCGCACATCCTTGTTCTCCACTTTATTGCTCAGCTAAATCAAGGGGGCTTTACTTCCTGCCTGCATTCCCCATGGAGAAGGTAAAAACCCACGTGGAACGGCCTGCCGTCAGCTTCTAATCAGTACAGAGCAGCTTCGCTGGGGAAAACTGGTCTGTGTTGGTTTGCATCAATGGAGTTCATTGATAAAATGTATCAATGAACGCTATAGATACAACTAAGCTCATTTACTATACTTGTTATGTCAACACCAGAATGTGCTGAGGGATGTGTAATCTCACGCTATATTGCATAGAAACAATGATGCAGATACAGCAAGTAGTAGAAGACACAATTATTACCGTTGTCACAATCATATATATCTTTATGGGGGTTTTATTTTTGCATTGGTTGTCCTTAAAGCCCGCAGCTTCATATAGGGGGCTTATTTGTTACAGTATGCAGCCAGCGCACGAATATTGAGAATACCTATCACCGCATATCGCGGCAATACGAATTTTACTATCGCTCAGATGTATCAATTTAAATCATTGCGACATGGGATATGCTAATGTGATCACTGTACTTCCACCTGCGGACACCAGGCAGGCCACTGCGCATTTGTGGTTTTGCAGTTGCGCATGCACAATGTGGAAAAGGCTGGGATGGGCATCGGGATCTCCTGAGACCCACCTCTCCAGCAGCACTGCCCCATTACAGTTAATTGTTAGCCCATGCATGCAAGCATAACTTTGTGGATCTTGTAAAGTATCATCCATATAGAAAACTATGAGGACAGCTGATGCGGACTGAAAGCCTTTTTATAATTGTACATACCAGCGACAATTAATTCTGAACTTAAACTAGGGATGTGCAGGCTTGCATTAGTTTGGACTTTCCCGCCAAATTCAGATTTTTTCCGCCACAAATCGGGCCTCAGAAATAGGCAAAACGTCATCTTTCATGGACAAACATCATCATTCCTGGACAAAAGTCCATGAAAGATGATGCTTGTCCATGAAAGATGACTTTCTGAGACCCGATTTTTGGCGGGAAAAAAAATCTAATTTGGCGGGAAAATCTGAACTAATCCGAGCCTGCACATCCCTAACTTAAACATGTGGAAACAACTGCAGTTTCCACATAGTGTAGGGACATAGTTAATCAATGAATAGGCCCATAAAGAGTACTGTACCTGTAAGGTACAAAGGGCATTGTATTAAAAATACAGGTCGAGATCCAAACTCTGCCACCTCCAAGGACGTGGAAATTCAAGCTCTTTTGTGCACAGGAAAATGGTGAGCAACCTTCATGGCAATGATTTAATGACCCTTTAAATGCTTACACCCCTTTATCTGTATTAAATCATTTTGTCCCACAAAATATTGTTTTTGTATGTGGGTGCGAAAAGAGCTGCCGTGTTCCCAATTGAAAAAATGAAAGGCTCAATCCCTCCCATCAGATGGCATAAAGTTGTGCACCTCTGCGGATGCCACAAGTTCACCCCTTTTCGCTAAAGAAAACATTTTCAGTTTTATTTTTGAAAAATTTTCCCCATTTAAGGATCAAATGAATACAGAGAGGGGTCTATTTTTTGTTACATGTGTAACCTGAGTACATTTCAAGTTTTATTTTACATTGGGCAAAGGGGATGTAGTCAGGAAGCCGACGGACTAAATCCCGACCGCCGGCTTCCTGACTTTCTAATCCCGGCATGACAGGCGTTGAAATCCCGATGCCTGTCATTAGACCTACGGTGGGAGCCCAACACCCGGCATGCCGATCGAAGGTAAGCCGGGCGCCGGGCGCGGACAGCCGCAGGGGGGGAGAGTTAGGTTAGGGGGCTCCCGGGGGCGACTTAGGGTTAGGCACCCCCCCGGGAGGTTAAGGTTAGGCTAGGGGAAGGGAGGGTTAGGGTTAGGCACCCACTGGGGGAGGTTAGGGTTAGGCACCCCCCCCGGGAGACTTAGGGTTAGGCTGCGGGGAAGAGGGGGTTAGGTTTAGGCACTTAGAGGGGGGGGGGATTAGGGTTAGGCATTTAGGGGGGAGGTTAGGGTTAGGCACCCCTAAGGGAGGGTTAGGGTTAGGGGGTAGAATAGGGTTAGTTAATACTTACATTTTGACGTTCGGAATCTTCAACCCTGTCGGGCTTCCGCTGTCTCGATTTGAACCGCCGGCCATGCAGCCGGTGGTAATACCTACTACACCCAGACAAAGTATGCCTAGAAATGTCTCTTGAAATGTGCTTCCGCACTGAGGTGTAAATTGAAGGCAAATATGCCACTGAAAGAACAAATACATTTTTTTTTTAAAAAATGCGCGTTTACCTCATTTCAAAAATATCACTCCACAATAGAATATCTTGTTTTGCGCTACTCTGGAAAGCTGGGCGCACATGCACCTTTTCCACAGGTAATTTATTATCAGTTATATATATAGTGTACACAGCGCCTTACAGAGAACATTTGGCCATTCACATCAGTCCCTGCTCCAGCAGAGCTTACAATCTATACTCCCTACCACACAGTTTGCAAGGAACGTCTACAATTCACCCCAACTTCTTCCACCTCAGCTCGTGCAAGCTGACAGCGCATTCCTGCTCTGTAATCTTGCGCTGTTTAGAGGAAATAGTGTACACTACAAAAAGGATATTCCAGTGCAACTGAGCCATTTTGTGCTTTATAAACGTAGTGGTCTGATATCACTGGTCACAAAGGATTAGAGTATGTTTCCCAGTTGTTTACGTAAATTTTTACCCGTTTTACTGTATGTATAAATGTTTTATTTGGTTTAGTGTAACGTAATGTAATACCCTAAACATATTATTGCCATAGCCTCCTATTTATTGCCAGTAATAGCATGTTCTGCATGCTAAACCCAATGTACCGATAATAATTACACAGGTTGTAACAATAACTAAAATAGTACCTAATATCTGTCAAATCAGGGGCAGAACTATGGGAGACAATAGAGGTGCCTGCCGCTGAGCTCCAGAACTGAAGGGGCACCTCCTCCATTGCCAACAACATATTTACCCCACCTAGGGCTGTAAATATGTACCCGGAGTGTATCGTCTTAGCCGACCAATACATGGCACCTCTTCCCGGCACCTGAGAAGCCACCATACACTAGTGGAGAGCTCCATGTCAGACCATCAGCTGCTGCCTTCGTCTATCTATGGCCTGTTTGCATGCGAATTGCTACATTACAGTATCAGCGCTGTGCCAGGGTGCGGGGGACACCAAATTATAACTTGCCTCCGGGTGTCTGGGATGAACTTACGCCACTGCTGTCGATAATTGCACTGACGCTTTAGACTTTGTACTAAAAATGCATATTATTGTCAAACTGTCCTATTAATACTGAAATCTAATATTTCATTCATTATCTTAAGATAATTTATACAGAATTGTCATACATTCATAATGTATTCTATGAAAGCTTGTAGATGAATGAATTTGATAAAAGAATCATTCTATTTCACTTTTATGAAGGGAAAGTCAATTAGACTCTAGAGAATTGAATTTATGTTAATATCTATATAGTATTGCAGAATTTCACAATGTTATTATTGTTTAAATATCCTTCATTTAGCAATTATGTTCTATTAATTAAAAGCTTAAGATGCATTTGTATATAATTTCCTAATGAAAATGGCAACACTTCATGATAACTATTATTGACATTACTTTACAATAGTTTACAAATATCTATTTCTTGTCATTACCAATATGCATATTAAATAGTTACTATATATAACACCAAACATTGTAGTCAATTCCTAATTAGACAAATAGCATTAGCAGTGCAGAAAAGTCCTAAATTTAAATAACGCATAGATCGATTCTCCTAAACATGAGTGACTTGTTTACATATTTTAATTTATGAGTAACTTATTATCATTTAAACATATGTGTACAAAATATCTTTCATACATTGTGGAGTTGCCCTCCATTATAGTGAAAATAATGGTTGCCATTGATGAGTTAATTCAATATACAAACCAAACAGCAGCAGAAAGTATTATTCAACCATAGTGATGAGTATTACTGCCTCACAGCACTGAGGTCTTGGGTTCAATTCCCACCAAGGCCCTATGTGTGTGGAGTTTGATCGGGATCATCATATTGGGGATTTTTAACATGAAGAATTTCACCGATTCCCCAGCAGATCGGCAGTCATCGATAGTTGATGATCAGCATTTTCAACTGACGGATCGGTGGTTCAGGTACGATCGGGGAATCTGAGAAATGGCCGGCAGATGTATGGGGCCTATAGTCGTGATGATGATCTTTGACACACGAGTCACTTCATAGAAGTGACTCGTGAAATGCTGTGAAATGCTGATTAACCAGCTTATAATGTCCTAGTTCTGACATTTTATCCTCCTTACATACAGATGTGCCGTCCTACATCCTTGCCAATCGCGCTACAAACGTGCGCACGCAATGCGCCATGCAATTACGTGTAGCAGCATACACTAGGGTACGCCATGGTGCACACTGCGATCACACCAATCCTATGGACTCACAGATGAGAACACAGTGAGTATATCCGCTCACGGGCACACGCCTCGCGCCATACGTGGCACGATTTGCCGCGTATGCAGCAGAAATGCAAAAGGACACATCTGCATGGCAGGTTCCTTCTTGTCATTTACTCCAGGACAATTACAATTAAGGTAGAAGAGGGGCTTTCTAGAGTACAGTACAGCACATATTTCATTTATGTTACAAAGCAAAGTAAAGCATACATTACAATTTGCAGTACTGGAAGAGGCGAGCGGTGACTATTGCACATTTTACTATTGACATGCTAAATCATTTGCTATAATCAGACCTTTATTAAAGGTGAAAGATGAAATAAGTCACTGAATGCCCTTGAATTTCTATTTTGAAGGAATCTCAGATCAGAGAATATGGCTGCATAATGATTACAATTATACTATTAGTCAACCTTGAAAAATACATCTTAGCTCAGCTTACTGTAGCTCAGATATAGAGATACTGCATTTTATTTGAGCTAACAGGAACATCCACTACAGAGATTTCTTGTGCACTTTAATATAATTGTGTCTGCTGACAATAAAACAGTATCATCAATAAATGCACATCCTAGCCATTAGCCGATGTTTAAATGCAAATAAACTATTATTTTAAGAACACAGTATTCTATTTGATCTGGTTTGAAGTGGTAATAGAAATACATCAAGTTTATTATATATACTGTATATGGAGCAGGGTGGATGTAAGCACTGTCTGGACTATATTATTATTACTATTATTACTAGCCTTTATTTATATGGCGCCACAAGGGGTCTGCAGCGTCTTACAACGTATAAAATCAGAAACAGTGTGAACAAAAAAATGGAACGAAAGTGACACATACAATACAGAACATTGCAGAACATGGACATTGTTTATAACCAGTCATACTACTCAAATAAGCAGCAGGGTCCAAGAACCCGAAGATTTATTGCGGTTGTAGGCAGTGTGGACGATATGGTGGTAGAAGTGAGGGAAGGAAAAGCATTTATGGGAAGAGGGTCCTGCTCATGAAAGCTTATATTCTAAAGGGGGGCAGACAGGGGTGACATAGAGGAGAGACGGTGAGCGAGAGCATGGGGCAGTGAGTGAGGATGAGAGCCGGAAGGCTTGATGAAGAAGTGGGTCTTGAGAGCCCATTTGAGAGTTGTAGAGTCTGATATGGAGAGGGAGAGAGTTCCAGAGGTGAGGAGCAGCATGGGCAAAATCCTCGAGGTGAGAATGGAAGGAAGTAATTAGCTGGGAGGAGAGGCTGCATTCGTGGGTGGAGCGAAGTGGGTGGGCGGGAGTGGGAGGGGGGAGATAAGGTCAGCAATGTAAATAGGAGAGGATTGGGTAGGGGCTTTGTAAATTGTGAAAAGTTTGAATTGAGTTCTGAAGGGGAAAGAGAGCCAGTGAAGAGCTGGATAAGGACGACTCACTCACGCACAGTGGGCCTAATGCATATTAATTAAATTGAATGTACTGTATTTGGCCCTTACTACTGTAGACCTAATGCAGTTCTCATGGAGTTTTAGGCACTGGCTGGTGGGCGCAGGGGTCATTTACCATATGTAGAGTACTTTATTGTAGTATATAGCGACAGGGTCACCATTATGTGCTTTATTATTATACATATGTTACATTATACTGCATTCCCAGGACTATGTTATATTCACTACAGTGTTTAATCTAGTATATTATACTGTAATTTATAATCTAGTATATTATACTGCATAAACTATCAGTACTGTATGTACTACTGTATATATACTTATAAACGGGCCCAGACCATGCACTGGAGTATCCATGCTCCCCGCAAACTATGTCCTCGCTAATGGTTGGCCAAGCCTCTGTGGTGACTGGCAGGGCAATAACTAGGGTAGTGCGACCAGTGCCATGGCACAGGGCACCGCAGGGCTGGGGGCGCTGTTCGAGCCTGTCAATTTTCCTGTTTATTATCTTTCTCACTTGTAGCTTCCTCTTCTTTTATCCCCGTATCTCCTGGCTGAACCTGGAGTACCCCTATCCTATCCCTGGCCATTCCCCATGAAGCCATGGCCGTTTTAGGAGGTTCATTATCTTATGTTCCTATTTAAAAAATGGGGCCCACCAATGCTCTCTCTGGCACAGGGCACCGCAAAGTCTAGTTACGGCTCTGGTGACTGGTTACCCCCCTACCACTGCATTCCCCCAGTGGGGCATTCATACCCCAGTCTGACACTGCCCCTACCAAATGCTGGAAGGCATACCAGTATGTTGAAGATACCATTTAGTGAAGGCAGAGACCAGGAACGAAAAAAATAGTAATATCAGAGACACCTTGCTCTTTTTACAGCTTTTGTTACCTTATTTCTGTAACATGCCCTTTGATTTTTCAGCTCATAGCCTTAGAGCTCCTATTCATGTTATGAGTGCAAGTGTATGTGCTTCCTCCTTAACTCGCTACTCAGGTGCTTGCTTCTTGTTTTGTTGAGACATGTTTTTTTAGGGTTAGTGTTAGGGTTTAGGCACTTAATAGAGGGTTAGGGTTAGACACTAGAAGGGACGTTAGGGTTAGGCATTAGAGGGACGGTTAGGGCTAGGCATCAAGGGGAGGGTTCGGGTGAAGATTAGGCATAGAAAAAAAACATGTGTCGACCATTTTTGTATTGACCTTTTGTCCCTGTCAACCTTCATTCAAGTTGATCTTTTCTGTGTTGACCTTTTGTCACTGTCAACCTATTGCCTAACATCTGTTGTCTTTCTTGACCAGTGGCATAACTAGGGTATTTGGAACCCAGGGCAAATGTAAATATGGAGCCCCCCCATCCTATGTGCGTGTGCCGAAGGCGCACACGTGCGCAAAAACATGGGTGTGGTCACTAGGGGCGTGGTCACTTAAAATGGGGTGTGTCAACATGACATACCCCTTTCTCGTCACTGTGAACATTCCTTTCCATATGCACCTTAGCCCCAGTAGTGCCCTTTATACAGTACCCCCAGTATGCAATGTCCCCAGTAGTGGTCCCTCTTATGCAGGCCCGTTGTAGTGCCCCTTATACAGTACCCCCAGTAGTGGTCCCCCTTATGCAGCCCCCCATTAGTTCCCCTTATAAAGTGCCCCCAGTAGCGGTCCCCTTTATGCAGCCCCCCATTAGTTCCCCTTATACAGTGCCCCCAGTAGTGGTCCCCTTTATGCAGTGCCCCTTATATAGTGCCCCCAGTAGTACTCCCCCCCATGCAGTGTCCCCAGTAGTGGTACCCCCTATGCAGTGCCCTTTATATAGTGCCCCCAGTAGTAGTCCCTCCCTATGCAGTGCCCCCAGTACTGGTACCCCTTATGCAGGCCCCCAGTAGTGATTCTCTCTATCCAGTACCCCTTATACAGTGCCCCCTGTAGTGGTCCAGGTCCTCCCAATGTAGTGCCCCCCAGTAGTGGTCCCTCCAAGTGCAGTGCCCCTAGTAGTAAGCCCCTTATATAGTCTCCCCATTAGTAGTAGTCCCCAGTAGAGGTCATCCTCCTGATGCAGTGCCCCCAGTAGTAGTCCCCCCTCCAGATGCAGTGCCCCCAGTAGTAGTAGTAGTCCCCCCTCTCCGATTAGTGCAGAATAAAACAAGTAATAAAAAAAATAAAAAAAATACACTTACCCGAATCCACGCTCCAGCTCCAGCTCCGGTTACTGCTCCTGCCACTGCCACACGTCAGTCCTCCCGGGCTGGCACGCTCTGCGTTATGGGAGAGACGTCATGACATCATGACGTCTCTCCCATTACCCACTGCAGGAGCTCATGAGTGAGCTCCAGTCTGGCTCTTGCAGTAGGCGCAGCAGCCAATGAGAGTCTGTCTGACTCTCATTGGCTGCTGCTTAACACACACATTGCCGCTGCACGGGTAGAGGGCCCTGCTTGTAAGAGCTTACATTCTAATGGGGAGGGGCAGACAAACAGGTGTGACACAGATGGGGTAGACAGGGAGGAAGGAGCATGTAGCAGCCGGTTAGGATGACAGTTTATCAGATACCTAGAAATGCTTTTATACGTCAATGAATATTGCTGGCGATGAACATTTAGAAATATCATCCACCTATATTGTAGTGAATAGAGAATATATACTGCAGTACCATTCACACGTTAATAATAATAATATTGTCATTTTGTGTCATTACGGATAAAGAGAATTAGTGAGCGCTACAATCTAGAAACATTTATTGAGAAATTATGGATGTACGGTATAAAATCTAAATGCAAACCATGACTGTAAAGTATACCAGCGGTAGTGAGGATACAAATCAGAACGTAAACTAGAACTAGAAAAATTATTCTGTTCTTTAAAAGTCATCAAGTTACTAGAGCATAAAGGAGACAGGGAGTTCTTCCGAAATATGTGATAACTTAATGTACCTAATTTCCAACAGGAACATACTATTCATAAATACGGGTCCTGTACTTCTTGTTAAAATGAAGGATGAAGATTGCCAAGACAGAAAATAAAATAGACTATTCTTCTGAAAACTTTTATGTTGTATTTAATGCAAATGGGTATTTACCGTGTCACTTCTCATAATCCAATGGCTTTTACCGCTGGACCACAATCAGGTCAATACTTTACGTATTTCTTAACCAATTCAGATCTGATACACCTGTCTTTACTTGATTTACTGTACAGTCGCAAACAAAGGAAAAATAACAAAAATATTTCAAGTAGTTTATGGAAATGGAAAAGATAGGCACACAGAGCTTCAATGTAATTTGCGTATTTATCCACCTAGTGCATTGATAGGCTCGCTCAGGGCCACCACCAGGGGGGAAACAAGAGTCACATAGGGAGCGTAAGGGATCAATAGTATTGGAGGGGTCAGATTGTTTTAAACGTTTAGCCTTGCAGTTCTGGCTCGCTGGAACTCACTGCCTCGCAGTTCATGAAGCCTCCGCTCTAGACGTAAGACTTACCTGTTACATCTGACTAATGATCCTGGAGAGAAAAAAAACAAAAACCCAAATGCTCTTTTCTCTAGATTGTTTGTTAATAATGAAGTTAATTTTGTATCTCGTGTTTTGTTATTTTGCAAATGTAAAGCACTTTGAGGCGTATGTATCAGAAAATGCGGACAAGTCCTATTTGGAGAAAAGCGTTATGGGGGCGATTGAATTGTTAGACGGGAATTTAGCTCCCAGGTGCAGTACATGGGAGCTATTAATATATTATTCATTTCCATGACAGCCACTTTTTTGCATGAAAATTCACGGAATTAGCCGCAGTAATCAGCTTCTCTCATGCTTAGTGCCAGCACAATGCAGTTACTGAGGGCCCGCCACTCGAGCCCAGCCCGAAGCTCTACTTAAGGTGGAGTACTACTTGCACCTCAGGAGTCTGTGAGCAGAAATCTGCTATAAATGCTGCCTCACTCCTATGAAAGTAACATTATTATTATTATTATTTTTATTATTATTATTATTATTATTAATTTATTATTATTAATACCTCTCAATTCCATTGCCATCTGCCTTTTACTCATGGTTGAAAAACCCACCAAGAGCTGTCAGTTTCATCTCTCGGCACGCTGTTTTGTAAATAAGGTCTGCTGTTCACTATTGACAAATCAACTGATAATAATCAGCAACACTTCCCGTAGGAATAACAAGCGCACGTCGGTAGTAGGTAAGTATAATAGGAGCTTTTAAATATTGTTGCATACTCACACTACAGTATTTGTTGCTATCACGGATTTGTTGAATCTTGCCCAAGTATCTACTGCGAGCTGCTTACTGAAATGTGCATGAATCCGGAAGCTGGTGCACAGGTCATATTACTCACATTGGTACACCCTTACCATTGTCCAAAGATCAATAGTTCCTAGTTTTTTAGCGAGTATGGACTCACATTGTCTTACTGCGAGTATGATGCAGGTATGATGCAAGTTTGTTCTGAAACTCGCAGCATGTCATAGCCTGTTGGAAGGTGCGACTTTATGTGAATTTCGAGCACATGCGAGTTTTATGTTATTGTAACTACAGGAAAACTCATAAATTGTAATGTGTGTTTCATTACAAGGTGCAAGTAAGCCAATGTAACCATTGGCAGCAGCATGTTTAGCAGAGGCCTGCACAGATCAGTGAGATCCGTGCAGGTTTCTGCGTGTTAAAAGTGAAAAGGGTTTAACCTTATAAAAATGAAGTGGGGTCCCCCCCCAAAAAAGCATAACCAGCACCAGGCTCTGTGAGCCGGTCCTGGTTGTGAAAATACAGGGGACAAACTGTTTATTATCCACAACCACCACCTGGCTCTAACTAGCGGGAGTGTATTGCCACAGCAGGGAACACAGTTGACGGAATCCCCTTGCCAAAGTATCAACTCTAATAAACATGTAGGCTACTACAATGGGCAACTTCTGGAATGATGTAGATGTCAGCCATTCTTTAAAGATAATTCTGCAGCCTTTAAATAGCTGTATACCGGTGTATACTAGTTGTTCCCAAACTGGGTGCCATGGGTTGGTGGTCCAGGACCAAATCAAATTATTTATGGCTCATATGATAGGCAAAACTAGTGCTGGTCACTGCCAATCATAAATATGTGGACAAACAGAAGCGCAACCCAATAGCTGACTCCAAGGATGACAAATAAACACAATTTACTTCATTTCATTTTTTTGCTGGTTTTCTCAATAAGAAATTTTTGGCCTAGGGGTGCCGTGAAAATATACAGATGCTCTAGGGCACCGTGATTTAAGAAAGTTTGGGAACCACTGATGTGCGAGATGTCATTTCCTCTTCAAAGGAGAAAGACTGCACTCTGCTCATGAATATATAGTCTCAAGTTATGTAATGAATGGTACTGTACCAAGCAGGTGTGCCATAGTCAAATACAGCATCTCCCGACTCCAATCTTTAACCACTGGTCAATCAATCACAGCACGATCTGCATGTTGTGGAAGTAAAGTTCTCATTAGTCTAAGGGCAAAATTTACAAAGCAGTGTTTTGACGGCGGTTTCTATTCTATTCTAAACCCCGGCGGTTTGGTGTCGGTTTGGTGGCGGTTTCTAAATGACAGCCCTGTTCTATTCTAAATCAGCGATAATGTATCGCCGATGACGTCATTTTCGCCTATTTCAATTAACCCCGTATTCAATTTCAAAGACTTTTCGCAGGTTCGAAAAGTCTTTGAAAAGAAACCAGGGGATAACTGTTCACCATGTTTTTCATGGCGAAAAAAAGTGCAGAATTGGGGTTTAGGGGTGCAGGCTTAAACAAAATAGCCTGCATTCCTGGCAATGTCATTTAAAAATAAACTGCGTCAAAAAAAAGTTTTAAAAAAAATAGGGACACCCCAAAAAAATAAATTAAAAATTTGGGGTGAAAATAATAAAAAAGAGAAAACAGTGTTTAAAAATAGGGAAATAGGTTCAGGGCTATTCTGCAAGTATGCGGCAGGTGTTTTCTAGAATAGGCTATTAGCGACAGGTGCATTTTTGCAGAATTTTTAAAAAATGACTTTAGGGAAATATATGCTAGTACCCATTTTCATGTACCCCAAATTTGATGGGACCACTTTAAAAAAAAAAAAAAAGTGCTCTTCAACGTCAGGAAAAAACACCTGCCGCAGCTATTTAAAAACCCAACTTTCTTTTGCAGGCAAAAACGGGGGTACCCATAGTGATCCCCCATGTCTGGACATCTTTAGAGGGGTCCCAGGCACATTTCCCAAAAATTCCCGTTTTTGTTTGTAGATGGTGCGAAAAGTGAATTTAAAAAAGCATGGATAATTTTTTACTTGCCTTTAGCAGGCGAAAAAAAGTGCAGAATTGGGGTTTAGGGGTGCAGGCTTTAAAAAAATAGCCTGCACCCATGGGAATGGTGGCTAAAAATAAGCTGTGTTAAAAAAAAGTTTACAAAAAAAAATGACCACCCCAAAAAGTTTTAATTTTGGGGTTATAAAAAAAATGGGGAACATGTTTTTAAATTACGAAATTATTTCAGGGGGGGGGGTTTCCCAAGTATGCAGCAGGTGTTTAAATGAATGCGGGTGGTAGTGTCAGGTGCGTTTTTAAAGAATTTTCAAAATGCACTTTAGGGACTTAAAAATATGCTAGTACCCATTTTCATGTACCCTAAATTTGATGGGACCACTTAAATAAACGAAAAAAGAAACCTAAGTGCTCTTCGGCATCACTTGTTCTAATGTTGGGAAAAAACCCTGCCGCGGCTATTTAAAAAATGCAGAACACATACCCAGGGGATACCCAGAGTGAACCCCCATGTCTGGACATCTTTAGGGGGGTCTAGGAACAAAACTCGAAAATTCACGAATTTTTAGCTATACTTAACTTTCCGCAGGCTCTCGTTTTCGCTGCATCCTAATTGAATATGGGCATAAAGCGGGCGCGCACCCGATACTTTATCCCCGGAAAAGCTACGATGTGGAGTGAAAACTCCAGCACAGACTTTTTGCTCCCTAATTGAATACGGCTCTTATATCTGGAGAGAAACAACTGGATTAATGATGAACTTGTGGAGAGTCGATTATATCATCTTCTGCTGATCTAGGACTTCTTCCATTTATAAATTGGTCAGGAATAGATTAACTTGTAGACAATCAGAAGCAGTTTAACAAACAGGTCACATTTCATAGTTTGATTTATAAAGTCGGCTATATCTGTAGGAAAAACTATTAATATTAATCTGAACTCTTTAATGGTGAACTTTAATCACAGAATATTAACTTGATGAAATACGAACCAGAAGATATATTATCTATTACAGCAGCTGCCAGTGTGTGCCAGTATTTAGTGTATTTTTGGAAACATGTTATTATTAGGGTATAAAATGTAGCAATTTGCAATTAATCCTCTTACCAAATGATCTAAAATCTGTAAGAGTTGCAGAGAAGGTCATCTGTGCCATCAGGTTTCTTTTGTTCCAAATATAAATTTTCCAGTAACAAATGCCAATACATTTCTAACTAAAAGACAGTTAATATTTCCTGTACTTGTCATTTCAGTTATTAAATAGCGTAAGCTGATTCATTATGTGACTGCTGAAAGCCAAGATACTCAATGAAACCTTTTTATGTGGGATTAATTCACAGGAATACATATTCAATATAAGCCGAGCCGCAATACTTTTTCGCGGCCCGGACTTTCCGCCTACTTCGCCTGTTTTGTAGGAGGAAAAGTATTGCGCCCATCCTGGCTTTACTCCGTATTCGATATGGAAGTATCCGGTATGTGAAATCGGGACCCGGCTAAACTTAAACAAGCGGAAAGTACTGTAGATTTTGGGAAAATCAGCCTGACACCTCCCAAATAATGCTCTGACATGGGAGTTCCCTATGGTACCCCCCCGATTTCGTTTGCTGAAGGTATTTGGTGATTTTGGCTCATTAGCTGCTAAATAACGTTTTTCTATACGTGATGAAGAATAGTATTTTGGAGTTTTTTTTCCAGAAAATAACTTATCCCAGCAAATTTGGGGTACTTGAAAATGGGGGTCAGCATATTTAAAAGTTGCTAAAGTGAAGTTGAAAAAATTGTGAAAAATCCACTTGCCGCAAGCACCTGCAATCAAAAAAACACTTGGGACATACTTGGGGACCCCCCCAGATTCGCTAGATTTTAAGTTTGTACCCCAACTTTTTTTTTTGCCCCCTTTTTCAAAGTCATTTTTTGAGGTGTCCTTAAGTATTTTTAAAAAAAATGTTTGACAAAGATTACCTTTGGGGGACTGTCTGAAGGCTGCATGGGAGTTCCCACAACGTTGCACCCCAAAACGCCAATTCTGCACTTTTTTCCGCCTCCCATTCATAGGCTAAACTTTTCCGCCTATTACATTGCATTGACTTTCCGCCTAGGCGGAAAGTCTTTCAAATTGTATACGGGGTAAAAGTCAAACAGGCGAAAATGACGTCATCGGCGAAAAGTTTCAGCCAAAAACGGACTTTTCGCCTCAAATTGAATACGGCCCATTGACGGGTAACTGTATGCACTCAGAATGTTAACACCAAAATATCGTCTTGGTCCTAATATCGTAATTCAGAATATCAGTATATACAAATTTCTGACATTCAAAATGTCGACATGGAGATAGAGGTTAATGTATCAAGCAGTGAAAAGCGAGGAGAAGTGGACCAGTGGAGAAGTTGCTAATAGCAACCAATCAGCTCCTACCTATTATTTTATAGAGTGTACTTGATAAATACTACTTCAATGCTGATTGGTTGCTATGGACACTTTTCCATGCTTTTCACTGCTTGATACATAAACTCCATAATCTCAACACTGTAAATGTTAACAGCCAAAAAGTTCACATATATTTTTGTGCTAAGGTTCATACACACTAGCCGATGTGCTATATGAACAATATTGGTGAAAGATTTCCCTTGAACTTTCTGTAGTGCAGGACAAACGATATTGGGTGTACACACTGAACGATATCAAGATATCTTTAAAGATATCTTTCAGTGAAGTCATCCTGCCACATTTCTGAACAGGCAATTCATAATGATATCGTCAGATTGGCCTGCATGTACAGACGACAAAAGACATCATTAACGACCCGCAGGAGCACGCATCATTGGCATACACACTGAATGATATATCGGTGAACGATATCGTTATCGTCCTTATCGTTCATAAAAATTGTCTAGTGCAGTGGTTCTCAAACTCAGGGTCTCATTCAGACCCGCTCGCAAGCGCCTGAGCACTAGCAAGCGGGTCGATGTTTGGCTGTGCGCACGCACAGCAGCCGCACTGCGCATGCGCAAGCCACGGAGCGAGAGAGAAATTCTCTCGCTCCGGGGCTCACTACAAAAGGGGCGGCTGTCGATGTTGATCGACAGATCGTCCCATTTTGTAGGCGTGGCAGGGTGGGGTGGTTTCACAAATGGAGGCGTTCCCAAGCGAACGCTTGCCATTTGTGGGCGGCCCCACTGACATCACCAGTGATGTCAGTGGGAGAGCTTCCGGCTCTATTAGAGCTGAATGCTCTCTGGGGCTTTTGGCAGATGAGACCCTACCACAAGGGTCTCATCGCAAGCCCCGAAGGTCGCGATGGTCTTGACCGTCGTGACCATCATCCTGGTTGCTCGTTAAGGCTGTGGGTGGTAACCCACAGCCTAGCGAGTGGCCAGGAGGCTGGATAATTTTTTAGGTGCGGCCGCCCTCATTCAGAGCGAGCGCTCGCATTTTGCGAGCGACTCTGAATAAGGTCCTCAGTCCTCAGGACCACACACAGGTCACGTTTTCCAGGTCACCCAGCAGGTGCACAGGTGTATTCATTACTCACCAGTGGCAAACGCAGGATTTTGAAAGGGGGGTTTCCAAATCCTTGGTTACCAAACCAATGAAAAGACAACTAGCCATAAATAGACAGACAGACAGACAGATAGATAGATAGATAGATAGATAGATAGATAGATAGATAGATAGATAGAGCTAACACAGGATTTAGGACTACTACAGTAAAATATACCACTCAGTCTATGACGGGGTACACACACACTGACTAACACAAACATACAGAAACACACACACACATCCCTATCAATAAAAAACATGAATGCAGCAGGCAAATATATACAGCCAGCATGATTTATTAAAGACCCCCCTCCCCCCAGTTGTGGTCCCCCCTTTGCAGTGCCCCCAGTAATAGTCCCCCTTATGCAGTGGCCCCAGTAGTACCCCTATATATATAGTGCCCCCAGTAGTAGTCCCCTATGCAGTACCCCCAGTAGTGCCCCTTATATAGTGCCCCCAGTAGTAGTCCCCCTATGCAGTTCTTGAGTAGTGTCCCTTATATAGTTCCCCAGTAGTAGTCCCCCTTTTGCAGTGCCCCCAGGAGTGCGCCTTATATAGTGCCCCCAGTAGTAGTACCCCCTATGCAGTGCCCCTAGTAGTAGTCTCCCCTATGCAATGCCCCCAGTAGAAGTCCCCCTTATGTAGTGCCCCCAGTAGTGCCCCTTATATAGTGCCCCAGTAGTAGTCCCCTCAGTAGTTTCCCCCAGTAGTAGTTCCCCCATTAGTGCCCCTATATAGTTCCCACAGTAGTAGTCCCCCTATGCAGTTCTTGAGTAGTGTCTGTTATATAGTTCCCCAGTAGTAGTCCCCCATTTGCAGTGCCCCAATAGTGCCCCTTATATACTGCCCCCAGTAGTAGTACCCCCTATGCAGTGCCCCTAGTAGTAGTCTCCCCTATGCAATGCCCCCAGTAGAAGTCCCCCTTATGTAGTGCCCCCAGTAGTGCCCCTTATATAGTGCCCCAGTAGTAGCCCCCTCAGTAGTTTCCCCCAGTAGTAGTTCCCCCATTAGTGCCCCTATATAGTTCCCACAGTAGTAGTCCCCCCAGTAGGGCCACTTATATATTGTCCCAAGTAGTAATCCCCTTATGCAATGCCCCAGAATGGGCCACCCCCCTATTCTGTGTCCCCAGTAGTGACCACCCATACAGTGCCCCCAGTAGTGGCCACCCCCTCTATACAGTGCCCCCAGTAGCACCTCCCCTATACAGTGCCCCGGTAGCAGCCCTCCCCTATACATTGCCCCCCATAGCCTCCCCTCTATGTAGTGCCAGTATCATAAATAAATCAATTATTACCTTCAACTGGGTGCTATAAAGTGAGGCAGCAGAAATAGTACAAACAAGTCACCAAAATCTTGTTAAATACACATATAGAGAAAACTGAGTGCAATTCCTTGCGCCAAGGAATTGTGTGATACCCTGACCACTAGGATTGAATTGTGTAATAAGGTGTGGATTTCTTACCAAGTACAGTTCCTGGTTCGTCTGTTAGTCTTCCAAATTATTCACTACAAATATCAACAATAAATTTAATTTATTCACACATAACCATTTCACAAAAGAGTAAGGGGTGCAAGACACAGTTGAAACAACAATTCACATTACAACAATGTACAGTATACATGCATAAGACTACAGGAAAGACACTCGGATCCTTGGGTAATTTTATTTAACATGAACACTTTGTTCTTGTGCTGCAAGGTAGAGGGGTTAGCAATACACTATTTTACCCAGACCACATATGATAATACCATTAACCGTTTCTATAAAACAATATTTGCAACCTAGTGAACATTTAGTCCCTGAATGTCTGGCCAGAACCCCTTGCATTGGTGCACTTTTCAATAACCAAGACCTTAAGGCTATGTTGCTAGGATATCTCAAGTTATCTGTGGATGCTACACTGCCACTGATGGCAATACTGAACCTCTTTAAGATAGCCTGTAGCTGTCTCTAAAGAAGGCTGCATTTGCCTAAAGTGAGTATACTCCGATGGTTCTATTCACGGGTGTTAACAGAGAAAGTTTAACTCCGTATAATACAACATAAGTTAAGGTTAGTTGGTCTGGACGAAACAACACAGTTCCTTATTAACTGTTAATTCAAGCTGAGTATCTGGGTATAGGAGAAGGGATTATCCTGCTGCTATAAAGTAGATGAAGAGTAAATTAACTCACAGGCTCTATGCTCATTGAATGGCTGTATTGTAGTTAATCTCTTAGTGTTGCAGAAACTACTATGAGCTCTTTGCTTGTCTATATCTGCCTGCCTTTCCGTGTGGTGCAAAATACTGTGCATCTAACAAACCTGTTCCTTGTAGTCCAGCTGATCAGCGATTGCAGCTCCTGGGACAGCATCCAATCCTCCAATCCAGCCCCCGCTGTCAGTCACCGCAGAGGGGGAAGGCTGCAGGGCAGTCCAGCCTACGTTGCTTCCTCTCCCAAGCAGCAACAGCTTCCTGACAAGCTTCGGGTGACACCGCTCCCTCCCTGATGGCTGTTTCTCCTCACAGCCATGCTCCGGTCAGTCCAGCCTCTCACCCTGGAAGCGACTCCCGCGGCTCCCGCTGACAATCTCACAGCTGTCCGGTGAGTGCGCAGACCTTGCGCTGTATCACGCTACCTCAGGACTAACTGCTGGGCAGCTTCTCTTAAAGGCTCTGTCCGGGTCCTTGACACGCGCCGGCTCTGTTCCCGCTGGGCGCGCGTGCTACATTAAAGTCACAATGGTCATATATCACTGTAGGAGGGTGAGCTCCAGTCCAGTGGGGCAGTCCAGACCCTGCGCTACCCCACCATTAACAGTCCGCGACTGGGGACAGTTCATAATCCCGGGGGGGGGTAAAAGGGGAATAGAGGCAGTCCAGCGGGCATAATATAAGGCATACAACTGCTGGTGTCCAGTACATAAATAATACACATCACAGCCCTGGGGCATCATGCACTCCCAAATAAATATTAGACACATCTATCCAACATAAACCAGGCATCTTATTAGTGATACTCCCAGAATTGGGGGTATCACAATTGTACTCAGTTTTCTCTATAAATGCCAGTGTCATAGGCCGTGCCCCTTACACACACAAAAAAACCCAGCAACTTTCCTGAATGCTGCGACCACCGCTATCCGCTCCTCCTGGCCCGCTCTGCACTATGAGAGAGACTTCATGACTTCTCTCCCATCACCCGCTGCGGCTGAAGCCGGAAGGCGGAGCTCATGAGTTAGCTCCAGCCGGCTCCCTCCATGGACGCAGCAGCCAATGAGAGTCTGTCTGACTCTCATTGGCTGCTAGAATAAACACACCGCCGCCGGGTAGTACGATCTTATTACCTGGTGCCGGCGGCGGTGTGTTTGTTAGTGTGTAGTGTGGACTGCACTCACTGCAGTCCACACTACACTTAGTGATCAGCGGGCAGGGAGGATTTCTGGGTACTCAGAGACCCCCCCTCCATGCGTGCCTGCTCAATGACACATTTTAAAAGATCCACAGGTGAAGGTAATTATTTCAATCGTGATTCTGTGAGGAGACCTGGAAAACATTCACTGTTTAGGGTCCTGAGGACTGAGTTTGAGAACCTGTGGTCTAGTGTGTATGTGGCTTTAGATTAAGGGTTAGGCTGCTGTTAGGGTTAGGTTGTGGTTAGGGTTAGGTTGCAGTTAGGGTTAGGTTGCGGTTAGGGTGCATGCAGCTTTAGATTAAGGTTAGGCTGCAGTCAAGAGTTGGTTGTGGTTAGGGGTAGGTTGCGATTAGGGTTAGGCTGCTGTTAGGGTTAGTTTATGGTTAGGGTTAGGTTGTGGTTAGGGTTAGATTGCGGTTAGGGTTAGGTTGTGGTTAGGGTTAGGCTGCAGTCAGAGTTAGGCTGCTGTTAGGGTTAGGCAGCAGTTAGGGTAAAGGCCCCCATATATCAGCAATCGATTGAGGCAATTCTGCAATTTGCAATTGATTATGTATATTGATTATGTGTAAAAACCTGTAATGTATGGGCGATCTGTGAAGCTCATACATTGCAGATATTTATACACAATCGATTACAAATTGCAGAATTGCCACAATCGATTGCTGATGTATGGGGGCCTTTACACAGATGGATTGGGGCTGTAGATTGCTAGTATATGGACATGATCAGCAGATTTGCAGACCATTACTAGTAAAATGATGGGCCTATCAAGATTGGAAGATCTGTGTTTGCTGCAATCGATCTGCAAATCACTGAAAAAGATCTATAATGTATGGGCGCAGATTGCTAGATTGGGAAATCCTAACATCGGTCAATGAATCTTCAAATTGTCCAATTGTGGTTTTCAGATTGCTGATGTATGGCGGTCTTAACCCCTTCTAGTATCTAATATATGATAATTCAAATATCTTTATTATTATATTTTATAAGGGGGTGCAACCACGGATATACACGTCCAGCACTAAGTTTCCAAAGAAGTCCGTATTGGTGCATATACACACTGACTGACAAAAGCTTAAAATGTAACATTTATTTAAATCTATCAAAATGGTTAAATGTATGTGCTCAAGCAAGTAAAATAAAGTTAAAACCAAAAAAGTAAAGCAAAAATCTTTAAATAAAAATTGTGAATTAAAATAAGAACCAAGAATTATTTGTCTGTTTATTGTTTATTGTTGTTTTCTTATAATAATCGTTACAAATAAATGCTGTTTAAATTTCCACCTTATCGGCCATCTCAATCCTCTGCCGTTATTCTGTGTATTACAGAGACTTGTCTTAATATCCAACAAGTCTGCAAAGAGATTACTGATATATTTTACAGCAATCCCTGTTGTGATGACAATAGCAACTATGTAATAAAAATGACAATATTGTTACCAGATGTATTGTTTTACTGCAATAATGGCTTTTTCTTGTAGCTATTTTGTCTACCGATCACCTCATGAACTGGGAGAAATAAACATGTATCTGATATCTTGAAATCTATACGTGATTTTTTTTTTTTGCCTTTGAGAAAGCTCAGATGTGAAACGTATATTAGGTGTTAGGCCGGAGATCCTGAACAAATGTCAGTTTATGCTGTATTACAGTAATTATGAAATACCCATCCTATCATGAGACCCGTTCTATGAATGAATTAAAGGGAGACAGAGGTTGTATGTAATAACCATTTGTGGGTTAGAAGAGATACTGGGCATCAATCAGCTTGGATCGCAAGTCTGCAATCGCACGCACCTGCACATTGTGAAAATAAGCAAATGAATGCGATCGCAGTATGATACCAAGTACTATACTAAGTCAGCGAAAACATTGGTAACATCGAGTAACATCGGACCCATACGCAGAGTTGTGGTTGAGCTTGACATGACTCACAATCTGCGAAGCTTCCTGACGCCATGTAGAGCTCTGGCTGTCTATGCCATCGCTGGGGCTGGTAAGACTTGGATATTAAGACAAGTCTCTGTAATAAACAGAATAACAACATAGGATTGGGATGGCATTTTTTCGGAATGATAATTATAAGAAAACAACAATAAATATTAAACAGACAAATAATTGAGCATAATTCTTGGTTCTTTTTTTAATTCACAATTTTTATTCAAAGATCTTTCCTCACTTTTTTGGTTTTAACTTTATTTTACTTGCATGAGCACATACATTTAATCATTTTAATAGATTAAAATAAAGGTTAAATGTTAAACTTTTGTCAGTCAGTGTGTATGTGCACCAATACGGACTTCTTTTTTCTTTAGAAATGGTGTGCTCAAGTTCTCAGCCTGCTGGAATCTGCCTTGAATTCTACAGTCTTGTAGATTTATATGCCTGCATCTCAGTGTTGCTGAGGATTTCTCTCCTGATTGTGCTTCCACCTGAAACCTCACCTAATCTAATGGGCCCCATACATCAGAAATGGATTGCCGCGATCCTGCAATGTTGCAACCCAGGATCGCAGAAATCCAACATGTTGGATTTTGGCGATTTGATGATCGCAATAAAAAACTGATTGCAATTGTCAAATCGCGGACATTTAACATGTCAAATGTTTGCGATCCGGCGACGGATCACAGAACATCGATGGTGGGTGATTGTAAATTTCCGATGGAAATAGGAAATATCCAATCGCAGCCCTGCATCGCAACGATTCGTCGCAGATGTATGGCCACCTTAACTCCAGTGTGCTCCTGCCTGCTGTCCTGCAGAGTTCAAATCTTATCTGTTTTTAACCTGTTGCATTCCACTCTTTGGATTAGTGCACCCTTCATTCTCCTGCAGAGAAGAGCCATTTCCTGGATCATTGTGTGCAGTTACCTCTGATATTCTTGCAAGCAAGTTATCTATATGCTTTGTGTGCTAGTTCCAGCCTTCTACTGTAAGCTCATTCTAAAGGACATAGGGCCTGATTCAGAGCCGCTCGTAAGTGGCCGCTCGTTCGTTCCGAGCGATGTTTGCACAACTGGGCATGCGTACGGATCGTAATACGCATGCGCGAACCAGTCAGTGCGGACGAAAATCATTTGTTCGCTAAATAGCGAATGCCTGCTATTTTGAGTGACAGGAGGAGGCGTTTGTGGGTGGTAACAGGGGAAGGTGCTTGAAAACGGGGAGTGGAGATCAGAACGCAGGCGTGCTTAAAGGTCAAAACGGGCGTTTTAAGGGTGTGCATAATTAATACAGCAGCATCATTGACCACGTCACTGGGTTATTTTTTAGTCAGAACTGCTCGCAAGATTGCGGTAGGAAAATCCAACCACAAGAATAGCGAGCAGTTCATACGCTGGTTGATGTACTCGATTAATCTAATAAATAGCGGAGTTTTCCAAAAAACGTCCGCATGTTTTGTTCGCTCGTTCAGACCTAGAGGCGTGAACAGACCGCAAAGAGCGAACGGTTCATTTGAATAGCCACCCCTTTTTCTGAACGAGCGAGCGCAAATAGCGTCCAGCTCTGAATGAGGTCCATTATCATCTCAGTTCTGTCCTGCAAGCACAGTGTTCTCCTGACATCTCCAGCATACCTATGCAGCAATTACAATATATTCATGTGCTCAGCTTTCTACCACAGTATAAGCACTAAATTCACAGATGCAGTCTTCAAGTGTCCTGAGGCTCTACTGCCTGTACATTTACTGATCCTGGTCCAGCTATGTTAACTCCTGCATTACCAGTCCCAGCCTGGTTAACTCCTGCTTAGATAGTCCCAGCATGTCACAGCCCAATTCCCAGCATTACTGAACCTAGCCCAGCTCAAGTATTATGCGTTACTGGTCCCAGCCCAGTCAGAGGCATTAACGGTCCCAGCCAAGTAAGAAGCAGTACCAAACCCAGCCTGGTCAGAGCATTACCGGTCCCAGCCCGGTCAGTGGCATTACTGGTTCCAGCCCGGTCAGAGACATTACCAGTCCCAGCCCAGTCAGAGGCATTGTCGTTCCAAGTCCAGTATCCAGCATAGCCGGTCCCAGCCCAGCACTCAGCATAGCCGGTCCGAGCCCAGCACCCAGCATATCCGGTCCCACCCCGATACTTAGCCTAGCAGGTCCCAGTCTGGCATCCAGCATCAACAGTACCATCCTGGCATCCAGCATCGCCAGTCCCAACCTGACATCAAGGATCAGTGGTTCGAGCCTGGTCTCAAGCATTGCCAGTTCCAGTCCAGCCTCCACATTCACCAGTTCTAGCCTGGTTATCTCACCTGCCTCTTTTCCTACAGTCTACTCCAGCAAGTAGCATCATTAAAGTACTTAGCTATTCTCACTACAGCAGTCCCAGTTCCTGTACCCACAAACAAATACAGATTTAGACAGTGCGGATCTTGAAATGGGGCAGATGGGACTAGAGCCCCAGGCTTCCACATAAAAAACAGGCCCATTATCACTAAGGCAAAATGATGACCAGCCATCCACGAGGCCCCTCTGTCGGCCATAAATCATAAGTATTAAATTGCATTTCTATTTCCCTCACAAAATTATACTATTTTTCTACATTTATATATTTAGGGGGACATTGGGGCTGATAGTGTAGAGGGGTGTAAACGCCCACATGGCACAAGCCACACCCACAGCACTGGTCACAGCTCCTCCCCTTCTCAGTATAGGCCCATGTAGCCCTTAATTTGGGTCTGAGTGCAATAACATGCTCCTCAAACAGACATGCTTTCAACTCATCAGTCCCTATGTATACAGCTGTAACTAGGGGAAAACCACAATACATCTTTCTACTTCAGGGTCCATAGGGTATCCACAGGATACCTTGGGGTATAGGTGTGACGTCAGTCGCAGGGCACCAAAGAGTTAAGCTTTCAGCCTCCCAGGATGCACTAGGTCCCCCTCCTATACCCCGCCCCCAGGCCAAGGCACCTCAGTTTAGTTTGGTGCCCGGCCGGAGTCGGGTGCACCTGTTGGAGTGGGGGCTAGAAGAGCCCCTGAAGCTTATTCTTCATGCAGCTGTGGCTGCACAACTGGATGAACAGCATGGACAGTCAGTCCTGACGTCCATGCTGTCTTCCCTACACCCCGCCGGTACCAGAACGCCGGTACTGATCCGGGGATGCTGGTGGGCATCTGGGGTCACAGCTAGCGGTGACCCCAGATGTTCCGGACCATGGCCGGATTCAAGGGGGACAGAGGTAAGCAGCGGGGTCCCGCGGTGGGTCCCCGCTGATCACATGGTCCTAAGTCCCCAGGCAGGGGGCTCCCTGGGGACTGGCTGCAGCGTGGAGCCAGGCGACCAACCTGCGCTTCCACTACCCCCTGGGACAGCGGACCGCAGCAGAGCGGTAGCGCTGCGGCGTCCCAGGGGTTAAATGCATGCCAGGGGAGCGCGCCTTCCCTGTCTCACAGCCGGCGCCTCCCCCGCTGCACACAGCCCTCTCTGCACTGTGCTGACTGGTCCTGTGTCAGCGCTCCTCCCCCAGGCCAGCTTCTCTCTGCTCCTCGGCGGCCATCTTCTCTGCAACGCATGGTGAACGCTGCTGGAAGTCTGGAAGGAAGCATCGTGGTCTGGGTCCCCCCGCATACCTCTCCTACGCTGTGGCTCAGGTCTGTGTATGCAGCGCTGTGTCCTACCAGGCCCTGTGTCTGTGTAGTTGAGTGATCAGCGCTGTTAGTGCAGGAATTGTTATTTCTCTGCATTGTATGTGACTGTGCTAGCGCTGCCTGTAACTATTCTTCACTAAACTGTCAGCTTTATTACTGTCCCTGTTCTTTCTGCTAAAGCCCTTGCGGTGCGGTGCTGCAGGGTGGTCTCTCGCCTATTTAATACTTAATTGGTGAGAGAGGTCACATACGTGGTGCCATCATGTCTGAAAGTGATTTTCCCCTCCGGCTACAGTGTACCACGTGCAAAGTACCGTTAGCGGAGGGGGAGGGTAGCGCGGAGGGCCTTTGCCGGCAGTGTTGTCCATGGCGCGGCCTATTACGGTTACAGCACCGGTACAGGAGCCGCCCTGGGCTTGTTTCGCTCAGGCGTTAACAGCTTTAGTGGGCCAGTTAGCTCCGCAGCCCGCGTTTACTCCGATGGGTTTGTCCCAGCAGTCTGTGGTGTCGTCACCCATGCAGGGGTTCCCACGACAATTGGTGGTACCCCACAGTCTCCCTATTTCCCCGCTCCCGGGTTCTCAGGAGCCAGCGTGGGTTAACTCCCTGACGAGTTCTTTACAGCACTTGTCGGATGTATTGCAAGGGGAGTCTGTGATGCGGCCTCATAAAAGGCCGGTGGCGTCTCTGTCCGCTCCTTATGAGGATGACGAAGGGACGTCTGATGATGGGGAGATTCTGGATCCTTACGATCAGGAACCTTTCCATACTAAGGACGCTGATGCTAAGTCCAAAGTATATATTCCTGGACTTATTCGGGCGGTCCGCACAGCCTTGGTGATTGAGGACGAAGTTCCCCCAGCGGCTAAATCTAAGTATGCCTTTTTCAAAGATGTGAAGGGCGATGCCACAGTCTTTCCTCTTTCGGGTCAGTTGGTGGACCATTTAGAGGAGGCGTGGAAACAACCTGGCAAAAGATACCAGCCGCAGAGACGCCTGGCGGTGGCTTATCCGTTCGCGGATAATTATTTTGCTAAGTGTGAATCCCCTCCACAGGTGGATTCTCACGTGACCCGTCTTGTCCGTAGTGCCACATTGCCGATGCCATCCATGTCCTCCCTTAAGGATGCTACGGACCGCAAGGTAGAAATCTGCCTGAAGTCCGCTTATTCCCTTGCAGGGGGGGCAGCACGGCCGGCTATGGCCATTTGCTGGGTTG
The DNA here is from genome assembly GCA_031769625.1 of Taudactylus pleione. Classification (NCBI taxonomy): domain Eukaryota; kingdom Metazoa; phylum Chordata; class Amphibia; order Anura; family Myobatrachidae; genus Taudactylus; species Taudactylus pleione. The sequence goes on from JAUIMM010000646.1 coordinate 2,673,277, forward strand.
CCAGAGCGATGGAGCGCTGGGCGGATTCATTAGAGGCTTCTTTTGAATCCGACTGTCCGGCCGAACAAGCGGAGTTGATTGGCAATCTCCGTGATTCGGCCACCTACATCAACGAGGCGGCTCTAGACATTAGTACTCTGGTGTCTAGAATTTCTTCAGCAGCGGTAGCTGCTCGTCGCACCTTGTGGCTGCGATCCTGGAAGGCGGACGCAGATCCAAGAAAGGTCTGGAAGCGTTGCCGTTTACCGGAGAAGTTCTCTTCGGTCCGGATCTGGATAAGATTGTGGCCACGCTGGCGGCAGCCAAATCTGCTTGTCTCCCGTCGGCCGCTGCTCCTTCTGGTTCTGGACCATCGTCCTTTCGGTCATCTAGGGCCCAGGGCAGGCCCAAACCACAGTCGTTTCCTCGACAGGCTGGCCCTAAGAAATCGGGCAAGCCCCGGAAACAGGCATGGAGTACCAGACGTCCGGCCCCCAAGCTAGATGACAAGCCTGCGGCCTGACGGTCCGGGTCTCCCCTTGGGGGATCCCAGGGTGGGAGGCCGCCTGCTGCAGTTCTCCCGGTGTTGGTTGTTCACTACGACAGACACTTGGGTTCTGGAGGTGGTCTCTCACGGGTACGCCCTCTCCTTCCGGCACAGACCCCCGGCTCGATTCTTCACCACGGGTCTACCATCAGACCGGAACAAGGCTACGGAGCTGCGGAAGGTATTGCACACTATGCTCCAGGCTGGAGTTATAGTGCCTGTTCCATTCTCCCAGAGGGGCCAGGGTTTCTATTCAAATCTATTTTTGGTACAGAAACCCAATGGGTCATATCGTCCGATTCTCAACCTCAAAGCACTCAACAAGTCTTTGCGGGTCCCGAAGTTTCGGATGGAGACCCTACGGTCCATCATTCTGGCGCTGGAACCTGGGGACTACATGGTGTCATTGGACATACAGGACGCTATGGCGGTCATGGCGGCTTCTCTGCGGCTGCAAGGAGTCCGCATGTTGCCGTACTTGGACGACCTGTTATTGGTGGCAGGATCTCCAGAGCTCCTGTTACACCACTTGGACCTGACCATTGCACTGCTGCAACGGCACGGCTGGCTAATTAACTGGCAGAAGTCCACTCTAATCCCGTCTCGGAGGATTCTGCATCTTGGAGCCTTATTGGACTCGGGACAGCAAAGGATCTTCGTGACGGAGGACAAGATCTCTGCTTTACAGTCAAGGGTGCGCAGTTGTCTGCACAGCCGCCGGGTGTCCTTACACTCGGCGATGAGGTTACTGGGCTCCATGGTGTCGGTGTTCGACATGGTGGAATACGCCCAGTTTCACTCTAGACCTCTGCAGCACCTGATCCTGTCCAAGTGGAACGGGCTGCCTCAGTCTCTGAAGTTCCAGACGATTGTGCTCACCCCGGAGGTTCGCCTGTCCCTTGCGTGGTGGTTAAAGATGACCCACCTCAACAAGGGACGTCCGTTCTGGGTTCCAAATTGGGTCCTGTTGACAACGGACGCCAGTCTTCGAGGCTGGGGAGCAGTTTCGGGTCCACACTTGTTCCAGGGCAGGTGGACACCGACAGAAGCGGAGCTTCCAATAAATATCTTGGAACTCCGTGCGGTCTTCAATGCTCTCCTGCAGGCACAGCGGTTTCTCCAGGGTCACCCGGTGCAGGTCCAGTCGGACAATGCTACCACCGTGGCCTACATAAACAGGCAAGGAGGAACTCGCAGTCGGGCGGCTCTCGTAGAGGTCTCTCGGATCCTGGTTTGGGCGGAGCGCAATCTTCCGGCCATATCAGCGGTCTTCATCCCGGGAGTGCTAAATTGGGAGGCGGACTTTCTAAGTCGCCAGGACGTTCATCCAGGGGAATGGTCCCTGCACCCGGACGTTTTTCAACTACTGGTAGACAGGTGGGGTCTTCCAGAAATCGACCTCATGGCGTCCCGGCACAACAACAAGTTGCCGGTGTACGGGTCTCGCACAAGAGACGAAGGGGCGTCTCTGGTGGATGCTCTGTCCGTCCAGTGGACGTTCAGGTTCGCATACCTGTTCCCTCCGGTCTCCCTTCTTCCACGGGTAATCCGGAAATTCAAACAGGAAGGAGGGACGCTCCTGTTGATAGCTCCCGCGTGGCCCAGACGGCACTGGTTCTCAGACCTTCAGGGTCTGTCCGTGGACAGTCCTCTGCGGTTGCCGCTACGACCGGACCTTCTGTCTCAGGGTCCTTGTCTTCACCCGGACCTGACTCGGCTGTCTTTGGCGGCGTGACTGTTGAGACGGCCATGCTGAGGTCCTGGGGGTTTGCCAGCTCTATGCTGTGTACCATGTTACGAGCTCGGAAACCGTCTTCCGCGAGGATATACCATCGCGTGTGGCATACGTTCTTCCAGTGGTGTCGACCGAGAGGTTATGCACCGCGGGAGTTTCGTCTGTCTCGGATTCTCGCCTTCCTGCAAGCGGGACTAGATCATGGGCTTCGCCTTGCTTCTTTGAAGGTACAGGTTTCGGCCCTATCTGTCTGGTTTCACCGTAGGATTGCTACAATCCCGGATGTGCGCACCTTTATGCAAGGTGTTCTCCGTATTCAGCCGCCCTTTGTTCCACCTGTGGCGCCTTGGGATTTGGCTGTGGTCCTGAGGACTCTCCAAGGACCGCCGTTTGAACCACTGGGCTCAGTGGATATTAAATGGCTAACAGCTAAGACTGTTTTCCTTCTGGCCGTTGCTTCAGCCAGACGTGTTTCTGAGTTAGGGGCTCTTTCTTGTAGACCCCCTTTCTTGGTTTTTTTCATGGGAACAGGGCAGTGCTCCGCACTCGGCCCGAGTTTCTCCCCAAAGTTGTTTCCCAGTTTCAGGTTAACGAGGAAATAGTTGTTCCGGCCTTTAACTCACCGGGTCTTTCCGTGGGTGAGGCCTCTTTGGATGTTGTGCGGGCCTTAAGGACTTATGTGGACCGCACTTCTTTGTTTAGGAAGTCGGACGCTTTGTTGTCCTCTATGGCTTCTGTAAAAAGGGTTGGCCTGCTTCAAAGCAAACTTTGGCAGCCTGGATCCGTATGGCTATTTCTGAAGCTTATCTTCATGAAGGCCTACCGGTCCCTCCTTCTCTGAAGGCTCATTCCACTAGGTCTGTGGGTCCTTCGTGGGCAGCTTGACGTGGTGCCTCGGCAGTTCAGATCTGCAAGGCTGCTACGTGGTCTTCTGTCCATACCTTCGTGAGGTATTACAGGTTTGACACCTTCGCCTCTCAGGATGCTTCCTTCGGGCGGCGGATTCTCCTTTCTGCACAGGAGCGTCCCCACCCTTAAAGGATACTGCTTTGGGACATCCCCAAGGTATCCTGTGGATACCCTATGGACCCTGAAGTAGAAAATATGAGATATGGTAAGAACTTACCCTTGTTATCTCTATTTCTACGAAGTCCATAGGGTTCCACAGGACTCCCGCCCTGTCGCACCTGTGCTGCAGATGGGCTTTGCTCTGGTCACCGGTTTTCCGTCTCCCTCTGGTGAGAATGTGATTCTTGTATGTGTCCAGATCTTTGTTCTCTCTCTTCCTTCTCCTCCTCCGGCCTATGGCTTGGTAACTAACTGAGGTGCCTTGGCCTGGGGGCGGGGTATAGGAGGGGGACCTAGTGCATCCTGGGAGGCTGAAAGCTTAACTCTTTGGTGCCCTGCGACTGACGTCACACCTATACCCCAAGGTATCCTGTGGAACCCTATGGACTTCGTAGAAATAGAGATAACAAGGGTAAGTTCTTACCATATCTCATATTTTCTGAGGAGAAAAGCTGAAGTGAGATACAGTATGACATTATGAAGGTAAATGTTGATGCAAGCAGTTAGTCCCCTCACCAACCAAGTTAAGGATTTTACTGTAAATAAAAAAAGTGGAAATATGGCAGAAATATTATATATCGTAGTATACAAATTAGGCTCTCGGGCAACAGATTGTATGGTAAATGCAGGAGATTAGAATCATATAATATTAAATAGTATATTAAGGTGCATAATAAGTAATGTGAAAATGTTCTTGGAACTGGGATTATATAAATGTATTAGAGAAAAGTGGGTGATAGTTTGCTAGAAACTTTTCTAATTTGGTCCACTTCCTCCTTCATTCAGTTCTCATTCATCATACTGTATGAGCTGGTACAATTTGTTGTACTATGCAAACATCAAACATCCGCATGGCATCAGTACAATAGAACGTCTCTGAAGATAATGGATTGTGATTGAAATATTACCTCCTTCCTCATCAATGCCGTACAATTTACAGTGACCCATAATGAGCTTCGTGTTTAATGCGTCATGTTATAAACAATACACTAAGACAGCGATGGGGACAGCAGTGACACCTACATATTCCAGTCTATTGTGGTTGAAATATGAAGAATATGTGATCTAATCCCTTAAAGCTGCAATCCCACAGGCATGTTTTTAACCCTTGCTGCTTTTGTTATCCCTGTGCTGAGGCCATTTTCAGATGCTTACGCTTGATACATTCCAACATCAATATCTTATATGTGGTAATTTATGTTGTTAGAAATAGACAGATAGAGCGCTCTGTGGTAGTAATGTAAGTAAGATCTAATGTTTAAGATCTGACAAAATGTTAATGTCCATGTGAATCTGTATGTACACACAGATGATGGTGTGTAGATGTTAGTGACAACTGGTGGGCAAAAACTTGAGGCTGGGTGTTCAGGACTAAAGTCCCTATGGATTGAAAAATCCAGTAGTGCAGGAAAGTTCACTAGTGTCGTTGTATAAGTTAGTGATGTACGTATATCCAGGTAAATTAACCACAGTAAGGATAATGTTCAACAGCAGATGACAGTCGACCCAGGTTGGCAAAAACTGTCGGATGGGTGTTGTAGGTGCACAATGGCCGGTAACAAAGTGTTACAGGTTAGCAAAAACTGTAGGCAGGATGTTGCATGAATATGAATAGACCTTGTCCAGGATATAGTTGTACCTAGACTCCACCTTCACTGCTCTCACCACCTCAGGAAAGGAATGCAGTATCATAGTGACAGGTACACTAGAATGCAGTGACTTAGGTGAGGAATAATTGCTTACCTGATTATGATGTCTGCTGGTCCTGCACGTTCCTGCGTCCACAATCACTGTGTATAGGTGTGAATGGGGTGCTTAGATGGATACTGATGACTAGGTAGTCAGGTCTAATGTCAAGACTGTTTAATAAACAGTAAATAATGACAAAAAATACCCTTCAAACAGGGATTGATAGTTAAAAGTACATGGGTGATTCGAAAGATGACCCAACGCGTTTCATCTCATTAGGAGACTTTATCAAGGGCACCTACACAAATTATATATAAGAAAACATTTTTTTTAATTGAATGGGTTTTTTATTTTTGGAATTTTAATTTTGGAACAATACAGAGGTCTAGCATAAACACAGAAATAAAAAAGGAAAATGAGAACATTAAATATGAATATCAGAGACCACGTTGAAGTATAATATATAAAATGTATCATATTTAGTGGTCTAGAAAGCAGCAAGACAGGCAGAGAACATATCAAATGTAATAAAAATAAAAAAATAAAGGAGGAAGTCCACAAGTAGAAAAAAAGATTTTTTTTTAAATAAGAAAATACTGTATCATTTCTAACACGTCAAATAAAATTTAACCAAAATGGCCCAAAAATATATTTATTTTGTTTTATTTAAAATGTAAGAAAGTCATCCAAAGGCAATCTAAACACCACAAATAAATTATTTGTATATCCTGCCTCTGCAGTAATTCACTTTTTATTATTTTTTTGGCAATTCTTGCAGAATCGATTTAAATCTTATCATGTGTAGGAATAATATCCCAGCCCAACAAGGCTATCATTTTTTAAACTAAGAAATCTACCATATTAGAGGGGACCCCTTTTTTATTTGACACAATGTGAGTGAGGTCTGGGCTTTAGATCAGGATACGTTCAGAATCCCGGCGCAGGGGATGCTGGTGCCTTAGAAAAACGGCACCGGCATCCCGGCATATGTCAGAATCCTGGCACCGGCATCCCAAAGGCAAGTAGCAAGGTTGGGGGAAGGGTTTGGATTAGGGTAAGGGGTTAGGCACTAGGGGAAGGAATAGGGTTAGGCACTAGGAGGGAGAGGGTAAGATTTAGGGTGCAGGGAGTGAGGTTAGGTTCAGGCACCAGGGAGGGAGGGTTAGGGTAGGGAGAGAGGGAGGGTTAGGATACCTATTGACAGGTGTCGGTAACCTAACCCTGTTGGGATGCCGGTGTCAGGATTTTGACCGCTGGGATCCCGAGCACTGGCATCCCATACCCATCCTCTTTAGATCGATCATGTGTGATTTTTTTTTGTGTCTGTCTGTTGTTTAAGTCATTGTCTGGTGATCACCAGATAATAACTACTAAGTAGGCACATCATTTCAAAGAGAAGGCTCCAATCTTTCAAACCAGGCTGACATCACACATTTGCAGGCCAGTGTGGTGGAGATAGGGCACATTTTTCCGTAGCACTGGGTAATACTGCCTGGTAATCATGCATAAGCAGAACGCAACAATCGTCCGACTGCGTGCGTAATCGCAGTTGCGATTGGTTATTAATGAGGCCCATAGATCCTTCCACCCTTATACAAAAAATGCATGTTTTTCGTTGCATATGGCAACATGGCCTAGTGATCACTGGTGATCATCAGACAATAAGTACTAAGGAATAATTTTAAATAAATCTTCCTCCACTCACACCATGATTTTTCTGTAATGCAGGTAGTTATTGTCTGGTTATCACACTGATCCCCAGAAATTTTCTTTTATGGGAGTACCTATTTTGAAATGGTGGCCTCTCCTCTTTCAAATGAGGGAACCTCTATCTTTCTAGCTACTATGTTGCTTGAGATAGAGGAACTTAGACATGTCACCTTTAAAATCCATCCTCATAGTTGTTGGCAGTCTCCTCTGGTCATCTAGATCAATTTTTCCCCAAAGCCCATCAGTCTCCACTGGTCATCTGGTTATCACACAAGGGTATAACAATCCCCCTCTGATAGCATTCAGGTCCTGAGCATCTCATTACTTCCTGTGGTGTACAGATTGCGCTATTCTGTCTCCCTGTGTACAAGTGTATCCCAGGCTCCTGCTGGTTCCCAGACCAGTTCATCCAATAATCCTGCTGGCAGCTGTACCTGGCACATCTGGGGATCCTGCTGGTTCCCAGACAAGTTCATCCAGTAATCCTGCTGGCAGCTATACCTGGTACAACCGGAGATCCTGCTGGTTCCCAGACCAGTTCATCCAGTAATCCTGCTGGCAGCTTTCCCTGGTACATCCAGAGATCCTGCTGATTCCCAGACCAGTTTATCCACTAATCCTGCTGGCAGCTATACCTGGCAAATTCAGAAATCCTGCTGGTCCCCAGACCAGTTCATTCAGGTTCCTCCTGATAGCTAAACCTGGTGCATCCAGAAATCTTGCTGGTTCCCAGACCTGTTCATTCAGTAATCCTGCTGATAGCTATACCTAGCGCATCCAGAAATCCTATTGGTTCTCAGTCCAATTCTGCAAGCCCACCTACTAGTATGCCATTCAGCTCAGCAAGCCTTCCTGCCGATCCCAGACCGGTTCCTCCAAGTTTTCTATTGGTTCCACTCCAATGTTACAAATTTCCTGTTCCTGTCATTTATCATCAAAGGCAGTTCTCACTGCCATCCAATTCATATGCAAATAGAGCTATTTACATCATCCATGGTTCCAGTCAAGCCAGTCTCCGCTGAATCCAGTTCAACACCTGAGTCAGGTAACTCTCAAACACCATTCGTGACAATGGGTAGATACAACATTGTAGCTACGTTTGGGTAAATACAATATGGTGTCAGTTACAAAGTATGGGTAGATACAACATTATAGTGTCAGTTACATAGTATGGGTAGATACAATATTATAGTGTCAGCTACACAGTATGGGTAGATATAACATTATAGTGTCAGTTACATAGTATGGGTAGATAACACATTAAAGTGTCAGCTACATAGTATTGGTAAATACAACATTATAGTGTCAGTTACATAGTGTGGGTAGATACAACGTTATAGTATCAGTTTCATAGTATGGGCAGATACAATATTATAGTGTCAGTTACATAGTATGGGTAGATACAACATTATAGTATCAGCTACATAGTATGGGTAGATACAACATTATAGTGTCAGTTACATAGTATGGGTAGATACAACATTATAGTGTCAGTTACATAGTATGGGTAGATACAACATTATAGTGTCAGTTACATAGTGTGGGTAGATACAACAGTATAAGAGTCAGCTACATAGTATGGCTAGATAGAACATTATAGTGTCAGTTACATAGTATGTGTAGATACATTATAGTGTCAGTAACATAGTATGGGTAGATACATTATAGTGTCAGTTACATAGTATAAGTAGATACATTATAGTGTCAGTAACATAGTATGGGTAGATACAACATTATAGTGTCAGCTACATTTTATGGGTAGATACATTATAGTGTCAGTTACATAGTATGGGTAGATACAACATTATAGTGTCAGTTATATAGTATGGGTAGATACAACATTATAGTGTCAGTTACATAGTATGGGTAGATACAACATTATAGTGTCAGTTACATAGTATGGGTAGATACAACATTATAGTGTCAGTTACATAGTGTGGGTAGATACAACATTATAGAGTCAGTTACATAGTATGGCTAGATAGAACATTATAGTGTCAGTTACATAGTATGTGTAGATACATTATAGTGTCAGTTACATAGTATGGCTTAGGGCCGGATTTCACGCTGTCCATCCCAGGCGCTCGCCTAGGGCCCGGTGGGACCCAAGGGGCCCGTGGACGGGCCCCTTTGCCTGAAGAAATCCCCGATCACAGCGCTCCCAGAGGAGCATTGCGTGAGTACCGCTGACGTCATGACGTCACGCGGTCCCGCCTCCACTCCCAGAGAGTCCCACGTGGCTGTCGGAGAGAGAGCCTGTGTGTCCGCCGCCGCCTGCGCGCGGCAAGAAGGAATGGTGTGTGTGCACACTGCAAAGGTTAACTCACCGCGGACCCGCCGCCCTGTCCCTTCCAGCTGATCCAACCTCATCCAGCTAGCCCCGCCGTGACCCGCCCCAGCAGCCACTCTGTCAGCCTTCCAGGCCCTCCGCCGCCCACCAGCAGCAGTGGAGCACCCAAGGACAGACAGGTAGGGAGCTGTATTACATATACAGTATATATGTACTGTATGTATATATATATATATATATATATATATATATATATATATGTGTGTACTGTATGTATATATCTATATTAATGTGTACTGTATGTGTGTATATATATATATATATGTATATATTTAAGTGTGTGTATATATATATATATATATGTGTGTGTACTGTATGTATTATGTATATATATATATATATATATATATATGTACTGTATGTATATGTATATATATATATATGTGTGTGTATATATGCATGTACATGTGTGTGTATGTATATATATATATATGTGTTTGTGTATATATGTATGTATATATATTTATATTTATATACAGACGGATGGTGCAGCACTCCATGCGCTTAATAGAATCCATTAAGTGCATGGAGTGCTGCACCATCCGTCTGTATTTGTGAGTAACATGCGCACCCTGCCACTTAGATGTTCGTTTAGGAGAGCTGGACCACACGACTATGTGTACATATATATTATATATATATATATATATGCGTATGTGTATTAGGGATGTGCAGGCTCGGATAGGTTCGAGTTTGCACGTGGAGTTCGGATTTTTCCCTCCAAAAAAACGGAACTCAGAACGAGGCAAAACGTCATCTTACATGGATGAACATCATCATTCCTGGACAAAAGACCAGGAATGATGATGTTCGTCCATGTAAGATGACGTTTTGCCTCGTTCTGAGTTCCGTTTTTTTGGAGGGAAAAATCCGAACTCCACGTGCAAACTCGAACCTATCCGAGCCTGCACATCCCTAATGTGTATATAGTGAGATGCACATTTTATATATATATATATATATATATATATAAAATGTGCATATATCTCACTGGGAATAATTATATATATATATATATATTTTTTTTTTTTTCTCTCATCTAGTGACATTGTAAAGACCGTGTATGTCCAGTAGGTATATCACTAGGTCAAGACTTGACCTAGTGACACCTACTGGATATATGCACAGTTATATATCACACACACACACACACACATATTATATGATGTTTTGATGTCCGTAATGTTTAAATCTTTAAAAAGTTGATTATAAGGAGGAAAAGCTAAAAAAATTATGTAAGGGCATGAATCGGGAGCTCACAAATAGTGGTATGGATTGTTTGAGGGAGGGGGCCCAAACTAGTACCTTGCCTAGGGCCCCATGAGGTCTAAATCCGGCTCAGGTATGGGTAGATACATTCTATTGTCAGTTACATAGTATGGGTAGATACATTCTAGTGTCAGTTACATAGTATGGGTAGATACATTTTAGTGTCAGTTACATAGTATGGGTAGATACATTATAGTGTCAGTTACATAGTATGGGTAGATACATTTTAGTGTCAGTTACATAGTATGGGTAGATACATTCTAGTGTCAGTTACATAGTATGGGTAGATACATTTTAGTGTCAGTTACATAGTATGGGTAGATACATTTTAGTGTCAGTTACATAGTATGGGTAGATACAACATTAAGTGTCAGCTACATAGTATGGGTAGATACAACATTAAGTGTCAGCTACATAGTATGGGTAGATACAACATTAAGTGTCAGCTACATAGTATGGGTAGATACAACATTAAGTGTCAGCTACATAGTATGGGTAGATACAACATTATAGTGTCAGTTACATAGTATGGGTAAATACATTATAGTGTCAGCTACAAAGTATGGATAGATACAATATTAGGTATAAAAAGAAAGAAAGACAGTACTCTCCTTGTTGGGGCACAAATCCATCATGAATGATGTATAAATATAAATCGTAAACAAGACGTAACTTTTAATACAATATGTATAAAAATGATAGAAAAATACTCACATGAATTACGAGAAAATTACAACACACAAACAAAAAATTACATGACTCAGTAGTATCTCATCCTGAAAAGATATTCCAGGTCCCACAGTGTTGAAAAAATACACTATAATTCAGACCTCTCAGGCAAAAGAATCTACTATATTACAGATTAATGCATGCGGTAATCACCATTTAAATTAGATTGGGAATAGTAGGCAAACATAGTATAAATAAAATATATGTAGTCTAATCTACAGGTAGTTATGCAGTAATTCATTACTATCCCCTGCCGAAAATATATAGGATGCAATTTAATGTAATTCAGTAGGCAGCACATCGCTAAGGATTGGCCTTTAAATAAGTTTGCTATTTCCACATTGCAGTATAGTATGGGGGGAAATACAGTTATCTCCTTGAGCACAATTCATGCAAAGTACAGAGTATAGTCTAAGCTATATACTGTATGTTATCCACTATCCAGAAAGATTACTCCTGTATACAAAGTAATGCTTAAGCAACAGTTGAAAGTTGAATAGAACTCACAACTCAGTGCAGTAAATAAACACAAATACTGTGTCATTCAATGAGAGGTTGATACCTCAATAATGCAATTTATTCAGCAATTCGCTCTGAAAACAAGAGACCCCTTGGGATATCCCTGTGACACCTGCCTGTCTACAGTTTGGACCTCCGGAGAGACGGATGTATTTGGCGCTGTAGGATACACAGTGGCATTGAGGTTGAGCCTGGGATCGAGTCGAGATTTGAGCACCTGGAGTAAACGGGGTACTGTTATATCTGCAATTGTTTTTATAAAGTTGTGGACACAGCAAATAACCCTTCTACATTTGGATTTATTAGGATACTTAAGATCCACCTCCTTTAATATTCCAAATGAGCAGATTTTGTTAATGCTTTTTACAAAATGATATGTAACATCTGTCTTTTGTACTATTTGTCTATGGAGAATATATGTGAATTTTAAACTACTTTGTTTGACCGGTTTAAGATAATAAATCTGTTTTATAGGTAATTCTAGTATGTGATTTCTTCCATACACACCTTCTCTTGTATTATTAGCGCAAAGGTTATTAGTAGATTTTTTGAGCTACATAGTATGGGTAGATACAACATTAGGTGTGTCAGATACATAGTGTGGGTAGATACAACATTAGGTGTGTCAGATATATAGTATGGGTAGATACAACATTAAGTATCAGCTAGATAGTGTGGGTAGATACATCATTATAGTGTCAGCTACATATTATAAGTAGATACAACATTATAGTGTCAGATACATAGTGTGGGTAGATACAACATTAGGTGTGTCAGATATATAGTGTGGGTAGATACAACATTAGGTGTGTCAGATATATAGTGTGGGTAGATACAACATTATAGTGTCAGATACATAGTGTGGGTAGATGCAACATTATAGTGTCAGCTCTATAGTATGGTTAGATACAACATTAAGTATCAGCTACATAGTGTGGGTAGATACATCATTATAGTGTCAGCTACATAGTATGGGTAGATACAACATTATAGTGTCAGTTACATAGTATGGGTAGATACAACATTATAGTGTCAGTTACATAGTATGGGTAGATACAACATTATAGTGTCAGTTACATAGTATGGGTAGATACAACATTATAGTGTCAGTTACATAGTATGGGTAGATACAACATTTAGTGTCAGCTACATAGTGTGGGTAGATACAACATTTAGTGTCAGCTACATAGTGTGGACAGATACAACATTAAGTGTCAGCTCTATAGTACAGGTAGATACAACATTAAGTGGCAGCTTTATAGTATGGGTAGATACAACATTATAGTGTCAGCTGTATAGTACAGGTAGATACAACATTAAGTGTCAGTTACATAGTATGGGTAGATACAACATTATAGTGTCAGCTATATAGTATGGGTAGATACAACATTAAGTGTCAGTTACATAGTATGGGTAGATACAACATTATAGTGTCAGCTATATAGTATGGGTAGATACAACATTAAATGTCAGCTATATAGTATGGGTAGATACAACATTATAGTGTCAGCTCTATAGTACAGGTAGATACAACATTAAGAGGTCTATGTACTAAGCAGTGATAAGTGACAGAGTGAAAAGTGATAAGTCTGTGATAAGTGACAGCCAATCAGCTCCCAACTGTCATTTTTCAAACACAGCCTGTGAGATGACAGTTGGAAGCTGATTGGCTGGCACTTATCACAGACTTATCACTTTTCACTTTGTCACTTATCACTGCTTAGTACATAGACCCTAAGTGTCAGCTTTATATTATGGGTAGATACAACATTAAGTGTCAGCTATATAGTATGGGTAGATACAACATTATAGTGTCAGCTATATAGTATAGGTAGATACAACATTCAGCTTTATAGTATGGGTAGATACAACATTATAGTGTCAGCTATATAGTATGGGTAGCTGACACTATATACCAACATTAAAGTGTCAGCTACAAAGTATTGGTAGATACAACATATGTAGGTTTGAGGATTTTTATGTTTTATAATTTTCTTGAATTCCATTGTGAAACCTGGGTCTCTTAGGTGTTTGTTGTCCTGAAAAAATGTGACTTAGATATCTAAATCCATGGCCATCATGCTTCACAATATGCAACCATGTTCCAAAGTTGATAATAACTTTATAATATTTATATTGCAAAAAAAATAATAAATAGCAGATTTTACAATGACATAATTCATCATTGATTGTTACATCACAGTTTGGATGAAGAAGTATCACTGAGATAGAAGATCTGTTGTAAGATTAATTAATTATACATCTAACATAAAAGGTAACTATAACCATATGTGCGCACTTTCATTATTGGTGTTTGTGTTTCTTGGCGAGATCATCTAATTGATTCACAAACAAACGAATCAAAACTTGCAATGCGTTTGTCTTTTCACCATCTGGATGTGATCAAATCATGCAAAGGCCAACAGGACTGCCAACGTTTCATCCTTTCTTAATCTGTATTAGCTACATTATGCAGACAGCAACTTTATGGGGTCGATTCAATTAGCTACGAGCTGGCTTGTCCCACAAGTAAGTGTGTATATATGGAGCGTTTATGGAAGTCCTGAGATTTCAGTTTTACAGTAAGTTCACAGGCTCATAGGGCTGTGTACAAAAATCAGCTATTTCGGGGTGAGATCTGGGCATCATGGTAGAGAATTGTTATGCCATTGCTAGCATTTCCACGTCATTGCAATGTTACGTCATGGGGCTCATGGCTAATTGAATTGATGTGTATACACCTGACACTAAGGTGTATCTGTTGAAATGTTTAATCTTATTTCTTCTCCATAAATATAACATACTTAGGGTTAGATTTTTTAAAGTTTTTCAAAAAGACAAAAACAGAAAGTGGTGGTGTTGCCCAACCAATCAGATTCTGTCTATCATTTTCTAGAATGCAACAGAGAAATGACAGCTGTAATCTGATTGATTACTATGTACAATAGTTCCACTCTTTATTTTTAGAACTGCTTAATCTGGAGCATGATGTTCTATTTCTGCATCACATACAGAGGTCGGCATTTTATCATTCACAGACATCTGCATATTTCCCAACTATCCAGCGTGTTTGCTGGAGAGTCCTGATTGTGTTGGACTGTCCTGTGGTCTCACACTCAGGGCTGTCTTAACAGCAGTGTGGGCCCTGGGCAAAGCAATATACTGGGGCCCCTACCCACCATTTCACGGGAAAAAAAATTAATTGGTCATATATGCTGCCCAGAACAATGATATGACACAGCCACCATATAGTACACAGGAGAGCCTGCTGCACGTATTGGGAATCAGTATGAATGACCGCCGGCCCTATGGTGCTTCAAATCCCGATGCCGGAACTCCGTCACCGCTGGGTCCCTTATTATCAATGAGGATGATGGAGTCCACCTGAACAGTGTCCTATCCCCCTGGGCTCCACTCTCAATATCTCTCCCCCTTTCCCCCAAAGCAGTGTCATAAACACCCTGTGCCCCCACTCGACATGTGTTTCTACCTTCTGCCTTCCCCCCAATAGCAGTGTCCTCAGCCCTGAGCTCCCACACACCCTTGCCTCTGCCTCCCCCCCAATACAGGTCATCAGCCCCCACATATATATGCCCACCCACCCCCCATTGCAGTATCATCAGCTCCCTGAGTCCCTACTTCCCATGTCTTTGTCTCACCCTCCCATAGTAGTGCCATCATCCCCCACTCCCCAACCTTTATCCTGTGTGGTGGAGACGGGTCTGTCAGCAGCTCCGCGGGTGTTGCCTGGCTTCTCCTGTGCACCCTGCAGTAGCTCGCATCTGCCTCACAGGCAGAAAGTGAAAGTGAAACTAAAAACATTTCCTGCCTATGTGAGTGCTGCCTGATCTCTCCTGCTGGCTGCCTCGGATTGCCATACCCGAGCAGCTCAAAGAGAAAAAAAAAGGGCCAGCCCTGCTGGCGGGCCCCTTGAAGCTTCAGGCCCTTGGGCAACTGGCCAACAAGCCCAATGGAAGAGACGGCCCTGTGTCACACTTAGAATGCTTGTCCCACTCTGTGGGGGGGGGTGATACTGCTGCACACATTATAGGGAGTTGTTTCAACTAATGTGGCATTAAAAAAGGTATTTAAAACTAATAATGCGCTAAGCATGCCTCCGTTTCCTGCTACCACTGATTTTGAAAACATTAGAAACTGTTTATTGCTACTTAAAAAGATTTAACCGACAATATTTGGCACTTTTAATTCATTTTACAATATAAAGTCAAATTTTGTCCAGGTTTACAGGTGTTAACTTTATGCCTCTTGTCGCTTAAAATTGGTTTGTAAACTGAAAAGCTTTGAGTCACATCACAGGAAGTCAAAGATGCAAATGTAAACTTTGGTTGTGGAAATTGCTGTGTCCTTCCCTCGTAACACATCAGTCAATGCCAAAATGTCCCCAAGATCTGGTTCTTTTGTTAGTAACATCCATCACTTTTTTTCATTACTGCCTCACCCACTTCTTCAGTGGCATGGGTTTGTCTGAGAAACTGGTCCACCACAGTTCATTTAGCATGGAGTTCCACACAGAGAAGAAATGTCAGCAATGCAAAACATACTTGTATCAGTACTTGGTTTATTTGTGTAGAGTACCATTTACAGTCATACACTGGTAATAAACCAAACTCAACTACTTTCTTACTGACAGATGTGATGTTAAAACTAACTGAAGGCTGGCATGCATGCTCTCTCTGGGAAAACTGCCATCAGCAGAAGATGAAATTAGTAGTTCCTTTCTTAAAGACAGTTCTTACATTTCTTAGATATGCAAACAGGAGCGAAAATAATCAAAAATATAGAAAAAATATTCCATGGCATGTCCAAATTTTCGAAATATGCCTATATTGGTTTGATTTTACTTGAAACAGATAATTAAATATAGAAATAGCAAAACATAATAAAAACTGGTAATAAATAAAGGAAGAATAGTAATCATCATCAAGTAAGTTACTATAGAGTACTATAGAAGATGAAACTGGGGTCTTTGCAGAGTTTATTATTTAAGTATATCTTTGCTTCTGTATGATTAAGCTATATTTGTTTGTGCCTGTTATAGTGCTAGAGTGGTTGACTCACGCCTTTAATTACTGACATATGCAAAGTATATAGATTCTATGGCTATATTTTCATTGCACTGTAGGGATGGCCATCGACCATTGATGTTTTCAAAGTATCGATTGTTCCTGGTCGATGTTAACTAGTTTTGCCATCGATGACAGAGAACCAATGGTTTTCCGCCATCGGTGGATGAGTAGGAGCCAATGTTTTTATTTGTGGCAGGACAGAGCTTAGCCCCACACCAGGCGACTGATAAGCCCTGCCCCCATTTTAAATTTGTGACGGCCCGCCATGCCTGCAGCAGAGGAGACCATCGAGGGGGTGCAAAACATCAACGGTTCACCATAGATGGATTTTGTGACATCGATGGTAATCACCGATGGGCCCATCGATGGCCATCCCTATTGCACTGTGAGCCTGACTCAGCGTTAGGATCAATTCAAAAAGAGGAGCAATCATGTTTCTGGAGCAAACAATGTTTCAATGCAAGGGGTACAAATGCATTTATATTTTTGCATGCAGGGTAAATATTGTCTGCTTTTGCATGTAGTAAACAGACACTGAGCAGCTTTGTTTTTACACTGATCTTTAGAATTAAGCTAGGACAAATCTACCCCACCTACAGTGCAATGTGGTTTCGCTCTTTTTTTGCCCCTTTTTTATTTGCTCCTCCTACTATAACTCTATATACTCTACTCTCAGTATGTTCTTTGAATGGGACATATGCTATAATACTCTATGCTATAACAGTGGTTTAGTCATTATAATAGAGTAGCCATTAGAATAACTAGAACATTAAAATAGTAGAAATAGTTTAGTTCTGTAGGAAATTCTTGAATGTACCTGTTATAATTGTGTAATGCTAAATTAATAACCCCATCTATATAATACGCGAGAAAATGTGTCTGTCTGTTTGTCTGTTATGCATGACCAGAGTTTTGGACCTAGCTCCACCAAATTTGGCAGAGTGGTGTAGTTTGACCAGGATTAGGTTTTTGTCTAGGTTTGAACTTTGTCAGGGCCACACACTGTCACACAAACCCTAAAAATGGGGATACTCTTAAATTACACAGATTCTGGGGCTGGCTCCAGTGGAAATTGGCAGTCTGTCAAAAACCTGTATGAAAGCTACAAAAGTATCAATTTAACCTTACAGTCTGAGCAAGTGTCAAACTTTATGCAAGTTCATATTAAATCCAAAGTTAGTTATTTTTAAAGTGACCATATATATTAGTCAGCAATCCGTGTTTGCATGCAAGGGCATAACTATTACTTTGGGGGCCACATAGCAAGATCTAAAAAGGGCCCCCCAGGGGTAAAAAAATACATACATTTGCCCCTACACAGAGCCCATTGATGTTATGCCACACAGAGCCCATTCAGGTTATGCCACACAGTAGTACCCCTTATACACATTATGCCAGGCAGTAGTAGTGCCTCTTATACATTATGCCACACAGTAATGCACCTTACACTACACAGTAATGCTCCTTACACATTATACCACACAGTAATGCCCTTTACAGATTATGCCACATAGTAGTAGTGCCCCATATAACACATTATTCCTCACAATAGTAGTGCCCCTTGCACATTATGCCACACAGTAATGCCCCTTATAACTTTATGCCACACAGTAGTGCCTTACACATTATGCCTCCCAGCACCATGCCTCCCCCTGTGTGCCATCAGCAGCCAGCAGGTGTAGATTTTAGTGCTGGATCACCAGCTAATTACAGCTGGCACACCAGCAGGCAGCAGAAGACATGGACAAACAGCACTGGCACAATTTAAATCTAGCACCGGTCATGAACCAATCGGAGCTCACAGACCGGCAGCCAGTCAGGAGCTGCCATTGCTGATTTCCTGCCGGTCCACGAGCTCTGATTGCCTCATAACCTGCAGTCCTGTCTCACCATGTCTGCCTGCCAGTGCTGTTATCAGATTGTTGGCCACCACCAAATCAACCCCACTGACACCCTGGCCTCACTCGGTGGCCCTGACTGGACCGGCCCACCTTGTGTGCGTGACTGGGTGCAGGGGAAGCGGCGGGCCACAGAGGCAGCTCAGGCATCATAGCAGCTGAACCCCTTACACCCACAGTAGTTACGTCACATGCATGCATTTTAGCAAACAGTGGGATCAATGGAATGGGGTTTTCAGGATCAATGGAATGGAGTTATAGGCGAGGACAATGTAAACAAATAAAGGCTGCAGGTGTACTTCAGAGTCCAATCTTCAACCCGGGCCTGATTCAGAGATGGACGCTAATGCGATCGCAGTTGCGCTTTCGTACGCAATGCAGCTGCAAAAATATTCTAATGGTAGCAAAGATCACCCGAACATAAAGATGCCCACTGCTGCCTTCTTACCTGAGACATATCGGTATATATAAATATCTGTAATATCGAGGGCCATCTTGCCCTTGCCCTCTGTAAAACTAGGTACAGACTGACTTTCCAGGGACATATCCAAGGACTGGAAAGAAAGTGCCAATAAAGAAACATCACCAGTCCATATTTTTCATATAAATGAGCCTTACTGCGCCCCCTTCCATTTTTATTTTTTTTTGCCTTCTAGCAGTATAATTTTTATCATCTTCTAAATGAGTCACTTATTGTCAGGAATGTTTATGCGAGTAGCCCCCAATGGCTCCCATCTGTACGGTTGTGAGCTGGATCTCTGCACTATAAATAAACAACTTAAAAACAGATGGAGATAAAACAATTCTAGATAAAGAACCACAGCGTACCCAAAGGCATATTTAGAAGTATTGGTTAGAAGACTGTGGTATGTCTGCATGCAGGAATTGCAGGCAGGTTATAGCAAATTACTTTTAAAAACATGGATAAGGAACCTTATTACCTAATGTTGCTGTACTTTTGTGGCTTTCAGGAACAAGTTGTTTCCTGTTTTGTAGAAGCATTCCAGCCAATCAGCTCCCAACTGTCATCTCACAGGCTGTGTTTAAAAATGACAGTTGGGAGCTGATTGGTTGGCACCTTATCACTTTCTTATCACTTTTCACTGTGTTTCCTAACACTGCTTAGTAAATAGACCCCTTAGGCTGTTCAACTATTTCTGCCATTTAGCAGACTCAAATTATGAAGATTTTGCATCATTTAGTTACTGTTTACTATCTATCACTTCTTAATATTGCATTGGAGAGCTCTTTTGAAAGCGCATTGATGAACACACTCTGGCAATACAGGATACTGGGGATACATTAGCCAGCACTTTGCAATAGTTTCACTGTTTTTAGGGGTCTATTTAAAAAGATGTGTGATGTAATTAATAAAATCTTTAGCATTTGTCGCTGTGTGTTGTAGAGTTCTCATCGCTATATTTATACTTATAGCCACTTACCTGCCAGGTGCTTGATAGACCAATTAAATACAGGCTTCTTCTGACTATATATAAAAACATTTATTTCAAAAACACATACAATATAAGATTATTAATATCAGTAGTACATTCCCAATACTGCTGCCAATAATAGACAATAAGTCAGTAACATATAAAATTACAGCAATTCCTGAAATTAGTTAGTATGAATATTCCCCAGTGGATAGAGGCCCTGATTCCAGACCCACTCGCTGCCGCTGGCCACTCGCTGGGTTTGTGGCACATTTTTTTTGTTTGTTTTTTTGTTCTCCGGCCACTCGCAAAGCTGTGGGAGACCACCAACAGCTTGTGCGAGCTGACAGTAGACCATCGCGATAATCGCGACCATCGATATTGCGACAAGACTCTACGGTAGGGTCTAGGCTGCCGCAAGGCCGAGTGGACTTCCTGCTCTAATAGAGCAGGAAGTCCACTACTGACATCAGTAGTGATGTCAGTAAGACCTCCCAACAATTGCAAGGCGCTCCTAAGGGAACACCTGCATTTGTCCAGCCACCCCCCCTACCCGCCCACAAAATGGGGCTAGCTGTCACTTACCATCGACAGCCGCCCCATTTTGTTGCGAGCCCCGTAGTGACTAAACTTCAGTCGCTCAGTGGGGCTCGCGCACGTGCACGCTGGACGCGGCGCATGTGCAGTGCAGAAACATTGGGCCGCTTGTAAGTGCACAGCGCTCGCAAGCGGCTCTGAATCAGGGCCTGACTCTGATGCCGGGCTGTATTCAATTAACAGTATAGTACCTGGCTGCTCATGTAACACTAGGCGGTAAATTTGGTCGAGATTTGTTTTTTTTTATCTCGATTTACATCGCCGAATCTCAGGAGATTTTCCCATTTTTCATCTCGAAAATTTACTAAGAAGTGAGTTTAGCTGAAAGTGAGTTTTCCAATGGTGATGCAGATCGAGATATGTCCCCCGAGTTGCAAGTTTAGATGAGATTACTCACCCGATATTGCAGTGTTTTCTCTCTGCAAATCTCTCCCGAGCTAGCAGCCTGCACATATCAGTGAGATATGTGTAAGCTGTTTGTGTGTTAGACCTGTAAAAGAAGGGTTAATTTTTATTAAAAATGATGTGGGCCCCCCCCCAAAAGCATAACCAGCCCCGGACTGGTTCCAAAAATTACCGGGAACAAAATGAGCAGGGTTTCCCTGTAATTTAGGAACCAGCACCTGGCTGCAGGGCTAGTGCTGGTTTTAAATATAGGGGGGGAAAAATTGCGTAGAGGTCCCCCTATAATTAAAACCAGCACCGAACCCAAACCAACCGGGGTGTAATGCCACAGCCAGGAGACCCTACCACCGGGGCTTCATGGCCAAAGCATTAATACCCCAAGCCAGTCAGCCCAAGCCATATTAAAAAGACATCATATTCAAAAAGACTTGAGGCTGTAATTGCTGCCAAAGGTGCAAATTATTGAGCAAAGGCTGTGAATACTTATGTACATGTGATTTCTTAGTTTGTTTGTTTTTTATTAAATTTGCAAAAATCTCAAAAAAACTTTTAACACGTTGTCATTATGGGGTATTGTGTGTAGAATTTTGAGGACAAAAATGAATTTATTCCATATTGGAATAAGGCTGTAATATAACAAAATGTGGAAAAAGTAAAGCACTGTGAATACTTTCTGGATGCACTGTATGTCTATATATTTATACACTAATAAAAGAAGATTAAAATCCCTTTACAGGCTGGTGACTCCTGGTCCTGGTGCGCAGATAATGGTTCCTATAAATTTTCATATACAAGTCCATTAGCAGATTTACTCCTGGTCTTTTCCTACATTCTTTTAATATCTGTCAGCTGATTGAAGCACTCTGAGAAACACCTTGTAGTTGTGATGGTATTAATCTTCTCCTTTGTACTCCTTAGAACTGTAGTGGTATTACTCTATTTAAAAGTCCTTTTTATATGTCTATATCGCTGTAACTCCTGGTCTAATGCATTTATTCACTAAAATGTTACCTTTTGCTTAAGCAATAATTGAATACAGTATCCCTGGTTACTGACTAGATTTATGACAGTTTTTGCTCAAGTGCATGCATTAGTCTCTTTTAATTTAGTGATTAGTGGCATCCAATATATGATTCTTTTCAGATGTGTTTAATACAGCTACAGAATGTCTTCTCCCTCTGGATTATCCCTGAATGCTGCACTGACTTCCCTTAATTAGTGTATTGACCTTCCCTATAGTTAATTGAATGACATCTCTTTATAAATGCTCACCACCTCTTGCAGCTCTGTTCAGACTGGGCAGCCTCAAACCAGCTTTCAGCAGCAGTTATAGCTGTATTACACCAGAGCCAGAGTCTCCTCTCTAAGACTTTCTCTAGGCTGTCAGTCACTATTAGCTCCCCCCAGCCAGAGAGTTACCTCAGCTAAGGACCGGCCTCTCTCTCTCTGCTTGTTCACCACCCTCCCACCACCTCTGGGTGGGGTTTGTGACACAGACCTCTCAGCACCAATACCAGACTGTGTTGTTACCAAGCCCACACTGGCTACACCACCTCTCACCAGCGGGTACTGAACTCGCTCCTCTCAAGCCGCTGCACCGTTGAGTAGATGGTGCGCTCTCATGGGGGATTTGGAGCCTACCCCAGGGGAGCTGGCACCCTTTTATACTCTCCGCTGCCTTGTCACGTGACCAACTGCCTCTTCTAGTAAATTCTGTAGCGCAAGCCCTTAACCCTACAGACTTATGTTCATACCCACAAGCCAAGAACTGCCATGTACAATAAACTTTTTCCTTTTAGTCACAATCAACTTTATTAACCCTTAAACGCCCTTCTTTTAACAATTATAAACTATACTATAACAAACTTTACATAGGACATATTACCTATGTATTATTAAACTTCCTATATGTAAAATGTACAGCCTAGTATAAATATTTGGATATAAATCATATCTTACTAGACTTAACCACTATTGGTGTTACACTCTCCCCCTGGTGTACTGGCAGGGGATACTAAAACACTCGCCCGGACACCCTATCATCCTCCTCTTCACTCTCTAGACCACCACCCAAAATAGGGCCACAAAAACACTATACTAGGGTGAACCAACAGTGGTTGATGGGAGAATTCCCCTCGCTGTTCATAGGTGAGTATGGTGGGAGACTGAGTATTCCTCTTTGGGCGTAACTCTCATTCACTGGAGAGTTTATATGACTCTCCCCTACTACTAAAATGCTTGGGGCATTTAGATATCTCCGTGGTGCCATTGTCAAATTTATCTTCTTGGACTAAGGGCTGCTCAGGATTTGCTGACAATGGAGCAGACTTTTTACAAATGGTCCCATTTGAATGTATATTTTTCAATTTTTTTGTTTAATATAACTGCTTTATAATGGGGGTAAGGTGCAATCAGTGAGATTGCTAGACTTTTCAGGGAGACAGGGAGATTGCTATTATTTCAGGGAGTCTCCCTGACAATGAGGGAGAGTTGGCAAGTATGGTTTCGTTTCCAGAGAAGTTTTGTACATTGTTGTTGTCTTTAGTGCCATAGAACACTTATTTCCTGTAGATTTCACATGTAACATTACAGTTAGCATTTGGGCTCCATAAGATAACACAGCAAATAATGTTCCCATTGTTATTGATAAAGGGAGTGTATACGCTAATATTATTTCATGAATTATACTTTAAATGTTTGTTACTTAAAAACAAAGTTTGTTTGCTGAGACAATAAGAAATCCATATCACTCTTATTAAGATAATTAGTCATAATTAAGTGGCTTTCCTAAGGATAGAGAACCTGTGGGATATATGAGATTCAACAGCGCTTTGTAATAAAAATAACAAAGCAACAATCCTGACATAATATATGAAACCAAAATCATATGTATATTTACTAAAGGGAGAGTTTTTAGAAGTGGAGATGTTGTCCATAACAATCAGATTCTACTTACCATTTAACTAGCACCTTCTAGAATATAATAGCTAGAATCTGACTGGTTGCTATGGGCAACATCTCCACTTCTAAAAACTCTCACTTTAGTAAATATACCTAGGATAGATCTAAACATCTTTCAATTACCTTACTCTTATTTTCCTAAACACAATCTTCGGGTAGGCTGTTCAAATCATCTACTACTCTTTCTGTGATTTAATATTTTATTACATTACCATTGTACTGAATACTTTGGTATAAGTATACGTCCAGCGTACTTTGCTGGGGTTTAGCATTGCTGCAGTGTAATTAGCATTTGAGGTGAAACACAAAACATAAAGGCTGTAATGCTCACCGGGGTACACTGGGGCAATATAGTATTGAATCTGTTCTCATCTCATCCATCCACAGCTAATTTCTGAGTTTTCTCACCTTGGGAGGAAAATAACTGCTGCACTGTACAGCAATGGCCAAAAATGTGAGAGAATGACACAAGTATTGGTTTTCACATTGTTTGCTACTTCAGTGTTTTTAGACCTTTTTGTCAGATGTTACTATGGTATACTGAAGTAAATTTACAAGCATTTCATAAGTGTCAAAGGTTTTTATTGACAAATACATTAAGTTTATGCAAAGAGTCAATATTTGCAGTGTTGACCTTTCTTTTTCAAGACCTCTGCAATGCACCCTGTCATGCTGTCAATCAACTTCTGGGCCACATACTGACTGATGGGCGTCTAATCAATGCTTGGAGTTTGTCAGAATTTGTGGGTTTTTGTTTGTCAATCCGCCTCTTGAGGATTGACCACAAGTTCTCAATGGGATTAAGGTCTGGGAAGTTTCCTGGTCATGGACCCAAAATTTCGATATTTTGTCTGCTAGGCCACTTAATTATCACTTTTGCCTTATGGCAAGGTGCTCCATCATGCTGGAAAAGCATTGTTTGTCACCTAACTGTTCCTGGATGGTTGGGAGAAGTTGCTCTTGGAGGATGTTTTGGTACCATTCTTTATTCATGGCTGTGTTCTTAGGCAAAATTGTGAGTGAGTCCACTCCCTTAGCGGAGAAGAAACCCCACACATGAATGGTCTCAGGATGCTTTACTGTTGGCATGACACAGGACTGATGGTAGCGCTCACCTTTCCTTCTCCAGACAAGTGTTTTTCTAGATGTCCCAACAATCTGAAAGGGGATTCATCAAAGAAAATAACTTTACCCCAGTCCTCAGCAGTCCAATTCTTGTGCCTTTTGAATACAATCAGTCTGTCCCTGGTGTTTATCCTGGAGAGAAGTGGCTTCTTTGCGGCCATTCTTGACACCAGGCCATCCTCCAAAAGTCTTCGTCCTGTTGTGGAGCTGTAGACTGTATTATTTTTTTCCACATGTAACTACACTTACTGCAGTGCTGTTGTGGCCTGGCAATAGATTTAGGACCTGATTCACTATAGATTGCAACTGCGATTGCAATAGTGATTACGCACGCAGTTCAGCTGCGATAGTATGCTAATCCATTGCTATCGTATGCCGTCGCAGCACTACGTAGGGAGGCCCACCTTACCTTACACACATCCATAATGTTTACCAAGACTGCAAAACTTAACGGTACAATCGAGAACCATTGCAGCCTCACACACACTTGCATAAGCTCTGACCTTACTCAGAAATTGCTCACTTCAACAGACGCTATGTGTCCTCAGGCTGCGTAGGACATCACTGTGGATAATTTCTGCACACCCTTGCAACGGCGTTAAAACGCACTGACACGTCTGAGTTTTACCGACCACCCCCGTCACCTCCCACAAATGGCACTTCCTGTCAATCACTCTGCGATGGGTCTGCGTGGTCACTCCCGATCGCAGTCCCGATCGTAGTGGCTAATTTGAGTATGCACTCTGTGATGCATGTGCAGATCGCAACAGTCGGCCGACTGGGTGCGTAATCGCAGTTGCGATCCGTGATGAATCAGGCCCTTAGTCATTAGCTAACTGACTCACATATAATTTAAATATGAACGTTGCAGTCTGGTGCTATCTATTTTCTGCCATAAGAACTGGACCCTTAGAGCTGACGCCAGAAGGAGTTCTCATATCCCAGACCAGGAGAATATCTTGTCATGAAGTTCCAACACAACTCACGTCATTCCCCCAAGTTATCCAATATGATCTTAGCTGAATCTCTTTATCAGACAGTCACTAGAAACTTTTTAACTGCTCAAGGAATTTCATCTACTAGGCCCAAGTTCTGCCTCTACTGCTGTGGGATCTTGTGTGTATCTTTAGGACTGAACATTACAAAGGAAAGGTCACTACATTCCTACATTAATATTACACTAGCGAAAGAAGGTTTTGTTTTCTTTTATCCTTGACGCTATACAAGCAATTCTTTCACCATACGAAGTCATGAAGTTTAACGTCTTTATGCATGTTAGTGTGTGTAGTCTTTTAAAGGTAATTCATTTTAAATAGAACTGAGTTACACACCTGGAGCCAGATGTACTTGTCATATGGGAAGGCTGGCTCTGTTCATCTACACCAGACATAGAGGTCAATATCCAATATTTTCTGTTCACAGCTAGTAGTCTCTCCATAGGTGGTGGAATAGACATCTATGTTAAAAACAAATAAGCACAACCACCATATTCTATTATTCACAAAACTGTGTCCAGCACTCCCACACCCTTAGGGCTCTATTTACTACAATCCGCATTTAGAATGCAGATTGTAGTGTGTTATTTCCAACTGAATTCGCATTGCGAATTCAGGCAATATCACAGGGATTTAATAAAAATCCCTTGGAGGGACAGAGCTTGCGATAAAGCTCTGTCCCTGCGAATCCCCTCCGCAGCCTTATCACTGTATTTTTCAGGAAAAATACAGTGACGAGGTGCCGCGCATGCACCAACCGGCCGCCGCAAAACCCCCATGCGGACTCCCTCCCCGCGTGTCCCCCCCGTTAATTTCACTTACTTCCGGTCAGGTCTCGGTGATCCAGTGATGTCCACTGTGGCTCCGAACAGCTGGTCTCCTATCCTGCACTATGACCCAGTCAGCTGTTCTAGCAGCTGACCGGGTCACAGTGCAGGATGGGAAACCAGCTGACCAGAGCCACGGAGGACATCACCGGAGCACCGATCTCCCGTCCCTGGATGCAGGAACGTTTTTTTTTTACAGTTTACACCACACAGCTGATCACTGGTGCCAGCTCCCGGCTCTGCTCTGCCTGTTAGAGCAGAGCAGGAGTCCGGTAAGCGGGGGAGACCCTGGATAATGCGTTATTATTACAGGGATTGGCCCGGTATTTTTTCACAATTTATTTTTAGTAAATCTCAGGCAGATTGCATTTCCCATTACAATTATGGGAATTGCGATCTGCTTACTAAAAATATGTGATAATTAGGGCTTGGAGTAGAATTTTCTGAATTCTACTCCAATTGCCCTTTAGGAAATTTAGGTGAAATTAAATAATGTGAAAAGGGTGTGAAAACACACTTTTTCCCTTTAGTAAAAATAATGTTAATAAATAGAACCCTCACTGTTATATATTGGAATCTGGCTCTGCCAGATTCCTTGTTGTTTAATGCCTGCAGTACCATGTCTTACCACTGTTGTATTCACTGCATTGCTAAATGTTGTTGCTTTATGTTTTGTCCCCAGTTCAGTAAAGGTATTGAAAGTACTGTATGCTGACTACAGCTCCTGATCTCCTTGTATGTTTGTATGAATGAGCACACACACAGAGACATTGCAGGCACTACCAGCATAAAGGCTTAAGGTGCCCACACACATACCGATCTGCACACGATCCCACGATGTGTGCGATTTCCCCTGAACTCTCCCCCGGCAGCTCCTCCTACACACGATTCGGAGTAAATAGCAGTAAGATCTATCGTGCTTCTTAACTTTTTTTTTTTTTCCCCAGTGCATTTTGTCCCAGATTGTCAGATCTGCCCTACTGCACGGCAGATCTGATGATGCAATGTGTGACCAGCGGGGACGCGCATCGCCTCGTGATCGTGAGTTAGGACTCACGATTTCCTCACGATTTGGCCATATTTTACACGATCTGTCGTCACGATTCGTCGGAATCGGCCAGATCGTGTAAAATATCGCTATGTGTGTGGGCACCTTAACAGTAGACATTAAGGTAGCACTAATAAAAAGAGGTAAGCTCTGGTATCTCTCAATGCAAAAGCCATGGCAATGTTTTAGAAGAGCCAAAAACTACTGTACAAATGTAATTCAGAAAACCAAAATCAGCTTTTATCTCTCTGAACCTGATCTTGACCCCAATGGGTCTTATTTATCAATGTGTTTTATCATTCACAATGAGTGATAAAACTCCTAGTAGCGTATGATAAATAGTGCTCCAGCCAATCAGCTTCCATTTGTCATTTTTCAAACAGTTGACAGTTGGGAGCTGATTGGCTGGAGCACCATTGTCATACACATTCAGTTTTATCATTCGTTGTGAATGATAAAACTCGTTAGTAAATAAAGCCCAATATTTGAGGTGTGAAGGTTTGGTGTTACAGATGGGTTTGCAGGTGAGTGTCAGTAATTTGAGTTGGATGCTGGAGGATATGGGGAGCTAGTGTGGAGATTTGCAGAATGGTACCTGACATGCAGAGTGTCAAGAGCTAAAAATCATTCCTGCCACAACATTTAGGACAGACTGAAGCGGGTATACAGTAGATGGGTGACTGGAATGCTAGATAGGAGTAGTCAAGTTGTAGTTCTGGCTTAGTATACAAAATTATGGTATATGACTGATCCCTAGTATATATACTCAAAGTCTTTAAGTTTAAGGAGTAGTTTTACTGAAGCTTCTAAAACAAACAAGTGGAGGTGTTGCCATTAGCAACCAATCAGATTCTGTCTATCATGTTCTAGAATGCAAAAGAGAACTGATAGCTAGGGCCATATGTAATACAGTGAGAGGTTAGAAAATGTGAGAGAAAACTGTCACATTTTTAAACTCAGCCAATGTAATAAAGTCACAGAACAGAGCAGACTTGCATGTTTTTCAGACTCAAAAAACTCTCAAGATTTAGGGGCCTATGTATCAAAGCTGGGAGAGAGATACAATTGTGAGAGATAAAGTACTAACCAATCAGCTTCCAATTTACATTTTGCAGGCTGTGTTTAAAAAAGTACTAGGAGCTGATTGGTTAGTGATTTATTTGTTACAATTTTATCTCTCTCCCAGCTTTGATACATAGGCCGCTCATCCAGGTGTTTCCTGTTTTGAAAATACAACTCGATCAATGTATTGGGAGCATATGTATCAAAGCTTGATGTGAGATAAAATTGTGAGATATATATCACCAACCAATCAGCTTCTAACATACATTTTGTGTTTAAGAAATGATAGTTTGGAGTTGATTTTTTTTGTAATATATATTTTATTTAAGCTTGGATACATATGCCCCTTAGTGTGATAGTTTTACTGCTAAACTCTCACATTTTCTAAACTCTCACCCTATTACATTTGGCCCCTAGAATCTGATTAATTTTTAGAAGCTTTACTAAATCTACCCTTAAATCTTTTAATAGGTGCCAAATAAGTTGCATTTATAAAACCAATATTTAATTTTCCATCTACTGTCGTCAATTCAGTGTCAACTATAACAGGTACAAAACACTCAAGTAAGTTCCTACGTTCACAGGAACATGTTATATCCATTATCTTGAATCTACTGTATGTCTGAATAGATTTGGTGAAATGCTCATTAACGTCAGTAAAACATTAATCTCAGCATGCCTGTATGATCGCAGTAACAAGGATTAAAGACTTTACTCTATAAAAATATTTCTAGTAATGTTCAGCGAGCCTTGCAGTTAATTTGAGGACAGACATATATGTTATTTCTCTGTCCTGGTCTTTTCCCAGCTTTGCTCTGCATTCTTATGATCTAAAGGAACTATTGCGTAAGACAGTCATCACTCGGCAATGATATACCTTCAAGACACAATGTAATAGTCTTCCTGTATCTGACATGTACAATCCGCTGTTCTCCGTATTAGCACGCAGAACCTCATTCCTAACTGACACAACTCGACTAGAGAAGGAAAAGATACACCCGTCACGTTACACATTTATGATTCATGAGATCCCAAAATGCGTAGGCTAAAAATGTGTATGGGATAAAACATGTTAAAAAGTAATTGAGTTGAAAGCATTTGAAGTGTTTCTGGTAATAATGAGTATGTTAAAAATAGGCTACTTGTTTCAAATGTAGAACATGTCTCGCCCAAGGCCATTGTGACAGCAGTTTCGCCGTAAGTTACTAACCCTGTACAATATTTATTTATATTTGAATGGTGATTAAGGGGGTGATTTATCAAACCTTCTAAAGAGGACAAGTGGGAGTGTTACCCATGGCCAGAGCCGGTTTTAGACCTCATGGGGCCCTAAGCAAGATATCAGTTTGGGGCCCCGCTCCCTCAACTGCATGCAATTTTACACACACACACACTCACATGCTGCCCCCATAGCCGCACACACACACACTGCCCCCATAGCCACATACACACACTGCCCTCATAGCCACATACACATACTGCCCTCATAGCCACATACACACACTGCCCCCATAGCCACATACACATACTGCCCCCATAGCCACACACACACAGTGCCCCCATAGCCACACACACACACACACTGCCCCCATAGCCACATACACACACTGCCCCATAGCCGCACACACACACTGCCCCCATAGCCACTTACACATACTGCCCCCATAGCCACATACATACACTGCCCTCATAGCCACATACAGACACTGCCCCCATAGCCACATACATACACTGCCCTCATAGCCACATACACACACTGCCCCCATAGCCACACACACACACACACTGCCCCAAAGCCACACACACACACACACACTGCCCCATAGCTGCACACACACTGCCCCCATAGCCACACACACACACACACACACACTGCCCCATAGCTGCACACACACACTGCCCCCATAGCCGCACACACATACACACTGCCCCATAGCTGCACACACACACACACTGCCCCATAGCTGCACACACACTGCCCCCATAGCCGCACACACACACACACTGCCCCATAGCTGCACACACACACACACTGCCCCATAGCTGCACACACACACTGCCCCCATAGCCGCACACACACACACACTGCCCCATAGCTGCACACACTGCCCCCATAGCCACACACACACACACTGCCCCATAGCTGCACACACACACTGCCCCCATAGCCACACACACACACTGCCCCCATAGCCACACACACACACACTGCCCTCATAGCCACATACACACACTGCCCCCATAGCCACACACACACACAGCCCCCATAGCCACACACACACACTGCCCCCATAGCCACATACATACACTGCCCTCATAGCCACATACACACACTGCCCCCATAGCCACACACACACACACACTGCCCCAAAGCCACACACACACACACTGCCCCATAGCTGCACACACACTGCCCCATAGCCACACACACACACTGACCCATAGCTGCACACACACACTGCCCCCATAGCCGCACATACACACACACTGCCCCATAGCTGCACACACACACACACTGCCCCATAGCTGCACACACACACTGCCCCCATAGCCGCACACACACACACTGCCCCATAGCTTCACACACACACACACTGCCCCATAGCTGCACACACACACTGCCCCCATAGCCGCACACGCACACACACTGCCCCATAGCTGCACACACTGCCCCCATAGCCACACACACACACACACTGCCCCATAGCCACACACACACACTGCCCCCATAGCCACACACACACACACTGCCCCCATAGCCACACACACACACACACACTGCCCTCATAGCCACATACACACACTGCCCCATAGCCACACACACACTGCCCCCATAGCCACACACACACACTGCCCCCATAGCCACATGCATACACTGCCCTCATAGCCACATACACACACTGCCCCCATAGCCACACACACACACACACTGCCCCAAAGCCACACACACACACTGCCCCATAGCTGCACACACACTGCCCCCATAGCCACACACACACACTGACCCATAGCTGCCCACACACACTGCCCCCATAGCCGCACACACGCACACACTGCCCCATAGCTGCACACACACACACACTGCCCCATAGCTGCACACACACACTGCCCCCATAGCCGCACACACACACACACTGCCCCATAGCTGCACACACACTGCCCCATAGCCACACACACACACACACACACACTGCTCCATAGCTGCACACACACACTGCCCCCATAGCCGCACACACACACACTGCCCCCATAGCCACACACACACACACACACTGCCCTCATAGCCACATACACACACTGCCCCCATAGCCACATACACATACTGCCCCCATAGCCACACACACACACTGCCCCCATAGCCACACACACACACACACTGCCCCATAGCCGCACACACACACTGCCCCCATAGCCACACACACACACTGCCCCAAAGCCGCACGCACACTGCCCCAGCTCCTGGTGGCGGCAGGTGAGAGGGAGTTGCGGGGTGGGGGAGAATGCTCAGCAGGTGAGCAGGAGCAGGGGGGGGGGAATGCTCCTGTCCAGGGTCCCGGTGGAGGAGACAGGAGAGGGAGCAGAGGGGAGAGGGACAGAGCCGACACAGCATCGGGGAAAGTATGTGGTGCACGGGAGACAGCAGTAGGGGAAGGAGAGGACACGGGGGAGACAGAGTGGACACCGAGGAAAGGATGGGGGAGTTTATACACCGCAGTGGGGCTGAGGTGGCACTGGCTGCAGAAAAATCCATAGGGACGTGGCAGGTGTAGGGGGCAAAAGTATCACTTGTTTGAAAAGCTGACTCAGCAAAAAGAGCAGCTTTTCATAAGTGATAGTTCTATTAGGGAGGAATGATGAATGCCTACAAAACATTTTTTAAACTCGCAGCGAGTTTAAAACATAATTATCACAAGTGATAATTATGTAAGGATGAATAGTACCCTGACTGACATACCTTACTAACACAACCACTTACTGATACCCACTTACTGACACAGACACCACTTACTAACAGACTCACTTACTGACACAGACACCACTTACTAACAGACACACTTACTGACACAGACACCACTTACTGACACAGACACCACTTACTGACAGAGACACACCTACACAGGCACATCTTACTGACACAGACTCCCCTTACTGACACAGACACCACTTACTAACAGACACACTTACTGACACAGACACCACTTACTGACACAGACACACCTAAACAGACACCTCTAAATGACACAAACTCCCCTTACTGACACAGACATCTCTCTATGACAGATACCACTTACTGACACACACACTTATTGACACAGACACCACTTACTAACAGACACACTTACTGACAGACACCACTTACTAACAGACACACTTACTGACAGACACTGCTTACTGACACAGACACCACTTAGTGACACAGACACACTTACCTACACAGACACCTCTTACTGACAAAGACACCCTAACTGACGCGGACATCCCTTCCTGACAGATACCACTTTCTGACACACACACTTATTGACACAGATACCACATACTGAAAGATTCCCATTACTAACACTTATTGGCACATTATTATACATTCTTACTCACAGATACCCCTTACTGACACAATATACCCATTACAGACACACACACAACTTACTGACACAAACACGCTTACTGACACAGATACCACTCACTGACACAGACACCACTTACTGACCAATACCCCTTACTGACACACACACTTACTGACACAGACTTATTCATTTATTATGCCTTCACACAGCACAAGAAGACACACAAACTCCCCTCCCCCGGCTGAGGTCTATAGCATTAACAGGTAGGTGCTGGTAACATCAAACAAACCTCCTCCTCCCCTCCTCGGCCCCCTCCCAGACTATAGCAGGTGGTTGCTGGAATTGTTTACCTGCATCTCCAGAGGAATTATTTTCAGCACTGCAGCACAGCCATGGACCTGGCTCAGCTCTCCTCTCCTCGTAGGCAGCAGCCTCCGACCCTAATCTCTTTCCCTGCACCAGCAGTATTATGCAGGTGGATGCAGGGCCCCCTAGTGGGGCTGGCTGGAGCCTGGAGGCCATTCACCTCCCCTCCAAAGTACTGCACAGAGCAGACTACACTACAGTGCAGACACTATGGGAGTGTGGGACGGGTCCGCATGACTCATGCTCCTCTGGGAAGGTTTTACAGAAGCATAGCAATGGATTTCGACTACATGCCATTTAGTTTTGTGGGGCCGCCGGGCCCTAGAAGGCCGCTTATGTTGCCTTGTGGAAAATCCGCCCCTGCCCAATCAGTTTCTAGCTATCATTCTATAGACTGTACTAGATAAATAATAGCTAAGAGCTGATTGGTTGCTATGAGCAACACTTCCACTCAGTGGAAGTAAGGTTTGCATGGACCTGAAGCTGAAATTTGCAAGGCCTGTTGTGTTCCACCGTAGAGGGTGTGACCAGTGCCGCGGGAGTGTGCCTAGTGATTAGGAGGTATGGTCTGTGCAGGGGCATGGCCTGTGCTGTGGGGTGAAGCCAGCTGGGTAAAAATAATGAATGAATGAACATTCAAGCTCCCCTCCCATCAACCAGCCACCAACATTCAAAATAAATACCAGAACAAACATACAACTACAAAAAGTACACATAATGATCTAGGCAAAGATAAGTTAGGTCCTACCTGCACTTGCATTCTTGACAACTTGCTGCAGCTGCCAGCTCCCATCAGAGCTCCCCTCAGAGCCTCAGAGCCATTCACGCCCTTGACTTCTCCCAGCGCCCCGATTCATTTCTCCCACTATCCTCATTTCTCCCAGTATCTCAATTGTCCCCCCCACACTCACACACACAGTTCACATGGTCCTACTCCAACATTCAGACACAGAAACTAACATACAAGTCACACATACACAACACTCACACGTGTTTCCCTCCATTCCCTCTTCCCTTACAAACAACAGAGTAGTTATGTCTCTCTTTGGCTAGCCGGGTATCTGCAGCAGCTCCTCCGCACCCCCTGGCAGCAGCACTGCTCAGTCCCGCCTCCATGCTCAAGCTTAACCCTCCCTCACCCCTCTGGATCATGCACTGAGAAAAGCCTGACTCCTGTTCTATCAGTGGCATAAATAGCTTGTAATATGGATAGACATTGGAAACCGGGCATTAAATGGTTGCCCGGCCTCCAATTTCAAATCAAGTGATGCGATGGCTGCCAGCCTTTGCGTCAAAACCATTTGATGGTATAACCAATGATGGTAACTGTGTGCCCACGTGCAGAAGCTGTCGGAGCTTCGCACATGCGAACATAGGCTGAGCTAGGGACACCCCTTCCCGGTGTCTGCAGATACATATAAGCTGTCAGCCATTGGATGGGCATCACAAAGCAGCATCCAATGGCTGACAAGCATTGAATACTCACAATTCGTTCAGAAGAGTAATTCCATAGATTTGGGAACATGGATGGTTACTAACCATCAGTTTCCGAAGTCTATTCCTAGCGGCCTGTGGACAGTTACCCTTCTGCCCCCCTAATTAGCTCTCTCCTGAACCAGGTAGGCCATTTTTTTCATGGGGGCCTGGAGGTGCCGCTCCACCAGGCCAAATGTTAAGCCAGCCCTGCCTCCACTTGTCCTCTTCAGAAGGTTTGATAAATCTCTCCCATGGATTCAATTTTACTGATTGCAAAATAGAGCTGAAGTCCTGGATTTCTCAGAAATGTCACCCTGGATTTATTTTTTTAAAAACAGGATAAATCGGGGGACTATCCCATTTGCTGCAGGATAGAAGCAACGCAAAGCGAGTTCTGATCTGATGTTCACTGTACCTGACCCCTGCTTTCTTGTACCTGTGCAAATGGAAATATACAGCATCTTGCACAGGAAACCTGGAAGGCAAGCAAGTGTCTGGATGCAGTTATTATTTTTGACAGTATCTGGGTGCAGTATCTGATGTGTTATTTCACTATAAAGGGGCTCATTAGAGCTGATAAAAAAATGCACATTTCCATTCTGCACACTTTCGAACAAAGCAGACATAATGTATGCAAGTGTCTATATCCATAATCAATCACATACTACACTTACAACTAGGGACATTTATCATGCAAATTGTAGACCTGGACACAGACGCATATACAGCTGTCAGGAGAAGTGTCTGAAACTGAAACTTGACTCCTGATGCAAAATAAGCACTGATGATGATGATGAAAATGGCAAGCTGCTTCCTATTGGCTGATTGGGCATAGATTTCCCACCAGGCAACCTAGGTGCTCGCCTAGGGCCTGGCGGAATCCAAGGGGCCCATGGACAGGCCCCTTTGGCCCAAGAAATCTGACCTGTCAAAATGCTCCCAGAGGAGCACAGCGCGAGTACCGCATGACGTCATGATGTCACTCGGTCCCACCTACTTTTCAGGGCGTCTCGCTGCCTGCTCTTTTAATGTGTGTTTGTGTGTGTATGTATGTATTCATGTGTCAGTGTCTATGTATGTTATTGTGTATGTGTTAGTGTGTGTATACTGTGTATATTTTAGTGTATATGTATGTGTATGTACTGTATGTATTCATGTGTTGTGTATACTGTGTATATTTTAGTGTATATGTATGTGTTACATGTATGTATGTGTTCATTTGTATATATGTGTGTGTGTAGACTGTTTATGTGTATGTGTCAATGTGTATGTTATATATTATGTATATATATGTGTGTGTGTGTGTGTGTATATAATATATATATTTATATTTAGAAACCCACTCAGGAAAATGCTGCGTTTGCCCCTGGGCCCCGGTTTGCCCCAGCATGCACATCAGCCTCTGCACAGCGCCACTGCCAGGCTTGCTACCACCCACCAGCAGCACGCAGAGGCCAGAGGGACAGGCAGAGGTTCAAAAGGTCCCATATCTCCGGGAAGGACAGCAGCCAGCCAGGTAGGGTACTGTATTAGGGTGGGTACACAACTGAGCGACCAGCAATCGTGCTGATGTTCAAGACGATTTGCCTTCACCCTGGGCATCGCATGATTGCCAGTACACACTACACGACTTAATGAACGATGGAGCGATCACTTGTTCCGTCCTACATTAATATTTATGGCGCCGTATGTGATATCGTGTGATTAGCTGTGCACCACAGCCATTGACACGATATCGCATGTGACCACGGTAGCGCCCAATTCGGGCAAACACACTGCATGATATTTCTGATTTGTCGTTCCGATTTGGCCAAATCGGGCCGAAGTGCGTAGCCGAGAAATATTTGTAATTTATGAGCTACAATACCCGGCGCTTTCTAAAATATAATTTGTATACGTTAAATACCACCTGCTATCTAGTAGCAGTCTTGGTCTAATTAGGACCAAATAGATTAATACAAACAAAACATGTGGTTACTGCGCAAGGTGGGAATAAATAACAATTATCTATATATGAGGGTTGTCCAAAAAGTAGTGCCTAAATGCTCATAACTCTAAAATAATATGCAACATTTATTTGAAACTTTGTCAGTTTGTAATTTAATATGTCTGCTAGCTATATATGTATTTTTGTTTAGGTTGTCCAAGAAATACCATGGAATCCAAGATGAAACAAAGAGCCATCATTGAATTTCTGGAAAAAGAAGGCTGCAGTGCTACAGAAATCCACAGAAGACTGAAAAATGTGTATGGTGAGCGTACAACTGACTATAGCAATGTGGATGAAGTTTTTTCAATTGGGAGACTCGTCCATCTGCGACAAACCTCGTGGTGGCAGACCATCAACTGCAGTGACAGCAGAGAACCAACAGAAAGTCGATGCCATGATTCATAAAGACCGTCGTGTGACCATCAGACCATCAGAGATATCAGTGATGAGCTTGAATGTAGCCATGGCACTGTAGAAACACTAATCAATGATTTGGGATATTGTAAAGTGTGTGCTAAATGGATTCCAAAGCAATTAACCAGGGATCATAAGGCCCAGAGGGTGGAAGTGTGCATTGACCTTTTGACCAACTTTGAAGCCAACCCTGAGACGTTTTTGGAAATGTCATTACAGGAGATGAGACCTGGGTATTCCTTTATGACCCAGAAACAAAGGCCCAATCAAAACAATGGAAACCCCCAAGTTCACCTAGGCCAAAAAAGTTTAAATAACAGCGATCCATAAACAAAGTTATGGCCACATTCTACTGGGATTGCCGAGGTGTTATTCTCATCAATTACTTGGAACCAAACCAATCAATCAACAGTGATCGATACATTATTACACTTAAGAAGCTGAAAGAAGCCATCCACAAAAAAAGGTCAACAATTCCACTGTCAAATGTCATCTTACACCACGGCAATGCCAGACCTCACACTTTGATGGCAACATCTGCGGCCATTGCCAAAATGGGGTGGGCAATCATGCCACATCCACCATAGAGTCCTGATTTGGCCCCTTCTGACTTTCATCTGTTTGGCCCTCTCAAATACTGTCTCTGTGGTCAACATTTTGAAGACATAGAGGTTGTTAAAATCGTCATACGTTCCTGGGTCAAACACCAACCACTGGAATTTTTCAAAAGTGGATTCACAGCTTGGGTTGAGAGGTGGAGAAAATGTTTGAGGGCAGATGGTGAATATGTTGACTAGAGTCATTCTGTTACTAAGACTTCAAAGTATTTTACTGCAAATTTTCAAATCTGTATCTATAACAAAATTTTAGATGTGAGCATTTAGGAATTACTTTTTGAACAACCCTCGTAGAATGATAATATTTGCTCTCTGATGAAATGCACAGGAGGCTTGTTTAAACATAAAAATCTTAATTTAATATGCAATATAACACATAGATCATTTAAAACAGAAAATATATTGGCATATCTGTTATTCTGATGATACATTTTACCATAAATACATAATTGGTAACTATTGTAACTTGAAAGGTGAAATATAGCAGCTTGGTTGAATCCACAGTCTTATGTTTAGCAAACAGATTTGAATGGTTGCTGGCATTCCAGCACTTAATCATAAGAATATTGGACCTCATTCAGAGTTGGCCGCAAGTGCCGATGCGCTCGCAACCGACTCAGTGGTTAGTCCTGCGCGTGAGCAGCGGCCGCACTGCGCGTGCGCAAGCCCCGGAGCAACAGAGAAACTCTGTCGCTCCGAAGCTCGCTACCAATGAAGTATCTTCTTGCGACCGCCACTGAAAGAGGGCCATTGTTCTCACAGGTTG